>BOPP01000192.1:1176246-1209854 GCA_017312745.1 Gryllus bimaculatus | reverse complement strand
TTTATTTATTTATTTATTTATTTATTTATTTGCCATATAAAGATCTCTCGTGTGTTATTCAGAACAAGATGAAAGAGATTGTACCGAAAATCTTGTAAAGGAAATTATAAACTAGCAAATGTTCTCCTCTTGCGTGTGTTGTCTGGCCATTACTTGTGCAAAAACAAGAAAGAAGTGTTCTTTGCCTTGGAGACTAGGAGACAGAATAGTTGGAAATAAGCATGTCACGTTGGACAGAATGAGATATCACCCACCCCTCTTTGAACTTATTCCCAGAATTGAACTTACAGGTTGAGTTTCTCTCAGAATCAGCATTGCCGCTGTCTTTGTAGCGATTCTGAACGCCAGCTTCTAGCGTTGAAGTCCCAAAGGTAAGGGATTTTCGTTACTAGCTACATAGCTAGGCCAACTTCAGCGTCTCACTGGAGAAGAATTCTAGCGGTCTGCTGCTCTGATCGGTTGTTCTCTGCGTTTGATTGGATCAATACCAGGTGAACGCGTGAGCAGTGCCTTAGAAAACGGACCATGGACCACACGCGATCTTTCCTTCACATCCTCTTCCCTTACGTATCCCCTTCCCACCTCTTCTCCCCACTTTCCCCGCATTACACTACCACACCCAATTCCGATTGTGTTCTGCGATGAGAACAACGTGCTGATATTGCTAGCTCCAGCACGGCCATTATCGAGAACCAACGATACTAATTATTAACGGGATGTGCTCTTCGAGTCGACGGCAAATAGGCAACTAAAGGTAACAAATGAGGGACGAGTCACTGGATCTCTCAACAAGAGCTTTTATTACACATCTTTAATGCTTTATTTATTCCACTTTCTATGAAGGGGGAACGGAACTATGTGTTCAAAATAGTATGGAATTATATTTAGAAACTAAACGTGATTAAAATTCGATTGCATATGGCAAGTTGGAATCATATTGGGATCATTCACAATAGTTCATCACAAAAGTAATCCTGCAGAGACTTTCAGTAAGGCTCCGTGAAGTAAGTTCCGTAAAGTAACTCCTTAAACCATTACTCATTAAGCATGTGATTCCTGCATCTCCATTGTCAACAAAAACTTTAAGCACATTTTCCTCTTATCTTCAATTTTACCATCTTACCTACCACGCCCTTACTAAACAGAAAGAACAGCAAAGTCGGGGCGATAAGTGGCTTTTTTTCGACAAAAAACTTGTATTGTGAGTTTTCCTGCTACCGAAAAATTGAATATTTTTACAGCTTTGGGCAGAAAATTACTACCTCTAATATTTTGAGTAGTCAAAATTCACGTTTTTGGGGACTCTTTGATTCCGTAAAATTTATTTACGGTGAGACGTCTGTCTATCTGTCACTTCACAACACCAGCGTGTTAACCGTTCAGACGATTATCCACAAAACTAACATTCCCCGATTGATTTTACCGAACTGCAGGCTCTGGTAATTTGGAAAAGATATTTTGATTTTGGGGGGTTCCTTTTATCAAGCCTTAACGATGTTTTTAAATTTTTCATCAATGGCTTCAATTTTTTCTACGCATTTAATTACGAATAGAGAAAATTACGTATAGAAAAATTACAGAGGTTTCATTTTCGTTGAAAATTTGAAAATTGTAATAGTTGAAAACATTTTCGGCGTCTTCAACTAACTGCTGAGAAATTGTTTTCCTTAATGAAATCTATTCTTCAAAATTATATGTTTAATGTCATGAATATTGTTTTTTAAATATGTTTTCGCATTTTTTTGTTTAAAATAAAGGAGATTTTAAAAAATCGCCATAAAAATTCTCAAAAAACATTTTTTTAAATTTCTTGTGTAAAGTAGGTTAATAAAAATTGTGCAAGCACCATTATTGTCGATATCTCTGAATTTAAAAATAATAATAATAATAATAATAGTAATAATAACAGTAGTAATAATAATAGTAATAATAATAATAATAATAATAATAATAATAATAATAATAATAATAATAATAATAATAATAATTGCAAAACGTAAGAAAATTTCGACTTGTACCAACAATTGTAATATTGAAAAAATACTTTTAATTAACGTTTTTCTGCAAAATAAACTAAATGAGATGTCATGTGGTTAGACATAATACAGATGAAATGGTGATAGAGCTGTAATTGTATATGTAATTGTAGGAAAGCAAATTTGGATACGGCAAAGATTGTGGGAAGAGCGCTCAAAATGTTGTGTTTTTGAAGGAATATTATGTGCATGTAATTGTTTTCTTTGTGTATCTTTTTGTGTTTACGTGATCGAGTAAGGTATTTGAAAATGTGAAATATTATTTTCAGTTTAGTTAGACACTTAATATTATATTAAATTCCAAAATACAAATTGCAAAATGACGAAAACCATCTTCATATAAATGTAAGTCGAAATAGTTGAGGCGTTATTAACAAAGTAATATTTAATGTTTTCATTAAAATAAGTGGATATTTAATTTTTTGGCAATCTATCACATTCAATTGTCTGTCTTATCTGTACAATGGTAGTTGTCGCGGACTCAAAATTAAATGTAAATGAATATTTTAAACTCCATATTCTGAAGTCGGCAGAGATAGAGAACAAGGTATATCTTGTTGGTTTGGTAGGTATGCGAAATTAAAGGAGCTAAATCCCCTCAACCCTTCATTAAACCCTGGACACAGTAAATTATCTGATTCATTGTTTTCAGTTTGTTGTTCGAATTCATCCCCATTTCTGTCAGTTTAATTTCTTTTCTCTTGGCTCAAACTTCTTTGGAGGAAAATTAGTGCCCTTTCCAAGTCCCTTTCTCAAACCCTTTCTGCAGTTGTCATACTAGAGCTGTCAAGTAGACCATTTGTGATGCACCGATAAAGATTCATAAGTCATTTTCATTGTACTAAGAGTTAACAGGTCATATGTTAAATAACTCATGCATTGTTTTCAATGAACTCAATTCTTACACGTACATAACAATTATTATAGTCTCGCCTTCATCATTGAACATTTTTTTCTCTCAAAATGTCAGAGAATTCTTCGCACTGGCTCATTCGGTCTTCCGCAAACGGCCAGCGCCGTGACATAATTTGTGAATGCAATCTGCTACACATAGCTGTGTTTCATTGCTCCTGTTGCATAACTCCCAGGCGTACATACTATCCACGCACATTCCGCTATTATTATATTATCACTATAATATAGGGAGGTTCTTTTGAGTTTTTCTGTGCAGTCGTATTATAATTAAGGTGTATTAGTGCTGTAATGAAGTTGGTTAAGTTACTCGAAGCAAGAAGCTTTTTAGCTGAAACTTGGTAAATATTTTATTAGTAAAATCTAGTTGTATCGTGCCGGAGAACATTAGAAAATTTTAATTTTAGGGTTTCTTGAACCCGCTGCGACATTTTCAAAATTGCTTTAATTTTTTCTTTACATTTTTTGCTCAAATAGATAATTGTGTGTTTATAAGTAAGGTATCGCTCAGATTTCCATTAAAACATGTGACATTTTTAAATTTGTAAAAATCTATTAGTCAAAACACTAAGGATTTTCGTTTAGAAAAATGTTTCAGCTTTGTACTCAACTGAATTTTGTGTTTTTTGTTTTTAAAGAGACCAGCCACTACTGTACTATTCCGTGATAAGCGTGTATGATCATTAGGTTGTAGTAAGAAGATTGAATTTAAACGTAAAGTTGGCGACATTATATAAACGCAACTAGAGCAATTGTTTGAAACGTGTCTCTTTACAAAAGAGTTTGAATGATTATAATAATATGTGATGTATACTATGTTTTTACGTTAAAGTGGATAGTAGGATTTCCTGTAATAGTCCCTAATAAAACACATGTCCAGATCTTCGTAAATATAAAAAATTAATTACATTTTAGAAACTTTTCACGGTGAATACTGAATGAATTGTTCAGAATTTTTCAAATAGCCATCATTTCATTAACGTTAAGCACTGAACAACATAGAACTATTTTGGAAGGGGTTTCACGCATATATCACTTTATAACTCTTTTCCTTTCGGGCGGTTCCAGTATCATATTTGTTCGTCTTGCTCATCCGGATCGCAACATTTTCCATATAAAGTTTAATACTTGATCAAAATCCTCATCTACCAATGCGCTATTCTTATTGTTTTTACATTTCTATTGATTCTGAGCTCTTTTGGTTTCAGCTTTCCTTCTTTTTACTGAATACAATAAATCAATAAAAATGACAAAAGCACAAGAAATTAAAATGGAATAGAAAAAATCAAGACTCATTTTCATTGTTTTGGTTATAATCAGAGATAGTACAGACTATTTTGCCGGAATTGATTAATATTAATAGTTATTAAATCATGTAATGTCATGTTTAAAAAATTAATTTGCAGTAAGTTACATAGTGAAAGGTAAAATTTTACAACAACAGATAATGACCTCGAGCTCGGTCTTAGCTCAACCATCATGAAAACTGAAACGGACGTCCGCTGATACGAGCGTAAACTACGTAGCCTTGCGATTGAGAAGGGATAACATTAGCAGGGAAGGGTAGTGAAACAAGGAGTAGTCCTTGAATACAAAGATATATTTCACTCCACACTATTATACGCCCGATCTGGCAATGTCGCCTAAACTAATTGCAACTAAATGCAAGTACAGGGTGGCGCAAAAAGAACGCATGGATTTGACCTGCGTAGTATCTGTGGCGGGAGTGGAATGGCAGAGTGGGGAACCAGCTTAGAACTTCCAGTTTCAATAGCAATGACGCAGTGGTCCGTGCATCTTCGCGTTTTTCTCGTTAAAACTTTCTTCAAAACTTATGACTCTATGATTACAGTTCAACGTCTTTTCCATATAAACTTCAATGTTCCGCGAAATGGAGCGATACCTGATCGCAACACAATATTGCGTTGGGTTGCGTCTTTTCGCACAACTGGATCAGTCATGAAGCACGATTGATTGATTGATTGTTAGTAATTCTGGGCGCGTTAGCTACTAGGATCACTGATCCCGCAATCGTAGTGCACGTTTTGCTCCTCCCCGCTGTATGGCGAGATCCGACGCCGATCTACTGCAGGCTAGCAGGAGTGTTTCCTCAACCAGGTATATCCGACCCGAGGAGCACCGTCTGGGTACTTAAACTTCCCTACCCCGTACCCTACTCTTCATTCCCCTACGCAATGGAAGCATTACAGCCTAAGAGGTCCATAGGTCTCTTTTTTGTTGGATATTGGCATGCTTGATAAAGAGAGATAGGTCAACCTCCTCAACCAATTCCCCCTGCAACATGCGGCAAACAGCTGTGTGGAGCCCACGAGAGAGTCAGTGCTAGTGCGTACTTATTTCAAAGGTTTTGTTCTGCAAGCGAATTCAGTTGTGGTTTGCTTTGGAAATGTATTGTTATTTTATATTTTGCTTGGCATTTTCATCGATGCGTCGTGAAAGCCCTTCAATAAATGTGATGAAGAGGAGAATTGTAGAAAGTGAGAGAAGTAAAAAATATTCACAAAGAGAATAAAGAATTGCTCAGTTTGATATCCTGGCTGTGGCAATAATTATAGAGGTAAGCTGTCTTGTCTACAATAATTATAAAGTTGGTTTGCTTTGAACATGTCATAAGAATAAATAATCGCTATAAACATCAGTAATTGAATCAGTACTTAATTTTTTCTTTTAAATTATTTTAGATAATGTGAATTTTGTAAATATTTATTATACCAATACAAAAATTGTTATACAATATAACTTTATGCAAATTAGTGTTAACTGAAAATTAAAAGTGGCTTACTTGTAAGCATATTTACATAGACTATAAAAGAGAAGCAGATTTGTATCTATTATAAATATAATATTTTGTGATGTGGTTAGTGATTAATTACATTTGAAAAACTCAATGTCCATTTCCTTTATTTTTACAGCCTAGCCTCTTGATGAAAGAAATTTGGATGTATGTGAATGAGTGTTTAAGAAATAATTATGGAGTTGGGTTTTGTATGGAGGAAAAGAAATCTACTGTGTACTATAACCCTATGTGGATCTCCAAAATAAAGAATATTTTCTTCCAAATTATATGAAAAATAAAAACAGTAAAGACAAGTGTGAAATTGAGCCAAAAAAGTGACTATGTACAGAATATTTCAAATATGTGCAGTGCTCTATTATTCTGTCAATTTCTGTTATTCAAAGTCCCATTAGTCTTTCAAATTTCATCTGTTAACACAGTTTTTAGTTTGGTACATTCTCAGTATTTAGAAGGGGAAGTATAACTTTTTATTTAAGGAAAATAATTAATTTGAAATGTTTGTTAATTTGAAGTTAATTTTTGTTCTTATTTTTGTTTCTTCTGTGATATAAATAATTGCATGTTATGCAAATACATCATGGAGTAAATAAAAAGAAAATTTAAAAAGTCTACTTCAAATTGTTATCTTAAAAATAAGAAAGAATTCTTCACATTTAAATATTGTCTATACAATAATTTTGGTGTTAATTTTATCAATCAAATTAGAATTCTCAGTATATATTTCCTATTGTGCTTGTAAAGAGCCTATATTGTGGTGATATGTTAGTGTTTAATTTAACTGAATACTACACATACAAAAAACCATCAAATGTTCAAAATTATTTCCTAAAGATTATTTTTTTAGATGTCCTCAGTTAATGTTGACTGAACAACATAACACTCTCTCCCAATTGTTTTTTTATGAAATTTGAATTACATGGAAGACTTCTTTAACCTTGAAATGAATGTGTGTTTTTCAAAAAACATTGTAAATTAATAATTTTGAATTCTTAATTAGAAACTGAACTGAATTTCAAAGAAAACAGATTATCAGGGATGTGATAAAAGTAATTGGTAAGCTAGTTTTATTTTAAAATGTTTCTTAAATCTTAAACAGCAATAAACTGGAAGGCTGAAGGTTCTATAAGGTTTAACACCTCAATATTTTGCCAAATAGTGGCATGGGACTATCTGATCCCAATCACTTCAACTTTGATTTAATTACAAACGTGTAATTCAAATGTTGTTCAAGGAAATGTGATATTATTTGTACTATTAAAACCAATAATGTAAATAATTATTTTTCAATAAAGTTTCTTGTTAAAAAAATCTGTTTCTGGCATCTCATTATTCTTCTATTGTTCTTCAGTTTATTCACTGAAAAACCATCCACAATTATTAATAACATTTAAAAAAATAAATTAATTTTACAATTCCTGTTATAAATTATGCCTCCTTCTTATAAATTATGCCACCCACATTGTAAAGGCGTCATAGATAGCAAGCACATAAGAATAAACCATCCCAATCAATCTGGGTGAATGTCTCACAACTACAAGAAATTCTTTTTTAGTTTTGTAAGGTGTTGTGGTTGCAAATTACAAATTCATTAACAGATGGAGTGGATAGTTATGGCAAACAAAATAATGGGGGTACCTTTTGAGTATCTACATTACAAAAATGACTCGGAATAATACATTATCACTTCAAGATGATGATGTGCTTTATTGAAGTTAACATTTAGTTTTACACAACACAATAAAACATTAAACATGACAGACATACCATAATTATTTGTATTTTTGTTGTTCATTGAAAAAAGAATTAACATAACCTCTAAAACTTACGTGTTGTACTAATTTAGGCGGCCCACAATTTGTCTAAAACGAACAAATTGCGGTGATTAATGTCCCTTTTGTCCCACATTTGACTCCAAACAAAAGCACAAATAATAAATTTCTCAGCAATCATTTTATTCGACATTTTCAACATTTGAAGTGTGTCAGCTGCGAAGACCGCGGACCAGCGATACTAGCAGCGAAAACCTACCAAAGGGTTTTCGCCGCTCTTATCGCTGGTCGCAGCGCTGATCCCGTGAGCAGCGCGCTGCCAACATGAACACCTCCAATTGATTACATGGCGACGTTCTCGTTGCTTCGCTCGCAGCTCTGCTCTTATCGTTTATCGCAGCTCCAAAATAAACGTACCCTTACCCGGGACAAGCTCTAAGCTCCTGACCGGTCTCTCGGCATGTGTGGTAGTGTAGTGCACATTAGTGTAAGTGTGTGAAAGAGGTTAGGATAGAACAAGGAGTAGAGACGTAATCACGCGCAATCTGTGACCCGTTTCTTTGGGTACTGCTCTAGCATTCTCCTGGAGAAACCATGGAAAACTACCGATCAGAGCAGCCGGCCGCTAGAATTCTCCAGACAGCAGCTGAACTCGACCTTGCTATCTAGCTAGTGTCGACTATACTTCCACTATCGAGACCTCCTAGGACCTCCGGGACAGAGGACTGCAGTAACATCAGAAGATGCCCTGAGCCACCTCTCCCGGTGCCATGAAGCAGAAGTTGCCTGGTCGACCTCGCACGGTGCGAACGCCAGAAAATGTCGACAGTGTAAGAGCGAATGTTCTTAAAAGTACTCGCCACTCCACTAGGCGGCGTGCTTCAACTCTGGCCTTTTCTCGTCGGTCGTTGCAGTGCATCCTGAAGGATGAGTTACAGTTCATCCAAACAAAATTATGGTCGTGCAGAAGATTCACGAACGTGATTATGATGAAGATTATGAGACTGTTTTGTGAGAGAATGTGTGACAATTCATAAATTGGATATATTACCAATTGTAGCGATGTGAGTACATTTTGTATGTGATGAAAATAAAGCCAATTATACAAGTTTGATTCACATGCGTTCTCTTTGGGATATCCTCTATTTCCAAACAAATGTTTAAAATTAATAACACAAGTTACGTTGCCCATTAGCAAGAAACAACTGCATGTCGATCTAAACATAAATGAAATAGCACACCAAATAGCATTCCTATCAAACAACTTTTACACAAACTTTTCCTTCATAAAGGCATCAACTCACTACGGATTCGGAAAAGATTCCAGATACCAGAATTAAGAACAGATTCCCGCTCCATTATTTCCTTCAGATATTTGCAAATATTGAATAGTTATCTTGTAGTGATTTTTGTTTTTTCTCCCTATATTAAGATTAGTTTAATACAATTTTAAACTACATTAAATTAAATAGATGAAGTCATCACACAATTTTAAATTTTTGCTTGTAAAGTGACAATTGTAATTTCAACAAAACGATAAAATAATAAATTTAAAAAATAAACAAAGATATATATCAGTTCGCTCCCAGACACCGTAGAGGGAACACCTCCGTTTGTGCCTCCTCTTGTCGTGTTCACGAGTGCAGTGTTATCAGTTGAGTATTAGTGTTTTTGTCACACCAAATAGGAATCTATACTAATCTAATCTAACATCTATTTAAAGTCAGCCTAACGCGGCTGGCAATTAATCATAATGTTCTCCAATGTTAACAACAACTTAACCAAACTTCCGATGGACCCAACCCCTGAAAATCAAGCAAAGAAGACTTACGCCAACGCTACTGTGAGTGATGTATTTCCTATCAAAGATCAAGGAGTTATCATAGAAGCCCACGAAGGTATTTCAATAAAAGAATATATTACTAAACTCGCTACAATAATGAACCCCAATGACTTGAGATTCGTGTCGCGCATATCTAATAACAGAGTTTGTGTATTTCTAAACACTAAGAAAACAGCAGAGTACCTGACTAGCAACTACCCTACGTTAACCATCAAGGATCATAAACTGAATGTCAGACCTTTAATTAATAAGCTTAAGAGGGTAATAATTTCTAATGTTTACCCGGTGATACCATATGATGTTATTAAACAAGAATTTTCAAAACATAATATCCTTATAAAGTCCAATATCTCATTTATTAGAGCTGGTATTCCTGAACCAGGATCTACACATATTATGAGTTTCAGGAGACAGGTGTTTATAACACCTGAAGATGTTAGCAATCTTCCACAATCAACCACTATATTGTATGATGGTACCCAATATAGAATTTTCTCCTCTACAGATGATATGACATGTTTCTTTTGTAAACAGTCTGGTCATCTAGCTAACCAGTGTAATAACAAATCTATTCAACATTCTGCAACAGAATATGACTTAGCAAATGAACAATTTCCAAATGAATTTACTAATAATTCCATTGAATTTACTGAACCACAAAGCCAAAAGGAAAATCTTGCAGTAAATGAGAGTAATTTCCCCTCTATTCCTAAGAGAACCCTCTCATCAGAATCTTCATCCCAGATCGGTTCTGAAAGTAATAAGATAGAAAAGTCCAATTTGGATAGTAGTAATCAAACTAAAAAGAAAAAAGAAATTGGTCAAGAATCAAATCATATTAGTGCTCATGTTAAGAACACCCCCAAGTCACTAGATGAACTTCTTGATCCTTTAAAGGCAAAGTATGAAACCAATCCAATTGATTACCCCCTCACATATAACCATTTGAAAAATTTCATTAACAAAGCTTCAGGAGCCCCAAGCCCAACAATAATATCCAGTAAATTTTCACTTGATATTCCATCTATTATCCAAATAATGTCTGAACCTTATCCATTACTTACAGAAAGATCAATAAAATATAAATTTATAAGTATTTTCAACACGTTGAAGAGTGCCCAAAGACAAATGGATGATTCGGATGCAGATAATTCGGAATAATAACTAGAAATGAATATCTTACAATGGAATTGTAATAGATTCTATGCCCGTCTGCCATCCCTGAAACTATTAGTTAAAGATATTCTTCATCAGATACTATGTTCACAGGAAACAAACTTTAAAGACAATCATTCTGGTAAACTACTCGGATATACTACATCTTTTTGTAGGAATAATGCTCAAATTGCTTCTGGTGGTGTAGCTATCCTTGTTAAAAATGATATTTATGTGCATGTTATTCCTCTCCAAACTTCTCTTGAAGCCGTAGCTGAAAAGGTTAAAATCATTTCACATATCAATGTCTGTAATATGTATATCCCCAATTTATATCCCCTTTGATGTCCATCAACTCGATAATATTATTCTTCAGTTGCCCAAACCCTTTATAATTGTAGGGGACTTCAAAAGTCACAACAAATTATAGGGATCTAATACTACAGACAAAAGAGGTAAAATCATTGAAGATTGGCTAGACGATCATAATGATCTTACCATATTAAATACAGGTCTGGCCACCCACTTTAACTGTAGCAATGGATATGAAAGCAACATTTATCTTAGTTTTGCCTCAAATGACATTGCAGCTAGAATTACATGATCTATCAACAACTACCTACGAGTATATGATAGTGACCACTATCCCATTAACATGACCCTTCCAGACTTAGATATATTCTCCAATCTGAGATGTGAGCCTAAATGGATCCTATAACAAGCTAAATGGAAACAATTCCAACAGTTTATCAAGTCCAATATTGCAACTCAATCAACCAATCAACCTATATTTTGAAGAGTTAAACAGTTTAGTAAATGACTTTATTTCACTAATTCTAGAAGCAGCAAGAACGTCGATTCCCCACACCTCGTGAATAATTAAAAAACGCCAACTTCCATGGTGGCACGAACAATGTACTACAGTAATTAAAAATAAAAAAGAGCATATAGAAAATTTAAGAAAAACAAAACCATGGTATATGGTATTGCTTACAGGAAAGCAAGAGCCTTTGCAAGACTTATTCTCAAATCCACAATGATCAATTCATGGCAAAAGTTCACCTCTTCCATCACACAATAATCTCCTGTATCAGAGGTATGGCATAAAATAAAAGCCATTAGTGGAAGAAATACTCCCAGTATTTCTAAATATCTTATTGATAGTACTGGCTTAAAACCTGTTGTAGCACAAGCCGTGTGTAGCCTTTTAGCGAACACGTTTGCTCAAAATTCAGATAGCAATAATTTTGACCCAAACTTTCTATCTACAGATCCCTCAAGCACAAACTTAAGTCAAAATAACATTTTGCTACTAACTAGGGACAATAACGATAACTACAACAAACCTTTCCTTATGGAAGAACTTCTCTATGTATTAGATCAAAGAAAAAATTCTGCACCTGGGCCCGATAAGGTCCCAAACAGTTTTTTGAAGAACCTTCCTGAAGTTGGACTTAAGTACTTACTTTGCGTTTATAATTATATTTGGACTGAACAACACTTTCCAGACCAATGGAGAGAAGCTAATATTATCCTCATACCTAAATCTAATAAAGATCACACTCTACCCACGAATTACCGTCCAATCTCCCTAACAAATAACATCTGCAAGATATTAGATAAGATGGTTTGTCACCGCCTGAAATGGATACTGGAAAACCGTAACTTAATCTCATACCAAAGTGCCTTCAGATCCTTTAGATCAACAAATGACCTCCTAGTAAATATCGATACTATAATATGTGATGTCCTAGCTATGAAACAACATATAATGGTAGTTTCAATGGATATTGAAAAAGCATATGAAATGGTCCATAAAGATAGATTCATATCCACCCTTGCTAAATCACATATAATAGGAAATATGTTAGCATTCACTATCAATTTCCTAAAAAACAGATACCTCAGAGTAAAAATTCTAGACACTTCGTCCCATCTTACAGAGATGTTGAATGGTTTACCACAAGGATCTGTCCTTAGTGTTCTGTTATTCCTTCTAGATATTAACGACAAAAGCAGTACAATAGAAGAACCAGTGAAAATATCCCTTTTGCAGATGATATTACCTTGATATATAGTGGTAAAAATCTTAAGGTTACAAAATTATTATGCAAGAATCGATAGATAGAATCACTAAGTGGTCAACTAATGCAGGAATTACAATATCGAAGACTACATCAGAGTTTATAGTGTTCACAAAAAGAAGAAATGACGATAATGAAGAACTGCATCTAAAACTGGGTGATCACCAACTTAAAAGGACTCATGTATGCAAAATTCTGGGCGTACTATTTGATTCCAAACATTTATGGAAGCAGCATATAACTGCTCTTAAGGTTGAATGTAAAAACCGACTTAATATTATCAAAATGTTATCACCCATTAAATGGGGAGCACAATTCAAATTCTTGATCAACCTATATAAAGCTCTCATTCAATCTAAACTAGATTATGGGGCAGTAATCTACAGCTCAGCTTCAAAAACAGTTCTGAATACTCTAAACCCGGTGATCAAGAATGCTTGCCGTTTAAGCCTTGGTGCATTTAGAACCAGCCCATGCAATAGCTTACTTGTAGAATCAAGACAACTACCATTGGAATTAAAAAGAAACGTTCAGTGCATAACCTATGCCTACTCCACATTTAGCATTCCCCCCAACCCCTCAAATACAGTTATATTTAACAACCTTCAGCCTAGCCTATATGATTCCAGATCACAGCACTCATTACCGCTTAGAGAGGGACTCCCTAAGTATCTAGAAAAATTCAATTATACGAAACCACTTTGTATCCCCAGTCGTAATCATCCCATCCCACCCTTGCAGAACTTTAATATCACAACTAATACCAACCTCGCAAAAAAACAATAAATTTCACTGAACCTATTGACAGGACACAAGAAAGAATATCGACACTACTCCAAGATTATAACAACTTCTACCAAGTCTAAACAGACGGATCTAAACGTGATGAAATTGCAGGCTGTGCTGTATTCCAACCACCAATTAATAAAATTGAATCTCACCGTCTCCCAGATTACTTCTCCATTGCTACTTGCGAAGCGTGGGCAGTTCTTCAAGCAATTATAATTAGCACTAAAACACCAAAAAATACCCCCATTGCAATTTTTTCAGGCTGGCTATCAACTTTGAACGCCATCGAGAACAGATTCAATTACAATCCAATTATCCAAAAAATCCCAGAAATATTAGAAAAGCAAGCTATAAATGGGACCCAAATAGAAATAATATGGATCCCTTCGCACAATAAAATCTTTGGCAATGAGAAAGCTGATGCGGCCACTAAACATGCCACATCAATTACTTGCGCCGACAACCAACTTCAAGGCACCTTCCAAGACTTCAAAAAGTTTGTACAGGACTCCTGCCTCAGCTATTGGGACTCTATCTGGAAATTGAACCCAACCAAACTCTCCAAACTCCACTTACTGAGAAAATCAATTCTTGAACCAACTCTCCCCGGTAAACATTTTAAGAGAAGAGAACAGGTCACTAGACTAAGGATAGGTCACTTCAATCTCAATTTCTGCCACTTTTTTAAGAGATCTGATCCAGAACCCTGTCCAAAGTGTGGTGCAACAGTCTCCACCTCCCACCTTATTCTTGAATGCCCTGGTACAAATGATATAAGAAAACTTCGAAAAATTGATGGAACCCTACAAGCACTACTCAGTTACACAGACGGGTGTGCCAAAATAATAAAATTGTTAACAACTACAAAAATATATAACCTTATATAGCAGATTAATGTAATAGATTAAACCGCGCATATTGTGTAAAATGTGATTAAATGTAACAATTTTGTTCATGTAGAAATTGCAACCTTTATGTTTATACATACAATTGTACAATGACACTGGTCGCTGATGACCTAGATGTTATAAAGCGACCATAAATAAATAAATTTAAAAAAATATATATCACAAAATATAAGTGAAGTATCAATATATATTATCTTTTAATTTTCTTAAAATATTCTTGAGCCACAGTAAACATATCGCATTCGAAATTAAAACTTGAGTTTTATAAATAATACATCTTATATGAACCTCGCATTTACTTTTGGTTTGTGGCCTACACGTAAGATAATAGGATTCAGGAAGTCAAAGTTATGATAAAATTGATATCTAGAAACGGTCTTTAACCTCCAAGTAACTTCTATGATATTATTAATTTGTTCCTGTATCCAATGTCACAACGGTCTCATAGACTGACGGATGAACACTGAAATGACAAAAGCCATGGAATACCTTCTAATATCGAGTCGGGTATATATTTTGCGGTACAGTACAGCAACTCGATATTGCATGTACTCAACAAATCGTTGGAAGACCCCTGTAGTTCGAGTTGGATTTAGAGACTCAGAGCGGGAAAAAATGTTTACTGGTTGATGTTTACTGGCTGTGCAGGTTAATTTATCAGTATAACATTGCGAAGCAGTTAGATATAATGCGAGAAAGTATGTACTGATGAAGTACTGTAGTTTAAAATTGTATTGATATTTTTTCATGTAGCTTTATTTCATAGGAGAGACGAAACACATCGTTGTTCTTAAAATTTCTTTAACTTTTCTCTTTCTTTTTTCTTAAATAAGTGCATAGAACACACAAAAATTGTCAATAAGTAAGAACCCGCCGTAAGTTATTAATGATATCCGTGATAGAAAAGCAAATCCATTTCTAATTTGTGGTTATTCACAATGGTGATCAATAACTGTCTACGAAAGTCAAATAAGAATCGTTATTGAAAATTCACAACGCTAAAGCAATTTTGATTTTTTTTCGAATATTTGTAATAGATGTAGTCATTTGTGATAATTTTAAATTACAAAATACTTACAGAAAAACCACTTTGTAATATCAGTTTAAAAAAACAAAGAAGCTAAACAGATTAAAAACATTCAAATGTTTTTGAAAAATTACATATGTTTTATTTCCACTATATCATTTGTACATCAAAATTGATAAGTTTTTTGTTTACACAAATATTTTGAGACTCCATTTTCTAAGAGTGCATTGATAGGACTCATCCACAATTTCAATTCACTACACTTCCTTGGCTACATATTCCCATGCAATTCCCATGCAACCGACAAATTTAAATAAAGCAGAGGAATCGTTATCTTGCATTATGCTTTATTATCATCAGCAGAATCCTAAATAGCCAACTAGTTCAGGCATTCATTATAAACTGTGTTTCCATTTTTGTGTCTCAATATTCAGTTTGTTTTCTTCTTTCGGCTCTATAATAGTGCCAGTCACTGAAAATAAGTCTCCTTTCGAGCGGTTTCGACATAACATTTGTTGGTCTTGCTTCTCCGAATCGCGCCATTTTCTACATAAAGTTTAATACTTGATCAAAATGTTTGCACATTTTGGAAAATAACTGCAATTTCTCATCTTCTAGTGCACCATTCCTGGGTTTTTACATTTCTCTTGATTCTGTGCTCCATTCTTTTCAGCTTTTCGCCTGTTTTTTCTGAACGCTCGGTTCGAAATAATTTTCTATTCGCCGTCTATCCGACCCTTCTTCATCGGGTTAGTAGTGATGTCTGTCATCTACTTTGTCACTGTTGCCTTTGTCGCAATTGTCGGCGTCGTGGTTTGTGATAGTTGTAGAAGTGAGTCTACTCCTTCCCATCCTCCCACTCTGAATCACTGGTAGAATCGTTGTCTGAAAATAACAAGAATCACAGAATAATAGAAATGCATCTCGTTAAATTGTAAAATCGCAGATTTTGTAAAATTGTATTCTACACCCAATAGAATTTTGTTGAAAATATTAAGAATAATTCTACTCACTTCTTCGTCCAATTTTTAAAATGAATTGCGAGGATTGTCGATGTTACAGTTAATGGATAAAGAATGATTGAATTGTTTTAGAAATAAATCAATATTCTCAGTTACTGGTTTACTTCTTTTTTGCTTTAAATACATATTGTAATATTGCGGAAAGTCACCTGACATTAATGTCAGCTGATATTAGATAATCATCTTCATTTCAATAACTAAACTAGTTTAAACTGAAAGGAGTTTGGAAAAATAATTCGAGGCAGAAACATTATTTCGGCTCTGGTGCATCAGTTGAGTGAATATATTGGCTAGTTGATACCTGTACGATTGTAGCCGAGATGCCAGCCAGCCATCTTGCTGCCCAGGACTCCACTATTGCCAGCAGACGCTACATTTGACTGAAATGAAGAACCTTGAAAAGCGAGATGGGGCAATCGTTTTGCTGCCAGTTCAGTTTACTTGCGAAGTGGTATTTTAAAAAAAATGGCGCCCGAAGATTACGCGGTCCAACAAATGCTAAGATAATACGCATGCCAACCAGCACTATCATAGTTGTTAAAACTGTCATTGAAGATGATTCAACTCAATTATTTCTGAGAAAATTGTGCACGATTCATTCACCATGTAATTTAATACTAAATCCATTTATTTTACGAAAAGGTTTTGAAGACGAATCTCTACTAACAAGCATGTTCAGTTGATGTTGGAGTAATTTTAAAAGTTGTTATTTCTATAGTATAATAGAAAATGTAGTCTAACTTTGTTTATTTGATTCTTTCTTTCTCTACATCGGAATTACATAACCTAAACATTTACCTCAAGCCGTTCCTGAGTAGTTAGTTAACTAAAGGACTTTTTTTCAAGAACAATGCCGAAAATAAGAAAAATATACATGCTAAGGGATTTTAAAACTTCAAAATCTCCAGAACGGCTCGCCATAGAACATATGAATGTTTGGTGCTCAATTTCATGAATGATTTTGTAATTACTTTTCTTTGAAATACGAAATATTTTCCGCAAATTAGGCCGAATTGCAATATTGCACAATTTCATGGGGTGGAATTGGGGATGCCCCCTTGGAGGGAGAGAAACATTTTGCCTCTTACTACCGTATTAAACGGGTGGATTGGCATAGTTCCGAAACTTGATGAATTATATCCTCAATTTGCTGTTTTTAAACCTAATTTCACTGGAATATTTGCAAATTGGTGAGAAATATCAATTAAATCAAAATTTGGGCTTCGGAGCTTATGCCCCGTTCTTATCCGTCGGAATTATTTATAATGTGGTTTATTGTTTATTTTGTTTTCTGGAACTTCAACTTCTAGCCTTAGTCCCGTAAATGCACGTTACATTGTTGTATGTGACGATTCTATTTCCCTTGCTGGAGCGTGAGATACGGAACCAACGCACACATTCGCTTACGGGATTTTCCCACCACAATCTCCTACCAGCTGGGCAACTCTCCAGCCTAGGCAGAAGCTCCTGCCAGGTGTCTCACCATGAATGGCAGTGTAGTGTAAGTGTCAATGTAATTGGAGGGATAGGTCAAGGAAGAGGAAGGAAAGATCGCACGCGGTCCGCGGCCCGTTTGTTAGTAGACTACTCCGGCATGCGCCTGGTGTTGATCGGAGAAACCAAGGAAAACTACCGATCAGAGCAGCTGGCCGCCAGAATTCTCCACCAGGCAGCGGCTGAATTCGGCACATCTCTATTCCATGTCATTGCTAGTGTTAACACTGCAATGAGGAATTGCCTCTTCCCCTCCCCCTCCGGCTTCCCCCACGCAGCCCCCTCCCCCTCCGCCGCGCGAGGGCCGCTGTGCGCATGCGCGGCGCCGCCCCCGGCGCGCATTGGCGGGCGGCGGGGGCGTGGCCGCGGGGGCGGGGCGCGGCGACGGCGTGGGCGCCGGCAGTGCGTGCGCGAGCAGCAGAAGGGTGCGGGCGGCCGGGATTCCCCGCAGGCTGTGCTCCATCGCGACTCGAGTGTTCGTTGCAGCGGTGTCGAATTTCCGGAACGAAGACGCTAGAAGGATATTTTTTCGAAGTTTCGAATCATTACATTACAATTTCCAAGTTTCGGAATAAAAGTTTGAACTAAAATTTCGGAGTTTCGGAATAAAGTTAAGCTCAAAAGTTCGAAGTTTCGGAATAAATTCTTATATTAAATTTCGGAGTTTCGAAATAGAAGTGTAGATTTAAGTTTCGAACTTTCGGAATAAATCTTCAATTTCAAGTGAACTTTCGATGTTTGATACAGGAGGCGTAAAAATAAATTACTGTGAAGACCAAAGAAGTATGGTTGAAGTTTGTTGGGATTCAATTATGGATTGTAAGACTGCAGGTTTCAGGAACTTACCTGTAATGTACGCGGATATTCTTGTAAAGTTAACGAATGTTCGGGAAGAAGACGTAAGAATACATTTTGAAAGTTTCTGAATAAAATTTCGAAGTTTGTGAAAGAAATAAAAATAAATTGCTAGACAAAACTAAGACAAATGTACTACAAGGCTGAAGGATATTGCGGTGTGTTCAGTGTGCGATAATATGTGAGCTGGTATTGCATTCGCATTTTAAATTGCTGGTGCGCGATTCAAGTCGGCATCTTTGGACTACTTGCATTTTAACTGCAAAAAGTGTGGAAGTTCTGGAACGAAGAGTATGAAGAAAATGCTTTCATAGTTTCGGAATAAAATTTGTTTGGATTTTCATGTTTGAGTTTCAAGGAATATAAATTAATTGTTCGCATATGCTCTACAAACACATTTCATCGCTTAATAGACGTCTTTCACAAATATATGTTGAAAATTGAGTGATTTTTAGTCTGCGGTTAGTTAAAACAAATGAGGAACATAGTTCAGGATGTGAGTGGCTGACCTGAAGATCTCAAGTTGTATGATGTCTAAGAACGCGAATATCCCATAGAAACATTCAGAATTTCCGAAGAAGTTTTCTCGTATACGCAATTCTTTGTAACTTGGATGTGAACTTAAACGTTCATTGTAACTGGAGAGAACATTGTAAGTCTGAGTGCAAGTGTATTACACAGAAAATCTCAACTTCTGAAACGATTTATAAAGATTTGAGGTAATTAGTAGTTAACAGTAAATTGATTTTTTAAATAATTTTGTGTGTGTGGTAGATATTAAATGCGAAAATTAAACGTGTCATTCATCAACTTGATATTTATGCTTCGATTTGTTGCGAAAACAGTGACACGAAAGAAGTGTTTTCAACCTACCCTCAATTACTCTATAGATGTCAGGTTTAATCAAACAGTTGTAAAACGGACATAAAAAAAATCTGGAAATTAATTTCAAGTAGTTTCAAGAAGCCGTATGATTTCTAAAATTAGTTTAACTAATTGTACTCAAATTTATATTGGATACTACTAAACTCTCAAAACAATTTAATTTGAATAAATTAATGGGTTTGTATAGTTCTCGCAATAGTAGTGCTGCTAGTTGTTTATATTTATCTTCAGGTTTACATTACACTCAAGTAGATTCTGGGAAAAAAGTCTTTTGAATATTATGTTGAATTTACCTCCATTTCAACTCTTATTTATCTAATGTAATATATTGGATCAAGGTGATATTAGAAATTCAATTCCTCAAAATAACTGAATTTCTCCTGTATTCACATGTGTTCCAATAATATCAGCACCGTATTACTGTATTTCAAATGCGTATTAACTTTTTGAATTGTTAAAATCTGCACTAAGAGATAGAATGACATATTTCTGTGGTGGGAAGGTACGAGGTTCTGAAATTATATTATATGAAAATATACCTACTGCTCAGAAATTTGGGAGTGCATTATTGAATTATATCAATGGATTATTAGTTTATAAGCTTCATCAAGAAACGCTGAATTCATCTTATTTGCACATTTTATATAGTTTCCGAGAGTTTAATGTGGTAAACATATCAGTTTTTATGTATGCTGAATGTTTGTTTCCCTTCTAGAATATTAGTGTTGAAAAACAGTCCCTTTCATATTACAATGCAGATGTATTGAATGTGATATTTTTATTTAAATTATAAAAGTAATGTAAAATCCGTACACAAATTTTTTGACAATTAAAAAAACCGAGTGCATATTTAGTAAAGCACTGAAACAGTTGATAGAAGCAAAGAGACAATGAAAATACAACCAAACTATTGAAAAATTCATACACTTTACACTTTTGATAAAGCTAGAGACAAAAAGCTATAATGTACGTTCAATGTCTTTCATTTGAATTTACACTTCAATTAAAAGAGCATATAACTGTGATCTGAAGATAAAGGTGCCACCAATCGAAAAGGACCATAATTTTAACGCGAGTCGAACGTTCTTCAATAAAAGTGTTTTTTTTTTCGTGTGAGTAACGGATAAAGTGCAGTGAAAAACACAAAAAAAACAATTGCGTCCAAATGTCTATAACTGCCTTCAGAACGATAGAACAAGTGAATGAAATGCAATTGTGCAATATTCGAGAAAAAATAGCAAAACAACTCGCATGACGAGTGTTAAACGAGTGTGGTTGCGTGTGGAAGATTCGGTGCGCGGGCGTGTGTTCATCTGCTTGATTCGGACGATGTGGACGCGTCCTTTCTGACTACTCCGCCCCGTCCCATGGCGAGAAGGAAGGAGAGAGCTCCCACTCCCCACAGCACCGAGGTAAGAACCCGCGAAGATTTTTAGCTGCTGACATGTCGACTCCCTCTTTGCACTCTACCTGAACGACATTAGCTCCGCAATTCCCATTGTTATAATATGGGAGATTTTGGTTTGCCGCTCTGAATATTACTTATTTATCCATTCCCTTAATCTTTGAGTAGGTTACTATCTAAATCAATACTATGAGTTTTTCTCATTTATTTTCTTCTTGTTCGACTATGTGGCCTTTCAAGGGCTTGGATACAATAGATTTTTCATTGTTAGGAATAGGCATCCTTGGCATTTTGAGCTTGGCATCACTGCTGCGTTTTTAAGGTGTTGGATTGGGATTGGAATGGTTTATTGTTTATTTAACATTTGCATGCTTTAATGTTAGGTTGGATGTTTGATTTTATTTTATTATGTGCTTCCGGGGGGCGGAACTTATCTTCTGGGAATTTGGATTTGATGCGGCAGGGATGCACAGCATTTCGTCCTAGGTTAAAGTTATTTGTTAAGTGAGAAATGTTGATCTTTGAGTAGATCCATACGTAGCTCCCCATGTATCTGGGAATGTGGTATAAACCAGGGTGCTTGTATGATTTTCCTAAGGCATTTGTTTTGTACCGTCTGAAGTTCCTCTATTGATGAGGGTGCTGCATTTCCCCAGACAGGGCTAGCGTATGTTAAGGTGGGTAAAATGATTGATTTAAATATCATGAGCTGGCATTCAATTTTTAATGATTTTGTATTTCTTATTAGATATAGTTTTGACATTTTTCCCTGAGCTTTATTTACCAGTGCAAGATTATAAGGTTTCCATGTTAATATTTTATCGAAGTTCACACCAAGATATTTAATTGGGCCTGTATTCCATTGAATCGGGCTGCAATTGATTTTTAAGCTAGGGGGCGTTTTTGGTCTACGAAGTGTCAATATTTTCGCTTGGCATTTTTCTGGATTAATTTTTATTCTCCACTGATTTGTCCAGAATACTAGTTCTTCCAGATTATTTTGTATCCGATCTTGGGCTATGAGAATGTCTTCATGAGAAGTGAATAATGCTGTGTCATCAGCGAAGAGAGTTACTTTGGTGTCTGTCATTCGTGGGATATCTGAAGTGTAAACATTAAATAGTGTCGGAGAAAGTACAGAGCCTTGAGGTAAACCTGCTGATATGTTTCGAGGGGTTGATAATGTTTCATTGACTTTTAACATGAAATTTCTGTTTGTAAGAAAGCTATGGATTATTTTTTGAATCAGGGACTCCCAAATTACGTAATTTATACATTAATCCTGCATGCCAGATCCTGTCAAACGCCTGTGCAATGTCTAAGAAAACTTTTACAGTATTTTTCTTGAAAGCTCTCTGAAACATTTTCCATTAGTCTCAGTAATTGGTGCATACATGAATGGTTAGGTCTAAAGCCGAATTGTTCATCGGGAATTGCTTTTATTTCAGTGAGGTATTTATTTAGTCTACTGAGGATCAATATTTCAACATTTTTTTATATTGTGGGGGGTAAACTTATGTGTCTATAGTTTTCTCTCAATCTAGGATCTTTTCCTGGTTTGCGGAAAGGTAGGATGATGGCGATTTTCCATGCATTTGGGAAGTGATTTAGGCGTAAGATTGCATTAAATATTGCCGTGAGTGCGGCAATAGTGTTCTTGTTTAGTTCCTTTATCATTTTGTTATTTACTCCATCATTCCCTGGAGCTTTTCTTGTTTTTAAACGGCTGATAACTTTCGTTGTTACTGAAACCTGGGGCTCATTTACATAATCCTCGATGTTTTTATTGTAACTTGGCATTGTTATTGGATGAGGTCGGAAAACTTTCTCTAAGTGATCTGCTAAAATTTGAGTTTTTTCTTCATCTGAATAGACTTTTGAATTATAGGTCTGACTGTTGACCAGAGATGAGCTGAATTTGTGTATATTTGCTTTAATGATTGCTGAAATTTGGAATACCTGAATTTGTCTAGCTGTGATTTTACTATTCGTGATTGTTTAGTTTAGATCTGATATCGTCTCTACGTATTTCTTGCCAGTATCTTCTTATAATTCGCTTGGATTTCATTAAATTTAATAACCGTATTAGAATGGACTTATTATTGCAAGCACTCTTTCTGCATTTTATAGTCGAAGCTTGTTTTAATGACTCTTTAATAGCTGTATTAAAGTTTTCGATTTCGAATTCTAGATCTGATAGGGATTTAATACTTCTGGAGTATAAGAAGTTTTCTTGCATTAGGTATGAAAAATGGGGCCAGTTTACACTTGTTGTTACAGTGGTTTTTGATTTTCTTCTACTGGTTTGAAAAACGTTATTAGCACTGGGTTGTGACCTGATTAAAGGTCGTCTAATACGTTTTGGAATATGGGGAAATCTATGCTTTTGGTTAGTAGTATATCTAAAATATCTGGCACTATATTTGAATTGTATGTAAAATGAGTCGCCGCTGTGGGAGCTACTATTTAGATGTCATTATTTTGAGCCAAATTAAAAAGTCTTTGTTCCTGGGCTGTAGTGGTTCGACAACCCCAAACTGTATGTTTACTATTTAGGTCTCCCATGAATATTAGTCAGGGATATCTGTTAAAAATTGCCTTGCAAACGTCACATGGAAAAGTTTTATTTGATGGTTTGTATACGGCTATTATTACTATTTCAATATTATTTACAAATATGTTTATTCCGACTGTTTCTAAGTTTGGCGAAGATGTTGTAGGAACCTGTCCGTGCTTAATAGAATTTGATATCAAAATTACTACACCACCTGACGCAGTTTGTAATATCCTGTCGCTTCTATACATTTTGTAGCCGAAAATAATTAATCATTCTTCCGGCGAGAGGTGTGTTTCCGTGATAGCTGCTATTTTAATTTGACTACTCTTTATGAAGTCTATGAATTCATTTTCCTGACGCTTAATGTCATTTGCATTCCAGTTGATAAGTTTTAATTCTCCGCAATTACTTCCCATGGTTTAGTTTTTCTAAGACGTTATAAATTATAGTTTGAATTTGGGGGATAATAGCATTTAATACTTGAGTTGTAATATTAGAGATTAGGTTTGATAAGTCTTGAGGTTGAAATTGTATTCGTGGTGCTGCTAGAGGTTGTTTTGGGAGTGGAGGAAAATGAGTGGGGTTTCTTGGGGGCTGGTGGTTCGTTATCTGTTCATTGCGAATTGGAGCAGTATGCCCTACTTGAGTTTTAGAGATAAATTTAAATTTTTGCGATAATTCCAAAGCCTTTTTGTATTCCGGGCAAAGTTTATAATTAGAAGTATGATTTTTATTGCACTTTACGCATTCTGAAGCTGTGTTTTTAGATTTTCTACACTCTGAATAATGGTGATTTCCAATGCATTTCACAATTCTGGGATTTAGCCTACAATTAGCCTGTGTATGCCAAAACCTTTGACATCGTTTGCATTTTATTACATTTGAAGCAATACGAAGCAATACGGTTTTGAATTTTTTCAACACTGTAAAATAATCTAACTATGTTGAATATTCTTCTGCCTTGATAATTGTTCTCCACATCTATTGCACAAACCGGGATTGGGTTCCTATCTTTGTTATAAAGTCTACAAACTTTCATAATTGAATAATTTAATTCCTTTAGTTCTTTAATAATTTCATTTTCAGAATAATTAGTGGGCGAGTCTTTTATCACTACATGCAAATTATTTTTGATGGGTCTTTAAATGAGTGAAATTGAATCTTTTTGTTTTCACAAAACTTTCGGTATTTTCTGAAGTCTTCTGTTGACGTAAACATCACCTTGACTCAGCAATTTTCTGGTTTGGTTGTGAAGTCTGCTGAAGTGTTCTTTTGGATGCTTTCTATCACTTGTGAATAATTTTGTTCATGGATAAAAATTGGAGGGATTCTTATGTTTGACACTGTTTCACTTTCTTCCCGGTTGTCATGGAGATCCGCTAACGGATCGAAACGTGACGACGCCTCGACGCCATATTCAGTAACTTCTGATTCACTTGAACATTTCTTTCGTTTGAGATTTTTTCACTAGTGATTATGCTTAATGGTTTTCCAACCATTTCTCTTCTTTCTTTACGATGAGAATGTTGTTGTTGCACCTCCATAACCTGATTTGATTGTTGTTGATCTGTGGAAAATAGCATTTCCGGCTCTTGCCTACGGTCGTGTAATTGAGGAACAGAGGCTGGTAGATTTGGGGGAGGTCGGGAGGAGGTGGGGTTTTGGGAGTAGGAATTTTGATTAGCCAATTGTTGGTAATGGAATACCTGTTGTTGAAGGAAGTAAATATATTGTTGCGATTCTTCATATGTTAGTTGTTTTACTTTCTCCTGTGGTAGTGAAGAAATTTCTTGGTGTTCGATACTGCCACCGCCGTTTGGACTTTCATTAATCATTTCCATTGACTGAACAATTAACCCTGAGGTTTCAAGTTGCCCCCCGGAGGGGGCACTATTCACGCCCATTTTGTCAGATAAGTCGTTGCACTAGATAAGCAACTACTAATCTAAGGTCTGAATTCACTGGAGCGCGTCGGCCCGCGCAGGTTAACACTGACGCTGACACAACACTAACACTCGTGTAGATCTACCGCAATGCGGCAGTAGCGGCCGTTAGCCGCTCCCGGCGACAGGCTGTCGTCCGTCCGCTGGGGTGTGCCGTTGATAACTCGGCTGCTAGCGATAACGAGTGGAGCACGAAAGAGAACCTTCTCCTACCGAAGCTCGGAACGGAAATGGGAACTATGGTTTTTGTTTTATGGGGAGACACCTGTAGGTCACACTGGCCGTTGCGGATCTCGCGAAAATAAGATGCACCAAAATTATTTACAAGCATTTGCATCCTATGTATGAAATGGACTTTAATTTACTGGTTCTTTTTACACAATAAAATAAGAAAACAACACATGAACTTGAAGTTAAAAGTAGAAAATAAATACTTTTTTACAATAATTTGTGTTATGAAATTTCCACCAACACTGAAAATGAAGTGCTACTTTGCACTTTTGGCACATGATTCTTGTGCGTTGCTGGCACAGACTAAATTTTCTCGTAGAACAATCCTTTCTATTGTGGTTCCAATCAGAATCTGTTCTTACTTCCGGTCCACTGAACTTTTTACGGGGAATCCGGCAGAGGAAACTTACAGGCGCCTTTGCATAATACAAACCGTAGTAACCTTGGACAATCACCTTCGAAAGTTGCAGTAAGTAAATTCAGTGATATTTTGATTGTGATTCATTACAAGCCAGGCATTATACATATTATAAGTTCAAAGAGTGTTCGTCATATTTAGTGACCTCATCAATAGGTCATTTCACCAGGTTTCAGATGAAAGTAGTTTTCATCTTCAACCTATTGTGTTTGAGATTGAGTTGGTTTTTTCTTCTTGTAATAATTCCTGCCCGACGAGTCGCATTGCATTGCTGTTTTCTAAACTTTTTCTTCGCATGCTTCATCTTGTTGTTAAATGTCTCCTGTGCCAGAATCGTCTTTCATAGTTCTGTGAACTTATACAATTAAGTTCAGTAGTCAGTCGAGCAAATGATTCGTGTCCCTTTTAGTTTCGACGCCCGTTTCTTCATCGATGAACAGAGCAACATCAGGAGGTAATAAAATAAATTTATCATATTGGTAACGCTCTCGTTTATAAACTCTTAGGCACTTCTAGACCGCAAACTGTAAAAAAAACGCGTAATAATACGTACCATCCAAGATAACGCCACAGCATCGATTCTATATCAAATAAGATCAACTCCCGGTGTCACCTGGAGGGGACACCCCGGATTTGCGGCCAGTAAAATCTATGTCATAAACAATTAATTATAAAATGACAATTTCAAATGAATTATTTGAAGTTTCTGTAAATACGTTATTATTTGTACTTCATCTTCCGATTTCTGTAAGAATAAAAAGCATAATAGCACAATGCATCAAAACTACTGCAAGACTTTTTGAATAAATTAAAACAGCAATTCGCTGCACGTTTAAGAAAGGTCGAAACACGAGTTTGGGGACACTAAATTACTTAAATTTGTACAGGACTATTTATAGAAAATGATTGAAGATGTCCCGATTTAGGACGTTACATAGAAAATGACGGACGCGACTAAACTTTGTAATCGAGGCGATAACGGAGGGTATAATCAACCAAGTTACTTGTTATATTGGGCGTATTGTTTGGTATTCTTCAAATTATCACCATCTTATGAGACAAAATCATTTAATTAAGAAATACTTCTTTGAATAGATAAACTCATACGTCATATTTTGCTACAACTAATTTGTTTCGATTGTGCTTAATAGACAACGAACTGTTAAAATCTTTAAATATATGTTGATAAAAATTAAAAGTTCTCAAACTATTTTTTAGTATTACTACTTTTGAATTAATATGATGTAGTGAACTCAAACAGCGAATAAAAGTTAGTAATGTATCCCAATTTATTAAGTTTTGTAATAATTGTAACTTTACAATTATTAATATCATGGCCGAGAAGTTTGTTAATGTTATGATTTGTTAGGAAGGGAGGATGAATTCAAGAAGTTATATTTAGAGAATATATTTTCAATGGTTGGTAACAAATTTATTTTTTAAATAAAACTCGAAATTAATTTATTACTGGAAAAAATGAATGGGATTTTATTTTAAGATATTTATGTAAGGGATATATTTTATTAAGGAACAAAATCTCTATCTTCAATATTATAGTAGAAGTTCAAAAAAATTGCACTTTTGCCTTTTTTGATAACTCTGGGAGTTCAATGAACATGAGACTTTCACCATTCTCTTAAGCTATTACTTTATCTCACAACAAATTCTAATTTAAATAATTGATTCAATTTTTTTGAAATTTTTGAAAATGTCCGAGAAGTTTCATGTAAAGTACCCCCACAATTGAAATATCGGCTCTATAGTACGTAAGTAGCTGCGAGAAAGTAAAAACACACTCGGTTGGTTGTTTTCTATTTATCGGCCTAAAGAAGTTCGGAACTATGCCGCTTCCGTTTCCATTGACGTAATGGATATAATACTGAATGGTAATCGAAGGAAAATACAGACTTAATTCACACGCTAATATTAACGCCCTTTTCTTCTGTTGTTGTCTCTTGAAATTCACTCTCGTGAATAAAATGCTACGCGTTAGTAGTAGATTATGCAATTAGTTCAAGTTTCATATCAAGTTTTATTGCATGAGTACATGTTTTGAAAGAAGCGACGTTAGGAGATGATTTTCGAATTTGTACGAATGCAATAAAGCAAAATTAAAAAACTAGGTTTATTCGATATTTTTCTAAACAAAATTATAAACATTTATAGGAGAATCAAACTTAACTTTGCAAAAGAACATTTTTATAACGACTCGTGTATTTGGTATCTGCGCGAAAAAGGTGGTCTGCTGTTCGGTTTACATTTACCTCCTCCCCGCGATTATCTCGCTGCCATCGGCTCAATGTGTTACGACGCAATCATTCGTGCCGTAAAATACTAATACTTCAATTTACAACATTGTACTTATCATTTGTGACGTAAAATGCCCTTTTATGAACAGTTCTTGCAACAGAAAAGGTTGTTCACCATGCTGGTATACAAAAAATTACTATTAGAGCATTCGATATTTTGTTTCTTAATGGCGTGGCAGTCTTCTTCCAGCATTTTAATCGTAGGGAACTAATGATTTAACGGATGCAAAGATACGTGATTTAACTGATTAATAGATGCACGATTTCCACTATTTACATAATATGATAGAAAAACGCCTAACGCGCCGGAAGCAAGAACTATAATGATTGATTAGTGATTCCGGGTGCGTCAACTGCTAAAATCATTAGTCCTCTAAGTGTAGTGCATGTTATTTCCTTCGGAGGTGACGAGATCTTCCCCCACTGGAAGAAGAGATTCGGTGCTAACCTACCGTCTGCTTGCGGGGTTTTCCTCAGCAAGGTTTCTCCCGCTAGTCGGGCACCACCACATCCAGGGCAAGCTCCAAGCTCCCCTCCAGTTTTCCGGCATGTGGTAGCGTAGTGCATGTTAGTGTAATTAAGGGATGAGTATAGGGCAAGGAAGAGGAAGAAAAGTTTGCGCGCACCGAGGCCCATTTGTTAGGATACTGCTTCGGTATTCACCTAGTATTTATCGAAGAAAACATGGAAAACCGATCAGAGCAGCCGGCCGCTGGAATAATATTCTCTTCTAGACAGTGACTGAAGGGACCTAGCTATCTTGCTATTTTCGAACACCTAGCCATCTCGAACTCAGGACCACCCGATCAGGGGCATTGCAATGACATTTGTTGATGCTCTGAGGCATCTCTCCTCAGGAAGAACTATAAATTCGTTGTATTTTGGAACATTATTTATTAACATCTGTATTGTGTAACTTTTGTATTAAAGTGTATTTCTTACATTGATTAAAAGAAGATTTGAATGCATTATTTACATAATAAATTTATTTTAAAAGAGGTTTTCCAGTTGTTCTTAGTGAATGTTCTTTACATGTTGACCTCAACATTTAATGCTTACTCGTTCTCACGTTTTATCTTTCTTTGATAAAGTAATTGCGTTGTGCACATCTTTCTGTGCCTTGAATTTAGTTCAGTGCGCGTTTCAAAGTGCATGATGATGCATTCTCAAGGAAATAGAGGTGCAACAAATGAATAAGCCAAAATGGGGGGGGCGTGGTTGCTTGTTCTTCTCTTATCACTTGTGAACTTATCATTTTTACTTTCTCGTATACGTACGTACATACGGAGTAATATATGGAGTATAGATAAATGTATGTAATGCTGCGTCAAAAAATACCGATTTTTTGACGGAAAAACTCAGATTGTGGATCCCTGAAATTAAAAAAAAGTGTATAATTCCTGTTATAATATGTAGTAAATTACTCCCTGTCGGCGGGAAAGGGTCACAGACAGACGAACAGACAGACGTTTTGCCGTCAATCGAGTTTTCTGAGTCAAGAACCCACAAAATATGGATTCTGGTTACACTACGTGTTAGAAACTTTTTTCTAAATTTAGCAACTGAATTTATTCTCTTTTTCGTCACCAGAGCCCGGCTACAAGACTTTTCGGGCGAAAATTCGTCGTTTTCCGACGCACGATTACATAACTTTCTCCTCTTACGAAGATTCGAAGAATTCGTAAGCCGAGAAAGTAAATAAAAACATTTCTCAAAACGACTTCAATTTTTTTCTTTAAACTATTAGTTTGGATAGTGATCATTGTATTGTAATGACATAAATGCCACTTTGCTCTGTTTTTTTATTACAAAAATTTAATTTTTGACATCTCTCTCACGTCGTTAATATTTACATTAGCGAAGAATTGTTCAAATTATTACATTTATTGGAATGTGTGCTTCAAATGATGTCTTATAAAGATTCTTAAAAACTGAACGTTTTCCTTGAGAATGAGCTAAAATTTTCGCATTTTCAGAAACACTCAAATGCCATTTTCTCAAAAACTGCTCAAAAATCTTTCTCAAAAAAAGTTTTTAAGGCTTCATGTAAAGTATCCTCAAAAATCAAAATATTATTTTAAAACTTGTAAGGCGTCGAGTTGATTCAGATCTATTGGAGAATATTAATTTTGGAGAAAATCAGCTGAACTGTTCAGACGTTGCATGCTCATGCATTGATCACAGATGGACATACGGAGAGACAGACAGACGGAGAGACAGACAGACGGAGAGACTGACAGACGGAGAGACTGACAGAAGGAGAAACTGACAGACGGAGAGACTGACAGACGGAGAGACTGACAGACGGAGAGACTGACAGACGGAGAGACTGTCAGACGGAGAGACTGACAGACGGAGAGACTGTCAGACGGAGAGAATGACAGACGGAGAGACAGACAGACGGAGAAACTGACAGACGGAGAAACTGACAGACGGAGAGACAGACAGATGGGCAGTTACAGTATTACTGTCAATCGATGTTTCGGTAATGATGACTCACAAAACTGATTCTGGCTACATCACAAGGAAGAGTTTTTTCTATATTTTACCACTGGATTTATTCATTTGTTAAATATATCCGCTTTTTCGTTACCAGGGCGCGACAATAAAGGTTTTTGTGCCAAAAATTCGCCATTTTTCGGCACACGATTACATAACTTTCTCTTCTTAAGAACTTCTTAAGAGCAAGAGAGTAAAATATAAAATACTATATGAATTTTTCTAGGGATATCTAAGTTGATCCCATCGTTAGTGTTCATAATGCATTTAACTTTCATATTGGTGGATTGTTAAGATCACTCAAATCGTTTCATACAGAAGCACAACAACTGATTTGGTGTGACAAATGTTTAGAAATCGATTAAGACACTTAAAAAAGTGTTTAAAAGATGAAAATTCAAAAAATAAATACATACACTTCGAGTTTATTTATCTATATTGATTGTATTTGTGAGAAGAATTGCTGCAAATGATTTTCAATAAAGTTTCTCGAATTTTCAATACTTTTCTGCCGCAACACAGAATTTATTTAAGATAAGTGACAAATAATTAGCCCTGAGTGAGACTTAAGCCCACCACCTTTAGCTCAAAAGCTTTAGTGCTAGAGTCTACTACACTCAATTAACAATATCGGCTGACGAAAACGTACCGGGTGGTTCTTCTATAATATCATTGACATTTTGTTTCAGTTTTACAATTAGAGAGCCAAAACTGAGAAATATGAATAAACGTTCTTTGGGCGACAAAAGAACGCAGCTGGGAAGAGAATAAGGCCAAATGAAAAAGCTAAACCAGACTAAAGAGATTAGAAAATTAACTAGAGTGCCATTCTACAGAACCACTAGTTTTCTTTAGGCTTTTTGATAAAACTATTTTCCGAAGCGTAAAGGCCGCTTAAGTGAATGGTGCAGGTTTCATGTTCATTGATATCCCATATTGTTTTTAAATTGCAAAAGGCCAAGTCTTTTTGGAACTCCTAGAATTATAATATTGAAGAGTGTTTTCTTTAACGAAATCCGTTTATTAAAGACGTATCTTCAAATTAGTTCAAGTTCAATTTTTCAAAAATTGAGTGGTTTTCTTGTAATTTTGTCCGAAATGTAGGCAAGTTTTTTTTAACATTTTGCATTACTTTTCTCAAAAAATCGGTGCCAATTTTTTTCTCCTCATACTAAATAGAGACAGTAAAAATGGTTCTAATCCCATTTTTGGCTATCTCAGTTTTTTCGAAAATTGCAAAAGGTTAAACATCCAAAACTTTAAAATTAACAATAGGGATTTTTGCCTCATACAAAGTCTGTTGTAAAAAAAATCAGCCCTATAAGAAAGGGCACGTACAACTGTTTGAAAAAATTAGTACATTTTGTGTAATGTGGGTGTGAAATTTGCGCAATTTCCAAAAAAAAATATTTTCTCAAAGAGCGCTATTTTTTCTCCAAATGTTTTCCTCATATGTAATAAGGGACGGTAAAAATATGGTGGTAGACTCATGATGAAGCTTAACTTTAGACAATCAAAGTGGATAAATATTTTTATCAAGCATTATAACCGGTCTCATTTATTACAATAAATCGTTTATAAAATATTATGGCACAGATTATGATGTATTTGGTGATGTTATGTCACGAACAATCATCACACATTCAGCAAATTGTGGAGAGAATCGCTGGGAGGCAGCGCAAAACCGAACAGTCAACGAACGATTTTTCGCACAGATATCAAATATCCATGACGTCATTTTAAAGTGTTTTCCCGAAATTAACTTCGATTATCTCGTAAATTTACAATCCTGTTACACAAGAAAATAACGTATTCAAATCGTTTATAATGTTACTTTATTGCATTACTACTAATTTGAAAATTAGCTCCTTACGTCCCTCGTTTTCAAAACACCTAGTCATGCAATAAAGCTTTGCATTATAAACAATTGCATAATATAATATTACCCACTTGTGAAAACTAACCAACTGCTGGTTTTCTGATTTACTTACATTACAATTTTTTCTCCTTTTCTTATGTTTCGATTTAATTGTTTGAATGTTTCAGTGGGAACAAACCGAGCTTCAATTTTCAGGTCTTTACATTTGTTGAGTTGTGATCTCAGTTTTTTAAAGCATGACTTTAGACAATCAAAGTGGATAAATAAATGTCAATACCCAGTGAAAAAGCATTTAACAAGCTCCTTATTTCCTGAGTTATTTGAAGTGCGGTGTTTTTTTTGTCTTTGTTTTCGAATCTGACATACAGATATGAATTTCGAAGTTCAAAAACGTGATCTCAGTTTCGTAGACATTGACTTTAGACAATCAAAGGGTATGGCAACATTAACTCACCCGTGAAAAAGCATCTAACAAGCTACTTATTTCCTGATTTATTTGAAGTGTGACGTGTTTTTGTTTTCTAATCTGTCATACAAATATGAATTTAGAAGATCAAAAACTTGATTTCAGTGTGGTAAACTTTCCCTTTAGACAATCAAAGTGGATAAAAACATTTTACTCCCCCGTGAAAAAGCGACTAACAAGCTGCGTATTTCGTGATTTATTTGCAGTGCAACGTGTTGTTGTGTGGTGTTGCACAGGAGGAGACGCAAGAGGTGTCGTCGACGGCGATGGGCCCGTCGTCGCCCGGGGCGGCGGGGGCGTTGGG
>BOPP01000192.1:1122205-1157612 GCA_017312745.1 Gryllus bimaculatus | reverse complement strand
GCGGGAGGGGGTGGGGGGGCGGGCGAGGCTCCAATAAACAGCGTGTGAGGCCGAAAGGCGGCCGTAACAGTTTATTGGATGCGTATACACAGCGGCTGCTGAGAGGTGCGCGCCAGCCCCGTGTTTACGGGGCGTGCGCGCCGCGCGCCTCGCGGCGAGGGGAGGAAGCACGAGGTGCCAGGGGAAGCGGCTACCACCAGAACATAATGAAGACGCCCGGCGCTAGGGGAAAACAAGCACGGAAACGAAATTTGAGTTGTTGAATATTTGGACATAATGAGGTCCTAGATGCTTAGGTGAAGATGATTTGAGACGAGTGGAAGAGTTGTTAGGAATAGGATGGCCAAAAGGAGGTTGAAGTCTCAATGGATCAATTTCGAAATAAACTAGTACGAGGGCGTGGCAAACTGAAACCTTTCTTCGTAATAGTATTATGAAATCCATAATTTGAATATTGTATTTAACCAAGCGATGAGGCTCATTGCGAAACACGTTGACGTCGGAATTGGTACGTGTCGGTTCGATCCCCGCGCCGGCTATCCTGACCGAGGTTTTCGTGGTTTCGCTTGGTCATAAGGCGTATTCTGGCGTGGTTTAAATCATAATTATTATTATTATTATTATTATTATTATTATTATTATTATTATTATTATTATTATTATTATTTAGCTATTATATATCTCGTAAAGGACAATTGGCATCGGCGCCGTTATATCCCAGTTTTTTCGCCCATTTAGTCAGTCACCCGACGAATTCTCTTAACCTTCCGTTTCGAGTTCTCTTAACCTTTGTGATTTCACGAAGTTAACAAATTTCACGACGCCGGTTTCGCGGTATTGATTTTTCAGTAGAACCATCCCAGCATTTGCCTGGACGTCCGAGGGATACCACGAAACCTCGGCCAGGATAGCCGTCACGAGGATTGAACCCGGGCCTCCCGAATGCAGTGTCAACGCGCTTACGCCCAGAGCCACTTTCCTCGGTTTAATATTAGATTGAATACTAAACGTGCTGATGGCAACAACTCTTCATCCTATCAGAATGTAGACTAGATACACACTGAATACACCTTCCTGTGTATTCCGGTGTGAACAGATGGGAATGACAAGACACGTGAATGATTGTTTGACATACTACCAACCGAGTGAGGCAGTAAGCACGGTACTGCAATATGCTCAGAGCTATGATCCATTAAGCTCAAGCTTTTTACTTGAAGATTCGTAGCCCGCGTCGTTAGCCGTACTGATGACAGATTATTTGATTGTTAGTGATTCCGAGCGCGTCAACTGCTAAGGTCATTAGTCCCGTAAGTGTAGTAGGTGTTTTCACCTCAGGAGGTGGCGGTGGTCTTTCCCCGCTGAGATCCGGCGCCGAGAGCTCCCGCGGCTAGCGGTCTAACCAGTCTACTCCCCCTAGCTTAACACCGTCCCAGCTAGGACTAGCTCTTAGCTCCCAGCCCTCCTCCCGCCATGTATGATAGTGTAGTTCATGTTAGTATAAGCGTGTGTAAGGGGGTGAGGACAGGGCAAGGAAGATGTAGGCAAGATCGCGCGCGGACCGTGGCCCGTTTGTTTGGGTTCTGTTCCGGTATTCGCCTGGTGTTATGGAAGAAACGACGGAACCCCACCGATCAGAGCGGCAAGCCGCTACAATTCTCCTCCAGTCAGTGGCTAAACTCGACCTTGTTGACAAGCTTGTGTCGAAAATCCTGGCACAGTCGAGACTCGAACCTAGGATCTCTCAGTCTGAATCCGTAATGAGTAACTACACACCGTGAAGTCACGGAAGAAAAGCAATTCGTGACACCATTGGTTTCTGGACGAATGACTGCCTGGGAAGCCCGGATATTAACGGCTCCAAGCCCCTAGCCGAAGGGATAAAATGCGCTGACTGACTGCGATGTTATCAGACAAAAGACAAAACTTAACGGAGGATTACTCCAGATTTATATACGCTCTATGCCCGAGAAGAGCTTTGAAACGTGTTGTGAAGAAGATTACACAATTTCTTTCAAAAAAATCATATCCATATTCCATGTACCATTCATCAGAATACTTACACCATTACTGACACTTTCACGTACCCCAGTGTATCTTAAATATTTAAGAAAAGTTTAGAAAAACACCTAAATTTCCGTCAAAATTACTCAAGAACTACACGTTTTCAAAAAATCGTACGTGATAACATTTAAAATCTAATTTATAGATAAATTTCATTGAGAAAGAAATCTCTGGCTTTAATACTAAATGTGTAGGACTTTTTTTTTATTTACCTTGAAATTTAAAAAAAACAAAAAGATTTTAATTAAAATAAAATCACATTTATACATGCATTTTTTGCTATTCGTGCAAAAAATTAAAGGTAAAATTGCACCAATTTTCTACAAAATTCTTAATATGTCAGTTTTCACTGTACAGTACAACTGTTATTTTAACATAGATTAATTGATGTAAGGTGATGGAGAACCGCAATATTGATATAGTACCTGAAGAAGAATACAAAACTCTGAGGACTGGAAAACCTATAACATGTAAATTTCAACAGAATAAATATTTTCGAAGAGAATAGGATTAAATCGTATATTAGAATTTTGTGTAGTGCTAAACAAGGAAGGCGTGAACATTGGAACATTGTCCTCGAGCTTGCGTCTGGTCATGTACCAAACGTCGCCTACAGCGGTTGAATGTAATTTACTTCGACTCCTTTACATGCCTTAGAAGTTTGTAACATTCATTCTGAGTCTTTCTGTATAGAATCTCTTGGAACGGAAATACGGATAGTGACCTGGCGCCCTCAGGTCATTTTTGCCAGATATCCTACCGTTGGCAACTATTCTCTGGACGAAGTAGCTCCTCTGTTTAGTCGAGGTGAATTTTACTTCCTGTACGAGAGCATTTTGTAAGCATTCTACACTGATTACTAGTGATGGAAAATTTTAACAAAACATAGATACATCGTTACTTCGATACATCACCAAAAAGTTTTTGATGTCGATTAAAACATCTTCAAAAAACCATCAATGTTTAAAAGATGGTTTTTACCTTCCTCAGCGACTTCACAAGCATTTAGATTTCTAGTATTCTGATGGAAACACTACTTGGTTACAACACATTACTTGCTTACTTTGCGGTTACACTACGGAAACACAACTTGGTTACTTGATTCACGGCGTCAACTGATGTTACTGCCTCTGCAGTGCTGTGCAATGCCCGAAGTACTAGGGTTGGAGTCCTAACGGAGGCGGATTTTCGACTCTACCTTCGTCGCTAGATAGCTACATCGAATTCCATTCCCTAAGGGATAATTCTAGTGGCCGACTGCTTTGATCGGTAGTTTTCCGAGTTAAGAACGTGTTCGAGAGTTAGCTTCTTGATTGTCCGGGAGACACCGCGTCCGAGGCACAAGTGCCAACGTTTCGGCCGCCATTCTGCGACTTTCGTATTGAGGGCTAACCGCAAGTTCGTATTGAGGGCATTTCGCCCTGAGAAAGACCGTGGAAGCCTACAGCCTCTCTTGTCTCAGTTTTGTCGGTTTCTTGCTGAGACAGTCACGTGGAGGGCAAAACCGCTGAAAGCTGGCGTGTGGGTCAGCGCGGGAGCCCATCCGAAGAGGAATACGGCCATCCTATGGATATAACATGTGGAACGTATGGAACTTATTATCATAGCTAGGGGAAGCACCGTTGCTTTACTTCCGATGCCTCGAGCGTGTTGCATGATTTTTTGCGGACAATTTAATGCAAATAATGCACTTCAGTTCTATGCTGTTGATATTGTTTGGCCGATACCTACGCTGTTCCCATATATTTAATGAGATGAATTTTTTATATTGGGCGTCAAAAATGCGTGACAAAAGCGTTCAGCTAACACGACGCTTTCATTTATTCATTCAAAGTGAGTGGCAACAAGGGAAGATTACATCACTGGCAAATCTTCTTACGTGGTTCAGAGCATCAGCTATTGTCATTGCAATGCCTGGCCGGGATGCCCAGGGGTTCTAGTTCCGACGGTAGCAGTATTTTCGACTCTATCTACAGAGCTAGGTCAAATTTATCCGCTTCCTGGAGGAGAATTCTATCGGCCGGCTGCTCTGATCGGTAGTTTTCCAGGGTTTCTCCGATCAACACCAGGCGAATGCCGGAGCAAAACCCTAACTAACGGGCCAAGGACCACACGCGATCTTTCCTTCCACTTTCTTGTCCGATCCCATCCTCTTATTATACTCACTTACACGTACATGCACTACACTAGCACAGATGTTAAGAGACCAGCCGGGAGCTTGAAGATTGCCCGTCTAGGTCAGGGCAGTGCCAGGCTGATTAAAGACACCTGGTTGGAGAAAACCCCACTAGCCGACGTGTAGGTCGAAGTCGGATCTCGCCATCCAGCGGGAGGAAGATCATTGACTCTTCCTACATTAAAAAACATGCACTACACTTACGAGAATAATGATCTTCGCAATTGGCGCGCACGGAACATCAATTAATCAAGCAAGCACGTAAGCAATACTGGTCTGTTGCTTTTACGTGTCACAAGGACTCATGACGTGCCTCTCAAAAGCCTCAAGCACATAGACGTTTTTACAGCCTATGCGTATTAATTTTTAAAAAATATTTCATTTCATTTTATAAAACTGCTGCCGCTTAAATATTTTCCGCGTCCAACCGCCACCGGGCAGCTCTCGGTTGATGGCTTTTCTCCGCCGCGCCGACCCGCGATGAGCACGTTTCGGCAGCGGGCCACCGCGCTTCCTGGAGCACCGAATCGCCCCAAAGAGGTGACTGCAGCGCACAGTGGTCTGGAAAGGCCCCACGCGCGCATACGCCTCTCACAGGGCTGAGACTTCTTTCACATCCTCAGACTTCTCACAGAGCTGAGGAGTTTTTCACCGCTGAGAGAAAGTGCGTGCGATTACAGAGTCAAGGCAATTGTTATTTACGAGATTATTATTGTTCGACATATGACAAGCAATGGATTATTGTTGTACTTACGCTTGTGTACTGTTACCAACCGAATATAATTCAAAGCTTCTTTTGCATGGTAAAATTTTCAATGTACAATAAGTAACGTTTATGTTTGATTATTCATCCTGGAAAAGGTGACTCACTGATGTTGATAATAGTTAAAATAGGAGGTCGTGGATGATAGTTCACTTGTGTTCTAGTAACTTTTATTACTAAACTCATCTCAGTTTTCAGTATTTTTACTTTATAATTAAAGTGGATAAAAATTATTTATGAAATTACTTTCGTAAGTCATGTTTTTTAATATTGTAAATTGGATAATTATCACACGACTGCTGTAATAAGATCGAATATTTTTCAGAGTTTTATGCTCATGGTAAAAATGTTCTTTAACATTTATTATATTTTCTTTAACATTTAACTCAGTGTATTCTTGGAAAGGTGATCCTTATTCGGAAGTAGGTAATGGTGGCTTTATATTTCGGAATTTAGATCATTTTTTGTAATAATATTTTTGAAACTGATCAAACTTTTGGAAAAATTGAACTTTATAGAAGGAAGCATAAATATTTATATGATAATAAGTTTGAATTCTAATGATAGTTTAAGTGTTTAATTACTTTTTAATTGACAACAATCTCAAATTTACATTATTGGAATATTTTCCATTCAATATATTGTTTTTTCAAACGATCTTAAGAATTTATTTAATTAAATCCTGCCATACATTGTTCGTAACTATAGTTGCACATGGCTCATTTCATGTAAAAAAGCTGTAAAATAACGCTGTGGAAAATAAAAACCTTTTACAGAATATAAAAATCATAAATATATCTACAAATTTTAAAAAATCACGAGAAAAAATATTATAATAGTTATAAACAACTGAACATTGGTGCTTTTTTGAGAGTTTGCAAGCAGTCTTCTTCATCGCGTAGTGTACTAAAAGTAGATCTTTTTTAATTACTTATTTTTGGTTCGTAGTAATTCGATGTTTCTAGAATCGACAGTTATGTGCGCTCGCGTGTGGGGGTTTGGGGTTCCGGCCAGTGTGCGGCGGGCGGCGGGCGAACAGCCTGGCCGTATCACTCGTCGCCGCAGTGTATATTGTTGAAAGCAACCAGGGGCTGCGGCGAAGGCGGCGGCGGAGGAGCGCTCGTCTGCGAGGGCGGTGGAACGGGGTGGGGGAGGGAGGGGGGCCGCTCCGCCGCTGGCGCAGGCCTCTCTCTTCGCTCGCTCGATTATTGCGTGTATACAGCCCGTTTGCTGCAGGTTCACGTTCCCCACCCCCGCCCCAGCCCCTCCCGTCTCTCTCTTTTCCTTTCACTCTTTCGCTGGATATTTTCCTCCCTCTTTTTCATCATCTGGTCTTTCGCTCTCACTCTTTCGCTCGCTCTCACTCTTTTGCTCGCTCTCTCTCGCTCTCCTCTCCCTCTCTCTCTTCTCCCTCTCTCTCTCTCCCTCTCTCTCTCTCCCTCTCTCTCTCTCTCCTCTCTCTCTCTTCCCTCTCTCTCTCTCTCTCCCTCCCTCTTTGGTTACTCTGTTTTTCGCACGTTCACTCTCTTTCGTAAACTCTGTTTTTCGCACGTTCACTCTCTTTCGTACTCTGTTTTTCGCACGTTCACTCTCTTTCGTACTCTTTTTCGCATGTTCACTCTCTTTCGTTCTCTCTCTTTCACACTGTCTCTTTTTCGCTTTCTCACTCTCTTTCGCTCTGTCTTTCTTTCTTTCTTTTTTCTTATGCATCCACTCCCTCGATCGATCAGACTTTTCGCTCCAATTTCTCCCTTTTTGTCTCATATCTACTGTTTACTTCTTGTCTCTCTAGCCTTTCTTTCCTCGCTCTCTCCTCTCTCTTTCATGGCTGAGATAGTCCATAACAACAACGGTTATTACTGCAGCGAGGAAAACTACTCCCGCGGGAGTGAATGTTTGGACATTAGCTAGGTCGAATTCATCCTCTGACCGGATGAGAATTTCAGCCGCCGGCTACTCTGATGAATTTTCTGTGGCTTCTCCGATCAACGCCAGGCGAATGCTAGACCACTACCCTACTAAACAGACCACGTGAGGACTATCCTTTCTCTTTCTTCTCCTGCCCTTTACTCTTACATGTACACGTATACACTATACTACCACGTCGGGAGACCAGTTGGCGCTCAGTGCTGGTCCCGGCCGGGGCCATGTCACCGCTAGGAGGTGATACCTAGAGGGGAAATGCATGAAGCCGACGTGTTGGTCGGTGCCGGATCTCTCGTTCCAGAGAAGAGGGAATGCCGGGGAAAAACATACATGACAAGAAACGGACAAATGATCGAAGCAGTTGACGTGCCAGGATTCGCCAATCAAAAGTCAATATATCGAGGTTTATTTTGTTACTGTGTGGTTTATTACTCTATTTTTCTCCTCTCGCCTTTCTCTTGCTTCAGCTTTTCTCAATCCACCTCACGTCTTTTCTTTTCCACGTCTCTGAGCCTATTTTTGTGTGATATTTAAATTTGCTCTCTCATTCTCTCTCTCTCACTCTCGCTCTCTCTTGCTGTCTCTCGCTCGCTCTAGCTTTCTCTCGCTCTCGCTATCTCTAACTCTCTCGCGCGCTCTCTCTCTCGCTATCTCTCTTGCTATCTCTCTCTTTCTATCTCTCTCTCTCGCTATCTCTCTCACTATATCTCTCGCTATCTCTCGCTCTCCCTCGCCAGCTCTCCCTATCTCTTTCTCCTTCTCTCTATCTTTCTCTAGTGGCTAACCCTTCCGTTAACTAGTTGTCTACTTCTGTTTATCGACCTTTCTCTTACTGAGCTATTTTTGCATTATTATTTTCTCAGGAAGCTCTCTATTATAATTATTTTAACTTTATACAGCTCCTATCCAATGTACATCAGACAGGACGAAAGTCGAAATGTAGCGTTTACATAATTCTCCTTTCATATCAAGAGGTGACTGTTGAAATGTCACTTTCGCATGCTTATTTACTTACGGCTACAAGAAGCGGTTCAAAAGAAGGTGAGCCGTGTTCGCAACGTGATATGAAAATATGCAAATGATATTACAAGTAGGGAGGAAAGTTTAGCAAAGAAAGGGTCTCTTCGAAACTGCTTAATTTATAAACGATGACTGTCTCATTGATGGGGGATTGTAGTAACATCATCAAAGAAAACTGCTGAAAACAATACTACACACAATTATTTAAGTTCAACCACAGTATATGAATTTTACAGTAGCGCAGTTCCGTGTTAAATGCCCTCTGACGACGTGTTGGCCAGCGACTCTAGCGATCCGCGCGGCGATCAAGGAATACTACACTGCCTTACAATTGGTACTAGAGTATCGTTCTGCTAAAACTAATCAAAAATTAATATTTTAATTTCCTTTTTCATATTTCTAAAATAACATGTGAAGTAAAAGTAAAACTAATCAAAAATTAATATTTTAATTTTCTTTTTCATATTTCTAAAATAACATGTGAAGTAAAAGTTTTGAACAATTTCTAAGAAACTATTTAAATGTAATGAATAATGTCCATTGAAAGTGAATAGTGGAATCCTGAGGAAAAACAAGTGTTCTTTCAAGTATTCAAATTATCATCTAGCAATATAAGTAATCTAAGCACCGTGATCTATGTGTAGTAAATAATGTTGTCTAGGAGGTAATAACATTAACTGTTAGGAGGTAATACAAAAATTCCGTCTTTCCTTTCTACATCTATTGGACAAGTAAAAAACGTCACTCATATTTGTTTCCTTCACTATTGCTGAATTTAATTGCAAAACAATGCGCCTCTTTCGACACACGCATTGTTATTAATGTGGTAACTGGAAAACTATAAGAATTATGTTGGTTCATATCAAATATGTTCCGATACATTCCAAATGTAGGGTTAAAACGTTATTTCTATTTAATTTTACTAGTTATTTAATGACTTGCTCTTGAAATTCTAGAAATATAAAACCACGAGGTCAAGAAACAACAAGAAATATTTTTTAAATGTTAAGCCTTTTTAGATTTTAAATGTTAAGCCTTTTTAAATGTTTAAGCCTTTAATAGACGCAATTTTACGCAATCATCCATATACTTCACCAGCAGCTATCAATAGTTACCTCCTACTCCTACTTTACCTCCACCATGAGCGGTAGCTGTATACTCGCGAATTCCTAACTAGCCAAAAAACGGACTGAGCTGCACTACTGCATTGATACGTACACTGCAGTTCATCTGAAAACACTTGGTCTAGAGAAAGAAGGCCACATCATCAAACTGAACAACAGAACTCTGCCTTTGCATCGGGGTGAAAAAAACTGATCTTCCCCAGGAAATACCAAATGAATAACCTAATAAATACAGCATGAAGAGTTTTATTTTCTATAACAGCAGAAAATGTCTAAACAAAAAAATTTGAGGGGGGTTTTCACAAAACTCAAAAAAAAAATTCCACCGCCATACCACCACCAGCACATCATCTACCCTGTGACGATGCTTTCTTATAAATGGTTCACAACCATTATATTTCTTTATTATGTATAAATGGGAAACAATAATAATAATAATAAACTGTGCCTATAATAATATCAGCTACAGTGATCGAGTGATCTCGAGTGATCTCGAAAATGACACTTCGGGAACTGGAGTGTCTTCACTTAGATGCCAGGAATGTGTATAATATGCAAAAGTCGGTAATTTTGAATACATGCCGTATTGTCAGAAGCCATCTGAACCTTCAGTAAAGCAACCACACACCTGGTCCATCATTCCTATGTGTGTGTTTACATATCGACGCAGTAGATACTGTGAATAATGTAAATAATAATAATAATAATAATAATAATAATAATAATAATAATAATAATAATAATAAATAAGCCAAACGCTGAGATTCTGTGTTGCATGTGCGCGCTCGTTCCTCGAAGCACCTTCTCCACGAAGTGAGCTGCAGAAGGCGTTGAAAGGCACAGTGGGAGGCGCACTTGTTTCAGCCAATGCGCCTGACCGCCAGCCCCCCCCCCCCTTCACCCTCACGTGCTCCCGAGCTTCTTACGGGCAGCTAAAACAAACAACTGAAGTCTTTGGGCAATGGTTGTCCAGATTCGGCGAGTGAGCAGGCGGATGTTACTATAAAGTTTGCTCAAAGGAAAGTGTGACATTCGTTGTTGTTTTTTTCTGTTATGATTTCTTTTGTTCGAAAATATGAACGCACATGAAATATGAACTTTTGCTTGCGCCTCACACAAGATGGGAGTAACCACAATTCTGGGCTTCTCTGGACCTCCTTTCCATTAAACGTATTTGTTTACACGTGACAATTTATGTTTTTAATAAATGAATAAATAAGACATATTCGAAGGGAAATGAGATTTTAATTTTAATTATACAATTAACAAATACAAATTATTTTATGTTGAACCACTAATTAGGTTGCCAGTTGGTTTGGAGAGCTTATTCATCAAATGATATGAATCAATTACTAAAATTAACGGTTAACTAGTGGTTCAATAACGACACATACTTTCTAGCTTTCTAAATTTGCAATTTTCGAAAATTGAGAGAGTTCAACGAAAATCGGACCTGCGTTCTTCTTTTAATCGTTATCTTTTCTATCCGTGGGAAACTTTCAAATAAAATATGTGGACCGGTTTTTAAGAAAATATTTCTTTTATAAATTGTATGAATTTCAACTACTGATTTTAACAAAAACGAAAAAAACAGTGATATTTTCTAAAAAGCTTATTTTTACTTTCCCGTATACGTACGTATATTTGGAGTATTATACGAAGTATAGGGAAGTTATGTAATGCTGCGGAAAGTCGATTTCGATATTTTCACGGAAATACACGTTTTAGGGTCCCCTGGTACCGAAAAAGAGTTGTTGTTTTTTTCAAAACGTCCGTCTGTCCGTCTGAGAACACTACTAGCGCCTAAACCATGCGTAGGATGTTTTTGTTTCCAAACGAAGAAACCTCTATCCATCTGGCTCGACTCGATGCTTTAAGATATTGAAAAACATTTTTTTAATCTGGGGGTACTTTACATGAAGCCCTTCTGAGATTTTCATTTTTTCTCAAAAACGGTTCCAAATTTTTTCTTTAAATTTCTTATAAGAATAGAGCAACATACACTTATAAACGTAGTATAGGTCCCAATTTCATGGTTATCTCAGAATTTTCGAAAATTGCAATAGTTTGATTTTCTTGCAGTGTCCTCCTACAAGTTCAAAATGGAAGATAGATATTTTCCTTTAAATAAATGTTGTTCTCCTAAAAGCTCTTTTATTAAGATATTGTATATTTGTTTGAAAAGTTTAGTCCTTTTTGGGCAATATTGCGAACAATAGGGTAGGGATAGTGCTAAATATACTCTATAAGATGCCATAAATGCCATTTTGCTATATTCTGTTGTTTTTTCAAAAATTACAAAAATATATTTTTTACTTGTCCCTCATGATTTTAATATTTATATTAGTGGCAAATTGTTCACATTATTGATTTTATGAGTCTATGCGCTTTAAATAGTTTCTCGAAAACAATCGTCTTCTGTGAAAACGCTCAAAATTCCGCATTTTCAGAAACGCTTAAACTCCATTTTCTCAAAAACCGGCTCTAAATGTTTCCTTCAAACATTTCGAATGGATAGTGCTAATTTCACTCTGTAATATGACGTAAACTTCCTTTCGGTTATGTTTTTGGTTTTTCAAAATTCAAACAAATGAACATTTTTTGAAATATCTCTCACCCCGTTGTTAAGCACATTTTCAGCTATTTGTAAATACGATATATTTTGGGAGTTGAAGTTCTTAAAAATTACTTAAAGTACAAAAAAATTCTGTGAAAAGAAGCTTCAAATTTCAAATTTACATAAACGCTTAAACGCCGGTGTGTGTAAAAACCGAGACGCTAGTGTTGGACAGACCCACTTAATGACGTCAATCGATTTTTCGGAATCAAGGGCCTACAAAACAAATTGCAGCACGTGTTAGAGTATTTTTTTCTACATTTACTAACATCATTTATCTACTTTTTCGTTACCAGGGTCCGGCAATAAGAGTTTTTCGTGGCCGGAATAACTTTCGCTTTTACGTCCGGCAATAATTTATCTTCTTATGAAGTACCTCCGGGCGAGAAAATAAAAAGTTGTATGTACACAATATTTCTACTCGATTACTTTACTTAACAAAAAACTTGCGCAGTGTTTAAAACTCAAATTATTGCCTTTTCAATCAAACGAGTGGCCAAAAATGTTTTAGAAGGAGAATTGCAATCGTGAACATAAGAGTTATTTTAGTGAGCATAACCTCTCAGATACAATTTTCATATTCTACTGTTGTTACGATTTTTTTATTAGTATTAGAACATACCATAGACTTGGTGCATGCAATTTGGTTTAATTTACAATTTTAATTGAATCTTTCATTTCTGAGAACATTTCGTCATTAACTTATGCCTCAATTCATCCTCAATCTATGAAAAGTGTTTCAACTATTTTATTTCGAATTATGTGACCTACTATTGGAATCAATTCAATAATTTCAGTTCGGTGTATTAAATATGATTAGTCCACCCAATTTGTGAACCTCATTCAATCCACTTTATTTATTCCTTCAAACCAATCAATTAATATAACCAGCTGTATTCATTAAATCCACTCAGCTTCTCATCCCCTTGAACACTTTCTGTTTACATAAATCCGGAACTCTTTCGATTCACTCTGTCCATTGAATTCTTCTAATCAGGTCTATTGCCTGAATCCATTGAACCCGTCCAGTTGCCTCGTTTCAGAGGGTTCATTGAAAACATTCATCCGGCCGCTTCATTCTCAGTGTTTCTTTTCAGTTTCTTCTTGGTTTCGAAATTCCTCAACGTGGGATCTTCCTTTGAGAGACAGCACTCGGCGCCGAGAGATCGCGAAGCTCTTCAGCCGCGCACAATGGGCCCACTGCTCGCTTGGGGAGGACGAAAATATACAAAAAATGGCCAACATTACTGTTTCTGTACAAATAGGGATTATAAAAAACAAAATCGAACATTATATTTATTTTAACTCTTCAACGCTGAGATTTTCCGTTCTTCCGCAAGATACCGTGTGAAGATAGCACATTCGTTTCACCCCTATTCGTGGACATCCCTATCTACAAGTCAAGGGGTTTTCCTATGTTTCACGAGATGCCGTGTGGAGATGGCGCATTCGATTCACCCCTATTCCCATACATTCGTATCTACACGTCAGGGCATTTCCGATCTTCCGCGAGATCTCGTATTGTGTATATAAGACTAAACATGGCTGAAATAAGTATTTTACTTTATCTTCTGGATCAATGGCCTTATCTCGATCATGTTTTTCTGGCGTTTCCCTTATTTCATGGAGCAAATTTTGAATTGGACCTTTGTTTTGCTGATGGACTGTAAAAATAACCCAACTACGTTTGTTGGTTCATTCATCAATCAACTATGAAAGTAAAATAGTCGGGTAGGTACTCTGGAGCTGATGAAAATGGGTGCAGATTATATTTCTCCCACACACGTCACATACAATCTATACATTTTTACGATTAATAAATTAAATAAATATGTTGCATTCTGAAAGATACCATGTCCATGCGAGATCAGCACATAATGCTGTGCAGCTATTTCGGATGAAAGTTACGCTCGCACAAAACGTGCTGAAATAGGGGCGTATCCAGGAAAAATTCCAGGCAGTTATTTTCAGTTAGGATCCCTCCCAATTTATATTTTAAATATTTTTATTGGTAGATTGTAATTCCACGTTTCAGAACGGAAGCTTAAACCATTCATTGGAATACAAATTTATTAGAGTTATTTAAAAAATAAGTATTGTAATACACAAATATCGTGCAAAATGTTCTCCACGGTGTAAAAATTTCAATAAACTATAATTTTCGTTAGTAGTTGACTATTCATCCCGTGAAAGGAAGGAGCTCGAATATGAAAATAGTGAAAAGGTGACTATGGTTTATTAAGACAGTGTGTTTAGTAAAGTTTCCACTTTGTTCCGTAAAGTTTGACTTCACATAATCAAAGAAGATAAGAGTTTTTGGTTGTTTCTTACGACGTAATTATCGTATTACTATTCGAGATTCGAGTATTATCAAGTCATTAGGTCGATGTAAACACTTGTGTTTTAATAACCCGTATTACAAAACTGATAGCAGATGTGTAAAGTTTGACTTGAGATTAACAAAGTGAATAAACTTATTTTGTGCAACTTCTGCCAATTGTGACAGTTCGTCACTCACTCCGCTGATGCCAGAGTGTCTCCAGCCGCATGCCCCGTGAGCTAATCTGTGCCCTATTGTTTCGTGCTTCAATCTGGACGAAAACTCTACAATGGAATGGAAGAGCAAGATATTTCTATAACTTAGTGTTGCTAAAACAGCAGGAACTTTCTCGCCCGTACTTTTACGCAAAATTACACGAAAAGTATTCAAATTTTCGAAAAATTGTACATGACCTTATTTCAAAATATATCTTGAAGTAACAGTTTCATAAAGGGAAAATTTCTACAAGTAAGGGAAAATATCTACAATTATCTTCATAATTATAGATGACACCGAAAACAAATTTAATTTTTGCAATTTTCGAAGAATCAAGAGTTTTTAAAACTTTTTCGACGCGTTCTTACAATTACCATTATAAAGAAATATTTTCCCTTAATAAAATTGTTTCTTAAATATAGATTTTGAAATAAGGTCATGTACAATTTTTAAAAACGAGTACTTTTTGCGTAATTTTGTTTGTAATGTTTTAGCACCACTACTTTTCCAAAACGAATAGTTCCCGTCGATGTGGCAGAACCCCAGACCGTCCGACATTGAAATGGATATTTTGATTTCGAGGGATACTTTACAAGAAGTCTCAAACCTATCAAATCTTTCATTGAATAATGTAAAAAACCACTTAAAAATTGGCACAAGTCTAATTTTTGATAAATCTTTGAATTTTTGAAAATTGCAAAAGTTTGGCAAACCTCCTTTAATAATAAACTAGAATATTGAAGTTGTAGATATTTTTCTTAAAGAAATATATTCTTCAAATACATCTTACAGAAGAATATGCTCTTTTTTTTAAATATCAGTAGTTTTGGTTTAATTTTGTGTGAAGTATGCATTTATTATGTCACAAACGTCTCCAAATTTTCTTTAATATTTTAGAGAGCATTAGCAAAATGGGCGCAGGTCTCATTTTTGCGACTTCTGTGATTTTGAAAGTTTCAAAAAAATTTAATTCCATAAGTATAATATTGCTGATAGAGATTTTTTTATTTCTGTCCCAAACCTGTCCAAAAAGTTGATCGTTAAATAAGGTCATGAACAAGATGTTGAAAATAAGAGTAGTTTTCACTTTATTTTTGCTTGATGTCATTGTAATTTAATTTTTTTCTGTCTCTAAAACGCCATGAAAAGTTTTCGTTAAACTTTTTCCTTAGAGAGAGTAAAGAAGAGAGGAACGCATTTCAAAGGTCCTTAAGCGTAAAAGAAGCGTCTGAATACAATTCAAATCGCCAGTTTCGTCGCCCGAAAGGTACCTCCTTTCTCTGGCAGGCGGTGAGAGGAGCGTAGTAAAATTTTTTGCAATCTAGGTGGAAGAGCAGGTCTAATGGCCTGACCTTCGCTATGGAAATTAAGGCATAGGAAAATAAATTGAGGACTTTTAAAAGCATTGCATAGAGCCTATTTTCGTTGAACTGTCTGAAAGTTAAAAATTAAGTGAGAAAGTTTGTGCTGTTGTAGCCCCACTAATTTCTATTTCTTCTTTTTCTTATTTATTGTTCTACTTTCCCCTCTTCTTCTCTTTTCCCTTTTTTCTTTCTTTCTCTTCTTACGTGAAATCATTCTTTCTTTCGCCTCTCCAACAAGCACTTCATCTCTCTTACGCACACAGACCTAGGCTCGCTCATACGCCCGCGCACGCATTCTCCCGAGTGAACATTCGCTTGTTTCCTTTTCGCTCGCCGCATCGCGGCGCTCGGGCGCCGTCGTTCGCCCCCACTGTGCAGCGGGCGGGGTGGGGTGTGGGGGAGGGGGGAGGGGCGGGGGTGGGGCGTGTGCGGGGGTGTGGGGCGCGTGCGGCGCGGCGGCGCGGCGCGGCTCTCGAGTGTTTGTTTACGCGACGCCGCCTCCGCTTGTTCGCCTCTCCAACTCCGCTGTTTCTCGCGAACGACGCGACGCGGCGGCGGCGCGGCGGCGGCTTGGCGCCGCTGTGCCTCGTCCGCTCTCCACCCCGCCCCCCGCCCCTCCCGGACCTTTCGCGGCCGCCCACCGCGCCGCGCCCTCGCCCTCGCCGCGCGGGCGAACTCTCTGCGTGCGGGGTTGGGTGGCCCCTTGGTCGCACTTAAGTTCGAACGCCAAAACGATAGATCGCTACAGAAAATACCTTACCTCTATTCCCTCAATATATATATATATATATATTATTATATATATATATATATATATTATATAATATATATCCTTCCTATCAAACTTTAACTCTATCTCCCCATCTTTCTATTTCTCTGTTTCTGTCTCTGACTGTCTCTCTCTCTTTCTCTCTCTCTCTCTCTCTCTCTCTCTCTCTCTCTCTCTCTCTCTCCTCGCCCATTGAATTGATTCCAATAAACCACTGATAAGGTAACCAAAGCAGCCAACTCGTAATTCTCATCCACACACCGCTCTGGCTGCGATAGCTCAGCTGCAACACACCACTGCCTCTTGAATGTCATTGGCCAAAAGGTCCTAGAGGTCGAACCCTGACGGCAGGTACTTTCTTCGCTAGCTTCATAGCTTAGTCATTCAGCTCCTGCTGCCGGGAAGACAATTCTAGCAGCCGGCTGCTCCGATCGGTAGTTTTGGGTGGTTTCTCGGATCAACATGAGAATGCAGGAGCACTGTCCTATCATACGGACACTTACATTCACACATACACACACACACACACACTTCAATCCACCATACTTTCACACAAGTCGGGAGACCAGTCGGAATGATGAGTGTTTCCGAGGGTTTCAATATCTATACTCAATTAGCCTCGTTAGGGTAGTGAATTTTTTATCCTGGGAAGAGGCGGTGAGTCCTTCCTACTGAACCGTAAGATCCAGCCTGACCGACACGGCAGCTTGCAGAGGAGTCTCCCCGTCACGAACCTCTCCCAGAGGGCACCGCCCCGGCCGGGACAACTTCTATGCTTCCGATATGTGTGTTAGTACAGTGCATCTAAGTACACGCTCTCTTCCACCTACATACTTTGTGTGCGTGTGTGTGTGTGTCCGCACGGCCCGTGGCCCGTTTCTTAGTACACTGATCCGGTATTCGCGTGGTATTTATCTACGAAACCACGGGAAAAATCCGATTGGAGCTCCCAACCATTAGAATTCCCCTCCAGATAGCAGCTGGAATCGACCTGGTTAAATAGTATGTATCTAGTGTGGGAAAACCGTAACTATCAGTCTCGAACGCTAGAACCTCCCGGTCAGAGCCAGGTGCAGAGACAACCCTGTCTATGAGCTAAATTCAGACGATGGGAGACCGGGCGGGAGCTTAGAGCTTGCACCGCGGGAGATGATAACCGACTTGTAAACCACCACTAGGACACTGAGATTCTCGGTGGCACTCACGTCGTTAGCTTCAAAGTGGGGACGGTGAGTAGACGATGCTAAGCTCCGTGTTGCCGGGCCCGCCGGGTAACCCACTAGTTGGGCCTCTCTCACGAAGACCTTTGGGTGGGAAGGACTTCTTCGTAATCAACCGGATCCGAAAGTAAAACTCAAGGCGGCGAACACGAATCCCCCTTGCCATGTTGCCTAGGTTGCGGCGGTACTCACGTCGGTAGCATAAAGGTGGTTGCAGTGAGGAGACGAGAAGGGGACCCCGAGCCGCCTTCACCTCAGTTCGAACGGCCCCCTGTTGGTCTCTCGGCTTCGTCGTGGCAGTGGCCCGGTACCCTGGGCGTAGATACTCACGGGAGAGGAACACCGCCACCTTCCAGGATGTACCATGCACTGCAATAACGGAACTAACAATCATAGTAGCTCATGATCCTAAAAAGGTATTCATTCCAGACGGCCGAACCGGCCGATGCAGCTGGTTTTGAAAACTCTGTTGCTGATCGGTCGGCTCATTGATTCGACTCCGGCACCGGCCTATAAAGCCGGCTGCTTTGGGCTGGCAGGACGGGCCGATAAAGACATTGGTTTCTGGTCATGGGGCATGGGAATGGTTACTGACAGGGTAAACCGCTTTCTGGCGGGATCCAGATACCAGCCTGTCGACGTACTTGTGCCTCGCTGCGTGGTGCGAATAAAGGCGAAAAGTGTAGGTGCCAGGGGTGTATTCCCCTGTAGAACAAGTTATTGTGTGGCGAGGTAGACCACATAGGGCTCCTACTGCTAGCTGCATACCGACATGTCGGTCGGCACTGGATCTTCACGGGAGAGAAACACAGCCATATTCCAGAACGAAACATGCACTGCAATAACGGAACTAATTACCAAAGTAGATCATGATCCTGGAAACAATAAAATGTCATTCATTCCAGACGGCCAAGGCGGCCGATGCAGCTGGCTTCGAAAATTCTGTGGTTATCTGGACTCAATTCTAGAAATTCCCGATATAGGAAGCTTCAGTTGCAGTCTTATAACTATTCGCGCTGATTAGTTTGCGAAAATTAATCTCAAGGGTTTAAGTAATCGTCTTCCGATTTTTGGGCACGACATTACATCAGTAGCATGTCAAGAAAGGGATGTAGAAAATGTCCATACTCGGTAAACTTCTGATATTAACACCTTAAAATTGTTAGCATGACAAAATTAGCATATTTGGAACTTAATTAGAAAAAGAACTGTTTATAAATACGAAATATATAGCAAAACCCAACAATGTAAAATTTATTGAACAATATTATTCCATCTCTGAAGTTTAAATGGAGTTTATTAAATTAAGGAAAGGTGGCGGATATGTTCCTTTTACAAACCTCAATCGACACAAATGCACTTTCTTCGATAAAATCTTCAATTATATTTCAAAAGATTAGTTCTTCTGGGCACTGTAGCAATACCTGTCAGAAACAAGCATAATCTCGAAATGCAATTAACTATTTGATATCCTGCGCAATTTAATCACATGGGTATGGGACTTTCTATTTATTAATTGCCATTACTAGAATGTTGGCTCACTCTTTCTACTGGACCTGTAACGAACAGTAAGAATACGACCTAACTTTGAAGTTCGAAGTTTTGTTCTCTTACGAGTCTCTACATTTAAAATAAATATTTTGAAAGTGAGGAACGTTTGAAGAGGTACAGCCAGAGACAACCACTTGCGGTGAGGAAAAGCATGTAAGTCACAAATACCAAATTGTTACGAAAACAGCTCATAAAACATTTGTAACAGAATCTTCACCCTTTTGACTAACGCCCTCTTCGACGAGATGCAGAATCTAAACTATTTCTGTATTGTCCGCCATAAAACCAATTTTCGATATTTTTGTGACTTCATGACTTCATTGTAGTAAGACAGTGACAATAAATATACACTTTGACGACGTATAGCTAATGAGTTCTGTACCAAAAAGCCTCCCAAAACCACGTAAAATCCAAAAAATCGTACAACATGTAAGTTTATGCAACGTCACATACGCGAAACATATTTGCATACAACACCACTCATCCACCTGAGCAACAAAAGTGTGTCAGAGCATCAACTGACGTCAGTACAGTGCCTCTGACTGAGAGATACTAGGGTTCGAATTCTGGATTTTCGACACAAACTAGAATGCGCACAGGATGAATTAAGCCTCCAGTCTAGAGAAGATCCTGGCTGCTCTGATCGGTATATTTCCGTGATTTTTCCGATTATCACCAGACAAATGCTGGAGCAGTACCCTAACAATTCATTCATTCCTCTTCCTTGCCCTAACCTCACAACTTACTTACACACATGTATACTCACATACACTACAGTACCACACTCGTCAGGAAACCAGTCGAGAGCTTAGAGCTTGTCTCAGCTGGGACGGTGCCACGCTGGTGGGAGACCCCTGGTTGGAAATAATCCCCAGTCGACTTAGTCGGCACAGCATCTCTTCATCCAGCGGAGGAAGATCAGCGCCACCTTCCACGATAAAAAAATGCACTAACTTACGGGACTAATGTTCTTAGCAGTCGACGCGCCCGTAATCACTAACCGAACCAATCTATCAATCAATCAATCCGGTTGGCAGTTTGTGATGTGGAACAGTAGAAAAACATGGAGCGGAAAACCTACTTTTGACTATTCCATGACTTCATGAGTTGCATGTCATCGACTCGATTATTTGTCCAAATGTTTCTCTATAGTTGCTATTATTGTGCCACATTTCATCGGTGTAATGTTACGACGAGACGAGCAGGTAATTATTACTGAACCGAAAATCCTCGCAAGTACGGGCAAAATACACAAATGCTTACGCTCACTCAACCGTTTATTCAACATCACGGACTGAGACTTACTGACATGCAACAATCCATCCACATGATCGGCGTCCTGTGATGTGGAACATCAGAAGGAGCAAAAAAGGGAGCGGAAAAGAAAACCAGAACTCAAAGTATCAACAACTCTAAATTACCGACGCATCGCAAAGCCAATCTATCAGCGCCAGTGCTTGCGTTTCGCAGGCTCTCGCACTTAACATGGCGGCTAGAAACAGTCTCTCCGCACGTGGTTGCCAGACGAGCTAATAGAGCGCAGCACAATGGCAAGCACTCCGGCAGTGTATACAGACTGTCGCGAGCGCGTGCGCGGCCCTCTAGAACGAGGAAACAATGGAACAGCTTATTCCGTGGGTCAAAATAGAGCTTCTACAGCATGTGTCTTCCTCGCTCAAGCGCTGTGTTGACTCGAGGCGTGTTATTCCTGGATGTCGACAAATGGGGATCGTACTTCCGGCGTGTGGGTGCGTGGAGGCGAGGGTATTGGGTACAATACTGTTGAATGTGACTGTTCGAAAAGTAAACGTGTAGACTTCCCGGGTTTTCACTAACGGAAGGTCGGATGACAAAATGGACGGTCGGCTGTCCGGGTGACGCATATCGTTGCCCTAGATTTCGTTTTTGCGTCAAATCACTTGAGGTTGTTCGTGAAAGAGCTCCTGACATAATGGATGAAATTTTGTATATTGGATGTTTCGAATCTCCCAGTTCTATTTTGCGAGTTGGGTTTTCAAATGTTAGGTATTTCACGGAAGTTAAATGCAGCGTCTGAATTAATCATCTGTTAAGGTGTATTGTTCTCCTCAATGAACTGACTGTTTTTACTTTCTCACATACTACTTACGTGCTAGAGAGAGTATAATGATGATACTTTGAAAAACAGCAGTTTTTGTACAGAAAAACTTATATCATGGGTCCTTAATACCGAAAAAGTGAATAATTCGTGCTTCTGTATGTTTTAAATTTCTTAATATGTTGTTTGCGGATCTTTGGTATCTAAAACATTATTTAAACATTTTGACACTTTGTTTAAACAGCAAACTGTCTGTTCATTTGAGTATGAAAAATTCTAGCGCCTAAACTGATTATCCACTTTCAATTATAATTTATGTTTTCTGATGGGTCTGGTTGATATCGTGGCCCCTTGCAATTTAAAACGATGTTTTGATTTTGGGGGTACTTAAAATGAAGCCTCAATGGCATCTTCAAACTTTTTAAAAAACTGCTCCATTTTTTTCTCGAGGCATGCCTATAAAAATGACGCAGGTCCAAATTTCACTGCAATCTCTGTATTTTCGGAAATTGAAAAGGTTCAATTTATTTTTGGAATCTTCTTACAATTACAATATTAATGTTTTCAAACTGTTTTTTTCTTCTAAATTAGATCATTAAGACAGATTTTCATTAAAATCTCTGAAATTTCAAAAATAACTGGCGATCAATTTTTTTGTGTACGCGTCGGCCATTTTTGTAAGACAATTCAAGAATTTGATGTAGCGAATAAGTGAAGTGATTGTAAGTTCAAATTGCCCGCATTTGAATCTTGGGGAAAAAATTAAAGATTGGTTACACTTTCGTGAATTCAATTAGTATATAATATCGTGCAATCATAACAAATAATGCGTACCGTTGTACCACTTTTTCTTATTATAGTTATAGGTTAGACTGACCTTTATTGTGTGTAGTCTTCCATTTCACTCTCTACTATTCTGTACTTGTTCCTACTTCTTAGAATTATGCTCTTCCTTCCTATAATTTGATCGGGAAACATATTGAATTCTCAATTATTTTCTTTAACTTGATTAATAGATTAGAACAATCAACGTTTACGACTTTCCTGCCGTATTGTCAAATTCAATCTCTTGACTTTAAATTAATTTCTCGCATCATATTCTTCTCTCTTCCATGTCTCTTCGCCCTTCGATTCGATTTCTTAGGTGTCTTTTACAAGTACTCGAATGAACTGGCTTGTTTCCAAGAACGTTCTGGACGAACACGTTCAGTGTTTTGTGGAGAACATCTTCAAAACAAGAATTCTTTGTCACGCGCTCTTTGCATACAGACAATTCGAAGCAAAACAGTTTACTGTTCCTATCCAAACTTTAATAGACTATTGTGCGTGAAATATTCAACAGTGTTCGCGCAGAGTATCCACTTGAAATGACGTTTTCACCCTCTGTTGAAGCTCGCCATTTTGTAACAAAAGCTGCCGAATGAAAGACTGCATCTTGACACATTTTTTCTAAAATTATTGAATATTTCTGACTTATATACAATTTTTAATTTATTTAATTTGAAGTTTGGAAATTTTAAAATGGAACTACACACTCGAATTATATTTCGAAGAGCGTTGAATATGAAAATATAATATGTTATAATGCATATGTTACTGAAATATGTGTTAGAATGAATATTAACAGTTTTTATAAAAAATAAAAACAATGTATATTCATAAGGAATTTTTAAAGACAAATGTACTTTTATTAAAGTAAAATTGTTTTCAGCACAAAATATTGACATTTTTTGAACCCTTTTAAATTTAATATAATTATAATTAAACATTCTGCATCTAAATATTATGCTCTAAATCGTTTAAGAAAGTTTAGCAAGAAATTTTAATTATCACTTGTCATAGTGCACGGTCCAATTTCTTAAATGGCAATAAAAGTAGTTACTACTAAATTGTTTAAAAAATGATAAATAACTGTCAATTTAAGTGCCATAACTTTCTAATTAATTGTCCTCTATTCCATAGTACTAAGCTGTGGCGGCTAAATTACCCAGTGTACCCGTAGGTTGTAGCAATTCTTAAAATAAAGAAACAAAGAAACAAATTCCTAATAGGAAGACTCTATTTCATGAAATGCCCATCAAGTGTTTAGTATATAAGCTGCCGGGAGGGCCGAGTGGTACATGCAGAGCGGGCAGGATGGGTAGATGGTCAGATTGTGCGTCCCTATACTATTTCTACAAGGGTTCCTGATACAGGAACCAACTAGAAGGAAAAATTGGCAGATGCATAAGTAGAAATAATAATTGTTAATTTTTTACTGATACGTTATTGCATGTTATTACCGTCGATGTACACTGTATAACTTATCTGAATCGACAGGATCGTGATGATCGACAGTTGAATGATGCTACACGTTGTCTTAAGGGGAAAATTATAAAATGGAATATAGGGTGGTAAATATGACCAGACAAATCGAGTTAAGTTAACATCTAGTTAATTAGTAAATTATTAAGTCTGAATCACTTAATCAATCAATTAAATTAGGTAAAAAAAATAAAATCTTATGCGTACCACGGGCGTTAACTACTTCCAACGATCTTTGTGTTTTTTGTCTATTATTAGAACCATTTTTGTCTTTGGTCGATTATTAGAACCATTGTAACGCCCTTCGTTCCTAAATAACTTTTCTGTATACCAGCATTATAAACGACAATTTCTGTTGCAAGAAATCGTTCATAATCGGACATTTCACAGCACAACATTGCATTTTACGGTACGGATGTTTGCGTCATCACACGTTCAGCCATTGGCAGCAAGAGAGTCGTGGGGAGGTAGAGGTACTACCCCAAAGCATCTCCAAGGTTTCCTCGCATGTGTGCCAACAGCGAGGAAGATGTTTAAAGTAATCCGTTGTTTGCTATTTGTTCATGTGTACCAACTGTTGTCCTCTCCGCGGCTGGTGGGGTTTTGCTGGTGGATTTTTCAAGAGGGGTGTGATCAGAAACTTTACGAATGTGGTAACTTACTGTGCAGTACGACCAGTAAAAGATCATTTTATTATTTTGTTTAGCTCAAATTTTTATTGAACCGTTGGTCTGCCACATACCGGCATCATTAAATAGTAGTTTACTTAACAAGGGCGCGAAACTGGTGATTCATGCACGAGACGAGTTCAAGTGACGAGTACTGGAATCACTTAGCGTCCGTGTTGCGTAATTATACTTAACCCGCAACGATCGAAACGCAATGCGCGAAGTAAAGGTATATAAATTAAATATATAATTATGTTTTGCACACTGTGAAAAAATTATCTGTGTCCCACACGAAAAACAAGCAGGTAAAAACAGCTTTTTGGGCACGGCGTGTAAAAAATTTTAATTTTGACTTGTCCTTCTTCCTCTCCTGGAAGACTCTGCCGGTGAACACGAAAGCAGAACAAGTTATTTTGCATCATTGAAATTTGTTCAACATGCATATGAAGTTCTTGATAAGTTGGCCCCACAAACTTATTCACAAGGGTTGGTTCCCCCTAGTGCTGTAATGAGCCTCCGATTGACCAATGACATTCATTTTAGTTCAGATCGTAGAATCCGTGTGCGAATTGTGAAACGTGGCTCAATGGCTGTCGATTTTGGGTCACTATGTGAACTGCAAAGAGTGTTGGTTAACCTCACCTCATAAGGTGTGATATTGTTAAATTTTCTCGGATTGTGATGGTGAACTACCGGGTTATGTACCTAACTCCAAAGGAGATAAAATACTGGCTGCACGTCAGAAGAATACCATGTCTACAGTGTACGGAAAAGAAAACAATAAGGCAATGCACCATCACCAAATTGTTCTCAAGCCTACGAATTACATTGTCGAGCGAGTTACTCTGCCATGAAAAACTGCAATTTCCATATGCGACGCGCGTTTTACTTACAACTATCTTGCAAGACAGTTTCCTTCACACTTTTACGCGTCCTAACCATTAGCCATGAATGCACGCGTAACCGATTCGACTGTTGCATCTCATGCAATGGTAAACAGGCTTTCCAACGTATGTACTGAAGGTCTTTTAAAAAAATATTTAAAATCGGATCATTAAAAAAGGTCATGGACATTTTTTTTGAAATATGTATTTTTCACGTAATTTCTTTATGAAGTTAATGCAAATTATTTTAAAAGTTGTCAAAAACAGCTTCCTTCAATTTTTCGCGAATAGAAAAAGGGATGATAAAAGAATGGTACAAATCTGATTTTCGATCTGAATTTTCGAAAATTGCAAATTTATAAATAATGCGAGAAAGTGTGCGCTTTTAATACCACTAGTTTCTGTTTATGCTAAGCAAGTTTATAATAAAAATTACACGTTAAACACATTTATATGTCTCTTTCATACGTGAACATAGAAAATGGAATAAAAAAGTATCTATTTTTAAACAAATTCACTGTGATAATAGTTCGGCGTTTTTGCTTTTCAATGTTTTTAACGGTTCATTATTTATAGTATTACATTATGCTATGTGTTTCTGAAGTAACCACAGTAAGGGACCTGTTAATATTATTCCAACAAGTACTTTGAAAATGAATTATTTTCACTATTGTTAATTAGGAAGCAAATACTATAGTTTAATTAATAATTTTATAATTTTTATTATTGTTAGGCGAAGGTGGTTAACAAGGCAGTACCTAGTCCTACGAATGACCTAATTTGTTAACGAAAGTATTTTATTGGTTATTTTTCATACGATTGCCACATTCATAGACAGTGAAGAAGTATCAATAAAGTACTTTTTTAAATGTTGATGTTTAATTACAAACTCTGTTTAATTATAATTACATCTAATAATTGTCGTCATTCTGATGAATCAAGTCGTAATAATTTTTGTTATGCTGAAAGAGTCTATAGGAATCCACTGTAGGTGCCTTACACCCACTCACAAAAAAATTTCCTGGGATCGTTTCAGAATATTAAAATATTCCTCAAAAATAATCGAGTCAACCGACTGGTCTTGTCGAGAGAAATAGAATGAGCTATTGAACACCATTATAGGTGCCAAAAACCCGTTTTGTTTGTTTAACACCACCTTCCGTAACAGTTACGTTTTTGGAAAATTAAAATCGAATTCAGCTCCACATATCTGTGTTAGCTGGACCCTTCTGAAATATTTCAAAAAGATTTGATGAAAAGTATTTTGGGGCATGGTTTCAAGGTAACACTGTTGAAACACTCCAAATAACATTTCACTTTGCACAAATAATTAACCGGGAGAATTCTAACGTAACGGACGTTCATATCAACACGAGCAGGTTATCCAAATTCTATACTTAGGATCAAATTATCTTATTTTTCACTTAGCAGCGTTTTAACATAGCAATGAGTTCATTTGTTTGAATAGCCTTGATTCAACCTCATCACCAAGGAGCAATAGTTGGCTCTGCTGCTCAATATACGCTGAAAGTTCGCCTTTGCTTATACGTCTTGTAAAGAACACCCTTTGTGCTCAGATCTCCAGCATTCTTGCTTGTGTCACCATCCGGTTTGTCTCCTTTGAATGCGACTACGCTGCTATTGTGTGATTCGTTCAGATCTGGAGCGTGCCTGTGCTTTGTATCTCGACTTCGCTATCTCGTGGTGTCCCTTTGATTCGAAAGCATCCGGTTTGTGCTTCTTCCAACCACATTTTCTCGTTTACACCGCTTTCTTCGTTTGTTCTGTCTTCCCTTTTCTGTTTTATGTTCACATCCCCCCTGGTTTACTTGGGTTACCAAATAAACTTCAATAAACGCGGTTTCTCGTAGCTACGCAGTTGAAAGTGTTTTTCTAGTGAAGAGGTACAGGTTGGAAGTCCAATGTAGATTTTTACTAGGGGGAGTGGCATTCCTTTTACTGTTATTTGAAACAGCGAAAAAAAATTACTCACTTATACTCCTGGGATTCATGTGTGAGATTTTTAAAGTTCTCAATCTCGCTTGCGGGGCTGCTCATATCGACATACGAAAAAGATTTGTCTTCTATAGTTTTTAATATTTATTAATAATATTAAAATACGTAATATTCCTCAATTTTGATTGCCATCAAACAAGTTTCAGTGTAACCGATCATATCTGATTACTACCAAGAAGATAATTATTCAAACATTAATCATTTCCTAAAGTAATATTCACAGGTGAATCGCGCGATTACTGAAGCCAATGAACCCATGATGTAAATGTACTAACAAGTGGTACAAAGAAGAACCACAACAGCGCCTGTCCAAATTTCAATTATTTGCAATGCAACGTTTGATACAGGGCCCACAGCAGTAAACGATGTTAATCTATGTATTTCTTATTTATTTATTATTTTTAAAACGTCAAAACAGTTAAACGCATTTATGGCGTTTTAGGAAGAAATCCTAACTGTGCACGTTTTCTTGACCGCCAAAATCCTTACGCCCTGTCCTTTACAACCCCTCTTTGAATAAAGATAAGAATAAGTGTTTTGGAGGAAATTCGATAAAAAATATTCGCTCCCTAGTAATAGATCCTATTTACACGAAGAAAAGACCTGCAGATTTTGGCTTTTAAACCAGACAATGGTGTGATTCTTCTGGCGAAATAACTAAATTCCCTTTTAATACCCCCACACAGCTGACGAAAACTTGCGCAGACAGTGAAGCTAAATTTACAGCCCAGAAAGAAAACAAAGGACCATTTCAGCTTTTTCTCCATCGCGGAAAATTGTACCGAAAGCTGTTACACTGACCGGAGCATTAAACACATTAAATAAAATATTTCTTTCGTTCAAATGGCGCTTCTGCTGCGTGAAGGAGAATTCTAGCGGACGACTGATTGGTAGTTTCTAGAGGTTTCTTCGACGAATTCCACGCGAAAGCCGGAGCAGTACATTACAAACGGGTCACGGACCGAATGAAATTTTTCCTTCCCCATCCTTGTCCTATTCTTTCCCCTTAATCACGCACGCATATACTCACATGCACTACACTACCACACATCTCGAGAACATAGAGCATTTTCCGACTGGGGCGATGTCCCACTGAAGTGATACCTGTAGAGGGAAAATCCGCAAATCGACGTGGAGTTCGGCACCGCACCTCTCCATTCAGCAGGGAAGGAACACCACCCCTTCCAGAAACAAAACGTGCACCGAAGTAACGGGAGCAGCAATAGCATAGCAGCTGACGTGTCTGGGATCTTCAAACAATCAACCAATAGAATTGCAGTCCCTGAACTTGTAGTGGCGGTGAAGCTAACTGAAGCGCCCGCCACTACTTTAGAGGCGCGCCAACTGCGGGACGTGCTTCCGCAACTCGCCACGAGAGGGCGTCGAGGGAGCAGCGAGGCGGAAACCCCGCGGATGGCTGCCGACGCCGGTCGAGGGTGGTCGCCCCACCACACCCCTCCCCCCGATTGGGTGGCGGGGAGGGGCGTCGGCGCCGCTGCTGATAATCTAGTGAGCGATTGCCGAGTGTATAGAGCGATTTTTATACTAATGGGACTTTTGACAGCTAGTGCTGGCAACACAACTGAAGATTGTGGTCGTGGTGTCCTTGAACCTAATAGACACTCCTTCTTCCATTCGTTCGTTTGTAGTTGGCTAACTTGTAAATGGCTTCGACTCTTCTTTTTCTGATATCTTCGTCCGACGAAAGTATAGTGCGCCTGAGAAATAATTGAAATTAGGAAGTGCAGAGCAATATGCCCTTCGGGTTTTTTTATAAACATTAAGTTGAATTTAGTTTTTATGTGACAAGTATTATGCTTGTCACATAATCGAGTCTTGAATGTGAGATGCATGCTGTTGACGATGTACGTTTTTGCGGCTTCTGCGTTGTAAGGTGGCGAGCTGTGTTCGAGAGCCTTTCGTGGTCCTATGCTTTGCTTGTTATATTTATTTTTTATATAATTATTACACGATTGTGAAAACTAAGCGAAACTCTTAGACTTGTGTATAGCCATGTCTTCGTGGGAGCCGTACAAACCGCTGACGCGGTGGAGGTATACTCTTCTGAATTTCACTTGTGTCGCAAAGTGTCACTTTTGTCCATTCTTATAAAAATCGCTTTATACAGTAGAGGAAATTGTGTTTGTAAAATGGCCATGCACTTTTGTATTTTGGACTGATTTCGGATTACAGGTAACGTGGCTACAGGTGACGTGGCTTTGGTATATCTCCTGTAGTATGGAAATTACATTTTGGTCTATGAGTTCGGAACTTTGGAGATCAGTTGTAATAAAAGTTTGTTTGTTTGTTGTTGTTTTGGGGGGACAATTAACATTTCATTTGTTCCCGTTGCACCTTTGGTCGCAACAGAGCTGGCTTGGCTTTATTCGAGGCGTTATCTGCTAGTGATGCAGGCCATCTGGCTGGGGGAAGAATATATTAATAGGAGTGATGTGGCCTTGAGCGATGACATTCAGTTTAGAATCTGCCAAAAAAAAATCGGTCGCTGGCCGGAAACGATTCTATGCGCGATGAGGCAGGCGGAAAGAAAGTGACGGGGCAGAGGGTCTGCAAGGGGGGAGGCGGAGGCGTCCAAGATGGCAGGGGCCAAAGAAACAGAACAGGTGAGGACGCGGGGGAGGTGACGTGGATGACGGGCGCGGTGAGACTGGCGGAAGCGACGGAGACGGGGCCCTGCCTGGGAAGAGGGAGTAAAACTGGAAACAGCAGCGTCGTTGGAAACGGGGAGGGGCGCTGAGACGGACGTGATGGGGCAGAAGAAAAGTGGAGGGAGCGGAAACGGAAATGAGCGCTAGCGGCAGAGGGGGGTGATTGATTCATTGTTAGTGATTCCGGGCACGTCAACTACGAGGGTAATTAGTCCCGTAAATGTAGTGCCTGTTTTTTCTCGGGAGGGGCGGTGGTCTTTCCCCCGCTGTATGGCGAGATCCGGTGTCGACCTACCGTTGACTAGCTGGGTTTTCCCTAACCAGGTATCTCCCACCAGAGGGGCACCACCCCAGCCGGGACAAGCTCTTAGCTCCCGACTGGTCTCCCAGCCTCTTTGGTAGTGTAGTGCATGTTAGTGTAAGTGTGTGTAAGAAGCGAGGATAGGACAAAGAAGAGGAAGGAAAGAACGCGCGTGGTGTGTGGCCCATTTGTCAGGATACTGCTTCGGCATTCGTTTGATATTGATCGGAGAACCAAGGGAAATTAAAATCAGAGCAATAGGCCACTAGAGGCCGCTCCAGACAGCGGCTGAATTCGGCCCAGCTGTGTAGCTAGTTTCGAAAATCCTGACGCCGTCGGGATTGGAACCCTAGGACCTTCCGGTCAGAGCGGCGGGGTGGGCGGAAGGGTTGGGCGCGAAGCGATGGGAGCGAGGCGGGGCGGGGACGAAGAGGGATGAGGAGAGCTGCGGAGAGGGGAGGGGTGGGGGAAGTGTATAGGGGAGCCGAGAGGAGAGGAGAGGGGAAAGGGGAAATGGTGAGGGGAGCGGGAGCCGTGGAGAGCGGAGAGGGGAGCGGGGTGGAAACGGGGGCAGGATGGGGGTCGGAAGAGGAGAGGAGAGGGAGCATGGAGGGAATGAAGGTTGCAGAGCCCTGGAGGGGCAGGAGCGGAGCGGCAGGGCGAGGGTGTGAGGAATGGATGTGGGGGATGGAGCAGGTGCGTACAGGGAGCGGAGCTGCCGGGATGTTGCTAGCAGAGCAGAAAGGGCGGGGGCAACTAGTCCCGTAAGGGATCAGAGCAGGAAGGACACGAGGGTAATTAGTCCCGTAAGGGTAGTGCCTGTTTTTGCTCGGGATGTGTTTTTCCCTAACCAGGTATCTTCCACCAGAGGGGCAGAGAGGGAGACGGAGCACGGGCAGGGCGGAGGAAAGAGGGGTTAGGAAGAGACGAGGTACCGTCGGGAGCGGAGAGGGAGAGAGGAGCGGTGCGGAGCGGAGATGCCAGAGGTCTGCGCGTCGTCGTGTGATGGCAGCCGCGGGGCGTATTTCCGAAGTGTTTGCTTCCGAGAAGGCGGCGGCGGCGGCGGCCGCGCGGGGCCGCCGTATGGTGCGCGGGCGTCCGCGCCCTATCGATATAAGTCTGGCGCTGGGGGGGGCGGAGGGGGGGAGGAAGGCGAAAGCACGCGGCGCGGCCCATCCGCCTCGGCTGTCGGTGCGCGCCGGCAGTCACGCCCACGACTACGCTCACTCCCACGTCCTCGCTCACGCTCACGTACCAGACCACGCTCACGACCTCTCTCACGAGCACTTTCACGATCAAGACCGCTCTCACGATCATTCTCGCGTCTACGCTCACGTACAAGACCATGCTCACGATCACTCTTACACTCACTCGCAGGACCACGCTCACTCACTCCCACGACCACGTTCACTCTCACGTCCTCACTCACGCTCACGTACAAGACCACGGTCACGACCACTCTCAGGGTCATTCTCACGTTTACTCTCACGCTGTCTTGCAAGACCGTGCTCACGATCTCTTTCACTATCACTCCCACGACCATTCTCACTGCCACTCTCACGACCACTCTCACGAACACTTTCATAAACACTCACACGACCTCTCTTTTGCTCATTCTCACGACCATTCACACGGCAACTCACGTTCATGTTCGACTTTCTCAACCACTCTCATGAGCACTCCCGCGACTTCTCTCATGGCCTCATTCACGACCCTTCTCACGACCACTCGCACGCCTACACACACGCTCATTCGTAAGAATGTGTAAGCTCACGCGTAGGATCATACTCCATCGGTTAGGGTCAATTTTACAGGTCCGGGTTTCCCGCAAGTACAGCCAAACGGAACTGTTCATCTTCACAAGATTAACAATATTGTTCCTAGTACAATTTACGCCTCCAGAAATTAACTATGATGTCAACTGGAATTCGTATGTTCACGAAACCCTACGGCTCGTTCGTTATAGGTATGACTGGATTGTGACTATTCTTCGATTAAAGTTTTTTTATTTATTAAATCAAGGGTAAATTTCTTAAATTGAAGCTTCCGAATGGAAAATCGCATTCCAGCTGATCACATATGAAATATATTTAAATTTTAATCACATAATAATATTTACTAAGGCTAGTAAAATTGCAAAAATAAAACTGTCACGTTCCAGGAACGTGTGTGGGTCTCTTTTGAAGTTCGCGCGAAATATCTGGATAACGGTTAAGACGCGTGCGAGACACACTAGAAGCGAGTCACTGCACATTCACAGTACAGCTATCCACGCACACTATCTCTGTTCACAAAACATCGGGCAGCCTAACGCGAGCTAGGGATTGTGATAGTCGAGAAATTTGTTTTGTCTGCTGTAGTAATTTGTTTCATTGATTTTCTTGTGTGCTATCGTACACAAAATGTGAATGCATTTTTTTGTGCCGTGGCTGTCTATTGAAACGTCTAGGAGGTCGATGTTTTTGAGACTGCATTCAGTCTCAACTCTCTCTCTCTCTCTCTCTGTGACGTCTGCTACGAGCACAGATACCTCGCGCGAAGTCTACCAAGCGTCCTTTCCGCACATTGCAGCTTCTACCTGTCGTGAAACTGTCCCTCACTAACACTTCACCTTAAATAAATAAATGTCTTTATTGGTGGAGATACTCAGGCCATTTAGCCTGCTCATCCACCTGGCCCCTTTCAAAAGTTTTTTTTAATAAAATAGTTCTGATAAAAAGATCATTCAAAGAGAAATACGTACGCAATTTCGATGAAGGGTTTCTCACATAGAAGACAGAGTGAAAGCGAAGGTTAGAAAAAGAAATGCTGTCACAGCGTTTGTGTAATTAAATTTATTTATTTCGAGTTTGGAACGTATTAAAATTAATCACAAATATATCAAATTGAACACTACGAGATTTTACTCAAATTTAGACAAATTCTATTTTGTGACGATAGGTACAGAAGACAATTGGAAAGAACTTGTTTCATCGAATGAAATGTTAATAAGTGCTACTAATTGCTTCAATGAGGATTTGAAGGATCTAAGATTGCGTACGTATTTTTGAATTTCCCCTAAAAATACCTTCTACCCAATCTGCTTCTGCCACACCTCTCACTGTCACGAGACACCATCCTGGAACCCGTTCCGCATCGCAATATCCAGTCACTTCCTTACCCCCACCGCCGACGATCCTCATAATGTTGCCCTTTGGATATATGGCAGCCCGGGAGACGCCGCGTTCTAGACACTCTGCCAACATTTCAGCCATCATTTTGCGTTCTTCCGCATCGTCACAATTCCTCATGAGGAAAAGTGAAGCAAGAAGTGAATGAAAAGTTGAATGAATAAATGAATGAGCGAATAATTGAGTGAATGAATGGACGAATTAAAAAAACGAATGAATAATTGAATGAATGAATGTATGAATGAATGAGGAATGGTAAGATGAAAAGTTTATGAAAGTGTGAATGACAAAGAAAGAATTACAGACATTCCAAAAATTAGCAAACACAATATTCTCTTCCTTCCTCCATTTTACGTTCGCTGCAACTTCACCGTTTGCTCTTATATTGGCTGAGTTTAGCTCAGAGCAAGCATTGCCAGCAGCGACTCTGCACGAGTGAGCCAAGGTTCTGACTGAGGACACATTCCGACAGGCGGAATTTCGACACTAGCTCTATAGCATAGTCTAGTACAGTCACTGTCTGGAGGAGAATTCCAGCGGTCGGCTGCTCTGATCGGCAGTTTTCCGCGGTTTGTCCTAGTCAAACCCAGGCGAATGCCGGAGCAGTACCCTACCAAACGGGCCACGGACCGCACGCGACCTTTCCTTCCTCTTCCTTTTCCTATCCCCCACCCCGTACATGCACACCGATACACTTGCATGCACTTCACCACCACACATGCCGGGAGGCCACTCGGGAACTCAGAGTTTGTTCCGGCCTGGGGCGGTGCCACGGTGGGAGATACCTGGTTAGGGAAAACCCCGCTCGATCAAGCGATCAAGCGGGGGAAGATCACCACCACCTTTCGAGAAAACGCATGCACTACACTTACGAGACTAAACACCTTTTCTTGCGCACGCACTACTACCGCATGCTCTACCTTTCAGTTGCGGGTCTGGAATCAATAAAAAAATCAACCGTCATATGTCGCCACAATCGATATATATCAATACAGTGGGAGAGGAACACCGCCACCTCCAGTCATGAAAACATTCACTATACTAACGGGACGGATGACCAAGCAGTTCCCAGAAACAATCAATCAATCAACCCCCGCCCTTTTCCTGACTGTCAGTGTCGTCACCGCCGCAGCAAACTTCCCTGGCAGCCGCCCCCCGCCTCCTCCCAACACCCACACCCCCAATGTCTGCGAGCGTCCGTCATCGACGCTGTGGTGTGTATCCGTGCGGGCGGGGTTAGGGGGGCGGTGGCGATGCTTGCACAGTGGTCTGGAAGGCGCCCAAACGCAAGCATAGACCAACGCGTCCATTAAAGGAAAAATATAACAAAATAAGGCGTCGAGTCTCCGTGGAACCGGAAGCTTCTTAGGCGAGAAACATAATGTGCTGATTTAAGTCAATACAGAACATAGTGTTCTGATCTAAGGCTAAAATCTCTTTCTACTTCTTTATTTCTTCTCTCTCTCTCTCTCCTCTCCTCGTCCTCCACCTCCTTCTTAGCATCCTCATCTTCCCTCTATTTCTTCTGCTTCCATCATCATTCTCCATCTTCTTCTTCTCCTCCTCCCCTTCTCTTCCTTTTCCTTCCATCACCTTTTCCCATCTCCTACTCCTTAGCATCCACTTCTTCCTTCTCCTTTTCGTTATTCTCTTACCATTTCCTTTTCCATCTTCTTCTTGTTCTCCCCCTATGAAATCATATGAAACAAAGAGAGTTATTCCTTTCCTTAATAAACAATAATAATCTAATAATAATATCCCCAATAATATCAATATCATTCAATACGTCAAGTAATACCCGATGCCTGAATTGTCAATAAATTATTATTTTTCAAAAAACATTTGTTTTGCCTCAAAAACATTGTTTGGAAGCGGTTTAGACCAATGTGGATAATATCGATTTTCCTCACAATGTCAGATACTATTATTTAACTTTTTTTTAATTTATGATGGGAATGGTTTCTGGAACTCAAGAAAACGTGCGCAAATGATCTTCTCCCCCATACGTAACATACAGCTTTTACTCTTTTTTTTACTAAATAAATCTAAATCTAAATCTCAATCTAAAATCTACACCCTACCGCTTCAAATGTCAATAAATAATAATTTTTCAAAAAAATGTTCTTTGCCTTTCTGTGAGGTTAAAGCGGTTCAGTCCAGTGTGCAGCGAGGACGGCGGGGGCGGCGGTGG
>BOPP01000192.1:1042339-1113313 GCA_017312745.1 Gryllus bimaculatus | reverse complement strand
TGGTCGCGCGCCGTCTTCTCCAACCTGCAGCGCAAGGGGCTGGAGAAGCGCTTCCAGCTGCAGAAGTACATCACGAAGCCCGACCGGCGGCAGCTCGCCGCCACCCTCGGCCTCACGGACGCGCAGGTGAGAAGCACGCGCCCAGCGGGCAAGCGGAAGGCGGGAATGGAGAGCGTGGCTGAGGGAATCGTTGATTTGATTACTTCGTTTGATTGATTGATTGTGATTTCGGGCGCGCCAACGGCCAAGGTAATTTGTTCCGTAAGTGTAGTGCATGTATTGTGTTCGGGAGGTGGAAGCGATCTTCCCCAGCTGAATGGCGTGATCCGGCGCCGACTTACCGTCCGCTAGTGGGTTTTCCCACCAACCAGTTATCTCCCACCAGCAGGGTCCGCCCCAGCCTGGACAAGTTCTAAGCTCCCGACCGTCTTACGGCATGTGAGGTAGTGTAGTGCATGATAGTGTAATTGTGTGTAGGTAAGGGGTAGGGGTAGGACAAGGAAGAGGTAGGAAAGATCGCGGCCCGTAACATGTCCCGTTTGTTAGTGTACTGCTCCGGCATTCACCTGGAGTTGATTGGAGGAACCACGGAAAACTACCGATCAGAGCAGCCGGCCGCTAGAATTCTCCTTCGGACAACGACTCAGTTCGACCTAACTGACAAGCTAGGCTCGAATCTCCTGCCACCGCCAGGACTCGATCCTAGGACCTCCCGGTCAGAGAGACTACAGTGTCATCAATTGATACCCTGATCCATCTCCCGATGATAATTTCGAATGTACAGGCGTGTTAACTGCTAATGAGATTCCTTCCGTAAGTGTAGTGCACGTTTTTTAATCACGGAAGGTAGTGGTGTTCTTCTCCCACTGGACAGCGAGCTCCAGCGCCGACTCACACATCGTCTTGCGAGGTTTTCCCCAACCAGGTTTCCACCATCAGAAGAGCACCGCTCCAGCGGGGAAAAGCTCTACGCGTATTTACGTAAGAGATTAGTAGAGGAAAAGAAAGATGATGGAAAGATATCGCGCGGCCTATGGCACATTAGTTAAGGTACTCCACCGAGGTTATTAACAGAAAACAATCCATAGGAGCGGCCGGCCGCTAGAATTCTCCTCCACACAGCGACTAATTCGATTAAGGTATCGAGCTGATATCAAAATTCCGCCGTCGGATCTTACATACTAGGTCAGAGTCGCTGTCGACACAACACTAGTTGCCCTGAGCTAACTCAGCCGGATGACCACGTGAAAGACATAGATTAGGGAACACTCAATACCTAAGAAAGACTTACTTGATGCATAAAGGGAATATAGAGCACTCCATACTCGAGCGCCCTAAAGCTGATCCCTTTATACATGACGTCTCCTTAAACCGGATGAGTCACTCAACATCTTCCACTGCAGTCGTAGGCTTCCGCGGCCGGAGTCATGTAAATGATCTTGGCTGTCCGGGTGACATATCTTTGGACGGCAACACAGCCTTCGACGCGACTTGACCAGGCAGCCAAGATCATTTACATCTTCCACTGCAGTTTCTCTGAACGTGAGGTCCTAGGTTACGCATCCTGAAGCTGAATAATTTTTGCAATTTGCTTATGTTTCTAGATGGAATTCAATCGCTGCGTAGAAGAAAATTCTAGCAGCCGACTGCTCTAATTAATAGTTTTCCATACGTTTTTCAATCAGTTCGTTCCAGACGAATGGTGTGAAATCCACAAACAAACGAGCTACGAATCGTGAACGGTATTACTCTGGTCCCCTCTTCTTCCGTACACACACGTGTATGTGTACTATACTTCAATAAATGTCGAAAGACTAATTGGGATCTTAAAGCTTGTACCGGTAAAGATATCAACGGATGTCACTACAATCTGTCTGACCGGAAGGTCCTAGGTTCGTGTCCCGACGGTGGCAGGATTTTCGACACTAGCTTCATAAGTAGTCGATTTCAGTTGCTATTTGGAGGAGAATTCTAGCGACCGGCTGCTCTGATCGGTAGTTTTCCGTGGTTTCTTCCATGATGAGCACCAGGCGAATGCCGGAGCAGTGTCCCAACAAACGGGCCACGGACCGCGCGCGATCTTCCCTACCTCTTTCTTGTCCTATCCTCACCTCTTACACACATACTAACATGCACCACACTACCACACATGCCGGGAGACATGTGGGAGCTTAGAGTTTGTCCCGGCCGGGGCGAGTCTTCGCTGCTGCGAGATTCCTGGTTGAGGAAAACCTTAGCTAGCCTACCCTAGCTAGCCGATTAGCTTAGCTATCCTACCCTAGCTAGTCGGCACCGTATTTCGCCTTACAGATGGGAAATGTTACTGCCTCTCGAGCAAAAACATGCGCTACGCTTATGGAACTAATGGTCCTAGAAGTTGACGCTCCCTGAATCACTAACGATGAATCAATCAATCTTAGAGCTTGGTCCGGGTGGCCCCGCTGGTGAGTGAATGTCTGGCAGATCCTGCAACCCTAGTAAAGTCGGCACCGGCACTCGGATTCTAGAGGGGAAGGAATATTGCCACTTCTAGAGAGGAGAAACATGCACTATATTTACGAGACTAATGACTAGGAGCGGATTTTGATGAACTAAAACATTGCAAAAAATAATCAAAAATCAATGCTGCTAAAATGTTTTTAAAATATCCTAAAAACAAAGAAAAATTACGTAAAAAAGTGATGAAAACTAGTTAAATGAACAGCTAATTACGTTACTGGTGTAATTCGAGGCTGCTTCTAATCGTTTAAGTGCTCTCAGTTTGCAAACTTTGGTTGGGATTGTTCTTTGCCATAAAACCTGTATTTAGTTAACCCAAAATCGTCCAAATCGACGATGCCGCTAGTAGGTGTCACAGGAAACATGGATTACAAGCAACAGCTGACATTGCAATTTCTGAGCAAAGAAATCGAATAGGCAACTTAGGAATATTTTGGAGGACATTTTCTGCATTTCGTAAATATTATTTGAAGCAAGTGCCACTGCAAAATTTAATAAAATGATGCAAAAAGGAAAAAAAGACATTTGTTAAATCGGCTAAAAATGCAGAAAAATGACTTATAAAAGGGGTATTTTCCTTTAGTCATAACATACAATTAATTTCTATACTAGACGGCGTTGTTCTAAATTGAAAAGAAAAAATGATATTTCAATAAGAGCCTCCCCTATTAAAACAATAACGAGTTTGCTAATAATTTATTCATGTTTGTGTAATGTCTGAGCCTATTTCACAGTCTCTCTCGTTTGTAAAAACTGTAAATATTCAAACCAGTAATGTAATTTGAGAATGAATTTGCATAATAATCTTCAAGTATTTGACGTTTTAATATGATCCATTATCAATATCCCTCTTTACATGTTTAAATATAATAGTACCTCAAAATGACAGCAGAGAATAATTTACACAGCCAAAGAGAACGGCAAGGTCCCGTTACGTCCGAAATTTAACGTGTATGATGGGTTGTCTACCCCCAGGCGCCATAATACCTTCTGACAACTAACGTTGCTGCAGACTGGTGTAACTAGCATTGCTGCGTAATTATTAACATTAACACACTGTTAATGAAACACAAAAACTTTTTTAATTCCAAAGAATTCATTACATTTTTCTTCTATCAATTTTGACTGCTAATTGCTTGAAATTTTGCACGTTGGTTCTTCAAAAAGGAGGTCAGAATTGATCGATGCTTGTATTTCTATAGACGCGTGACGAAACAGTCCAGAATGTCTCAGAAAAATTGTACACACTTCTATGAGCATGAGGTGAAAAAGGTTATTGTAATAAAGTTATAAATGTGACATTCGACCTTTATTGGTAGGCAACACATCATACATTGATGTTTGGCACGTTGCGATGAACTCTTCGTGCACCTGCCAAACACCAGTGCAAGTCAGTTCCCTACCAAACAGGAGTAAGTGTCAGATGTGTAACTTCTTTATATGAAATTTCTCTTCTCATGTTGTTCAGTACAGGTGATCATCTTTACCCTTCTATATGAGGTATAAGTTTGTACCATTCATTCTGAAAAAGCAGACACATACTGCAACAGTATCTCGTTGTGACGATAGCCTTGCATTAGTAGTCACTTACCAATGTCATTTCATTATTCGAAGGTGGTAAAACTCAGACACTCAGAGATCAACCCCAAAATAAAATTCAAAATAATTAGAGGTATTTTTTATATTTAATTCATAATTCTGCATGTCCTTAGCAATATATAAAATGCATTTTCTGTATCGCTGTATTTGTAGTTTTTGGAGTATGACCAGGTCATGTTTAGTTTGGACATTTGTACTTGCTGTCGTTTTTGGGGGGACATAGACAGCCACGTCTTTTCTTTTAGAACTAGATCAACATTCATTACGTTGCTCCGATGGTACAACTGTGCTCTAAAGCGAATTATAAAATAAGTTTCCAATGTGTTTATGGGCGTTGGAGTTTCCACAAAGTGATTAGTTGAAAGACGAAACTATCTCTTAGGATTAGAAAAGATTCCAATAACAAAGTTTCTACAAGATGAGCCGTTAACTCCTTACCCAAATTCAGATAGAGGAGAAAAACAACGTGGGGGGTCCGTTGCAAACCCCCTCCTCCCGTCCATTGGTATGAGACTGTTAATTTCAGTTTAGCTTCAAAATTTCAGAAGAGCTGCCTTCATTCCTAGTTGCCAGCACGAAAAACGTAACACATCAAAAACTACGTAATAGCTCACTACAAGCCCAGCTATAAATCTTCTCGAGCAATAGAGGCAAAATCTGGGAAAACGAGCTCTTGGACGTCATTCACACAACCTGCGAGAGTCTCTACTAGAGGGATTTTATTCCGCAGAAGAATTTGACATTTTTTAACTTGTCTGAATGATATTCTAGCTTTTCCTCTATCTTTTGCAACACAGAGAGAGCGGTGCGTTTTGATAACCTGAAATGACTAATAAAATAAACCTCATACAGTCTGTTCTCTCAGAAATGCATGGCGGCCGTCTTCCTGGTTCATTCCAAATCAAGTTATGAATCACAACATCGTCAAATACAAGCATTTCAGCGTCTCCGAACATTTTTTACGATTACTGAAAAGCGAATCGAGTTCTGACAGCGCCCTCAGGTATACTAGTTACTCCGGAATGTTTAGGGAGCTGATAAACTTGATTACTTCTCCTAAACATTCGTTCTTGGGTGTTTAAGTTTAATTTCCAGTAATTGTGTTTAAAGGACTGTGAAATTAGCACGACTAAATTAGCTGATACACGGCCTTAAACACATAAGCGAAGGTGGTGAACTTAGTCCTAACAAGGAGAGGGTTGTCATAGCCGTAGTAGAAATATTTTGCATAATACTCAGTGTCTTTATAATAATAATAATAATAATAATTATTATTATTATTATTATTATTATTATTATTATTATTATTATTATTATTTATAGGGGAGTAAGGACAATCACAAACACGACCATGTCTACGCAGGGTTCGAATCTGCAACTTCCTCGGCACAAACGAAGGCTGCCGCAACCGGGTCTGCACCACGGGGCCGACTTAATTATATTATTTTGTTTATTTCTCAAGTTTTTGGTTTCACATGGATACCACACAGATACAATAATCAGAGCATGGTAACACAGACATATTTAAAATCTACAAAACAAATTAAGGCATCAACACATAAACATTAAAATAAAACTGTTTTCATATTGTAAACATAGAATAATAGTTTTCAAAATGCTAAATAACAAATGACCAATTTCAAAGAAACCCAGCATGTCCTCCCATGAATCTCCTGAACTAGTTGAAGCAGGTGGCTGATTATAACAGAACTTCTGGAGGCGATGATAATTCTCTTCTCCAAGGGCAGAGTTCTTCCAGCCGATCTGCAGGCAGGCGTTTTTGTATCACGCCAGTTGCTATTGTACAATTGGCATAGTTTTCACTCTGACACTCGCCATGTTATTTTACGGGCAAAATACTAGTTCTCTGTATTTGTCGATTTTTAGTAGCGTATGTTGTCATCATGTTGCTGCGTATTAACGACTGCAACATCAATTAAACAAAACTTTCTTTGCAAGATTGTCCCAAAGAGTTAATATCAGGTTCTGTTTGCTGAATTTCACTGTCTGTCAGGAGAATACTGCGGTCTCCCCAGTATAACGTATGTGTCTCATTTTCTAGCTACCCCGCTTCTGGAATGATACTGGAAGTATGTGAATCCAATATTTCTCTGAGGTAGCCTGTGCTTTTAGCTAGTTTGCGAATGGATGATGTGCCTCACTTGATCGTGTCTCGAGTTTATGGTCAGTGGGAGCGAGACAGCTACAGCCTGAGATAATATGCTGAATGTGTTTCATGATCTCGACCACACATGCGACATTCGATCAGTTAGTTACTCCTTGGGTCTTTGTGATATATTTTATGTAATTCTTTGTGGAATCACCTGATCTTGTATTGCTATCATTGTTCGAAACCTTCGCCTCTCAGGTACAATATCCTATACTGAGCATTTGTCGACATTTCTTGCGTCGACATTTGAATTGGCTACTGCAGCAGGATATGCACCGTGAGAGAGCTGCTTTCTGTTTCCAGGAATCGCATCTCATTGCTGCAAGAAGAGCTATGAACTTAGCATACCTTGTTTTAGATTGAGGAGCGTGTAATTGTCATCTGCCTGCCACAAGTACCTTGTGGGAGCCGAGTAAGTGGCCTGCCTTTTCTGCAAAATACTTCCTCATGGCTATTATCTGTTTTGCATGCGAGATTTCACGTGAACTTCACCAATACCACGCCCTCCCATTTGTTTAGGCAGTGTGACCCTCTGTATCGCACTTTTAGGATGGTGACAACGAATCGTGTCATTTGAAACCTCTTAAAGTCTCGTCCATTCCTCTAGCGATCGGTTGTGGACCATTGTAAAGAATATTTTTTTTTTTTTTATATCATCGAGGTGATAAGGGATATAGCATACGAGTTTAATAGCAGCCGTTGAGGTTTTCGGGTGGTGGAGCGGAAAAAATTTTAAACACTGACTGAGTCGGTTGGTTAAGCTCTGTTTTAAGTATTCCCCTTTCATTTGATGATATGCAATCATATTTCCTTGCTGAATCCCAAGGTATTTGTAGAGCTCATCAGCTTCCAAGAGGGCAGTGATTGTTTCTCCATCAAACAGTCTCGTATGGTTGAGCTCACTAGTGAGTTTTACCCTTCTGTATTTGTTTGTATTTTGCATGATCAATGCCTAGTTTCATATTATGTCCCTGGAGAAGTCTTCAGGTAGCTTTCATCTGATTTTTAAGCCCACGCCATCGTTACCAGAGTAGAGTTTGATGTCGTTCCATATACGCATAAATGGTCTATCTGCCAATTCTTCAGGGCCTCTCAGTTTCGAAACCTAATTTCAGGTCTTCTAGGAGTGTCGATAACGCGGTTCACTGAACAAGCAGAACCAGTAAGGGCTCAGGCTAATCTCCTGCGAAAGATTCCGCGCTTATGTATTTATTTCCTTGTAATCATTGTTTTCATTTTTTGTAGTGACAGAATAGTTGTCTTCCATTTGCCATGATGGGATTCCAGGAAAATTTACATTGTTCGAGTTCACACGATATAGCGCGACAGCACGTAAAGAGCCAATTATGCGGCAACCATTGTCATAGGCCTTATCTATAATCAATGAGCACGAGTGAAACAAGTTGCGTTTCTTCTTACATGCTTTGAGACATGACCACACTATCAATTGAGGAGTTGCTTCCTTACATCCAAGTGAGCCCCTGCTGCATCCCTTTTGACCATTCGCAAAGAATTTGGCTACCAAGTGTTTCTCCGATAAGCCATTTTGATAAACAACTGTGATGACTTTGTTAGAAAGAATTGAGACAAGTGATTGCCGTCTATATTTCGTAGCGATCTGTAGTATCACTGCATTTTTGGCTCAGATAAGCTGACAACCCTGCACACAGGAAGTTGTGAAATTTCGTCAGGATTATTCAGATAGTGGTTTATGAATTTTAATTTTTCCATGGAGGCAGGTAACTTTTTGAACCAGTAGTTAGTGAAGACCGTCTGACCCAGGGCATTTCCAATTTTGAAGTTTCTGTATAAACTTTTTTGTAAATATTCTGGGTGATTTGACCTGTTCTCATTTCGTGATATGTGCTGCTGCATTCCTGACCTGTTTTCTAGCCAAGGTGCGTTGGCGTTGAAGTGACTTTCCGTCGACCATATTTTACTCCAGGTTCTCTTCAAAAGTAGATTTCTCTAGGTAAGCTGCTCACTTCTGCTGTTCTTTTTCATTCATCTTTCCTGTAAGAAATCCTTTTGCGCTCTTTGAAAAAATCTCTGTTCTCTACTTTCCGCTTTAGGGACTTTTGGTGTAACGTCTCTATGGCGTTGGCTGTAACGCTTAAGTTTTCCTGTTTTAGAGTATCTATAAATTCAGCAGATTGCTTTATCAGGATTATGGAATGTGTGTGTTCGCGATGTTCTTCTTGATGACTTTTTACTCTGTTTTTCAGATATTTACTTCTGTCTCCTCTTTGAAGGCTTCGAGTGTAGCGATGTCTGATCGAGGCGGCTCTATTCTCTTTGTAGTCTGATTTTCCATTGGAGGATCTTTCTGATGTAGCTGGGAGTTCCAGTGTGGTTTAATTTCCGATAATTTTACCACCTTTTTTTCTCTCACTATTTGCCACTTGCCATTAAATATATTGCAGACATCAAGGCATGTCATAAGCCGTAATGTGAGCGGTCTCTTTTACCAAAATTTGTTCGTTTGCTATTTCTTAACTAGGCAATGCCCGTTTCTTTGAGTCCTGTGTTGGTTTCGGGGACTCTTGCGTCTAACACTTAGGATTCATTCCTCCATATTGAATATTTGCCAGCCCGATATTGTTTATTCGAGATTTTCATATAGTTGATCTCTGAAAGTAGATATTCGTCTTTGAAGGCGCTTCGTGCAGAGGGATGCCTGATGCTGGGCGTTTGAATTTGTGTTGACGGGTATTACTGAGCGCTTCTGTGATCCCTTGTGCTCTAACTGTGCTTGCACTTCAGCTTTAATCGCATTTTTTCATGTACATGAACATATGTATCAGTTTTATGGATTAATGCTCTTCCGGTCGCCGATTTAATTTTGCTCAGTTGAGGTGAAATAAAAAGTGGGTTACTGTTGAGGTAAAAGCCATCTATGTAATTCCTGCCGATATCCTATACGAATTGAATGGCAACGGGTAACGCGATAAGTTATAACCTGATGCATGTCTATCATTCATTTCGATTCGTCCACTGAACTCTCCGTCGTGGCAGGCCTGCCCACAGTGGTCCCAATGATGTCTGGGAAACACTTGCTCAGGTGCAGCTGAAAGATCTTGAGTTGCTGCTTTCTTTCGGGCTGTTAGTAATTTCGGTATCCCGTGTGCTGCCCGCCTGTTCAACAAAACACCATGCTGTCACAGACGGCGCTTTTTTTAGCCTCCATCTCGTGCTGCGATCCCCAGGCAGCGGCTCAATGGTCGCGAGGGCAAATTGGCCAAATAGATCTCCCATTCCAAATGGGTGTGGTCGGATAGGGCTGCTATCTCATGCCTTTCCAACCTGCCATGCTTGTGTATTAATCCCACGTGAAGGGTTGCTCCTTCCGACCCAGTTTTGGCCGTTAAAGACTTGCCCATGTTACACCCGGCAGCGGGGCTCTCTTTAATCAAATCCCTGAGAGACGGTTCCTTTCGAGGCCATCTTCGTGTCTCAGCAGACTGCCTCTTCCTGTAGCGTCCTCTTCTGGGTGTGTGAGCGCTTCTCTTCTGGAGTTACTTCTCGTCTAAGACCCCTTCCCCCTCGGACCTGTACCGGACTAGGGAACACCTACCAGATTAGCTACGCTACCCCGGGGGCCCGGCATAGCTCTCAGGGTCATTGAGGCTACTCAAGCGTCCACCACCAACGTCATAAGGTCATGTACTCACCCAGGATGGTTTTATTATTATTATCTATTATTATTATTTATTATTAATTTCTGAAGAAGTTACATAGCTCCCCAGTAAATATAAACTAAACGAATATGTATTTATTGACGAACTTACAAAACTCAAGACATAAACTTACATTAATATTACAAGGGGCAGAAATTCCCATTTCTGGTCCACAGTTTGGATCTAAATCTGCAAATTTATATATCTTGTTATTTGTAGTAGATTGGATTGCTATCTTCTCAATATCCATTGAAAGTTACACAGTGACACAATCTAGATGTACAAACTCGTGCTACTTCTGTGATACTTTCGTTGCCGACATCTTGTTAGAAAATGTTGAACATTATTCAAATTTTTATTTTATAACTTTGTTGAAAGTTTTTTTTTTTTGTTATTTATGTCGCATCAACTACTAGGTCATTAGCGGACCACTATTGCTTGTAACGGTATGGTAACTGTGGGTTGACACGATAATGATGATGATAGGGGGTGAAAGAACAAAACACAATAAACCATGCCGAGGCGGGACTCGAACCCGCGATCTTCGATCCGAGTTCGCTACGGCACTACTGCCTTAGCGATCTCGGCTACCCGAATCGGCCAGAAAATAATTTTATTCATCAATTAAAATATATGCACGTATTTGTCTGTCTTAACTCTAATCAATTAGAACATTCAATACACTGATTTCTATCAGAAAATAACTCGTATTTCTTGAGAAAGTGCTGCATTTTAATGCCGGAGAGTATATGACCTCTTCGAGTGACTCTAGCTGTCTGTCGCAGTGAAGGTGTGGTTCCAGACCGTCGCATGAAATGGCGTCACAGCCACGAGGGCAAGGCAAGCGGCGGCAGGCAGCGGCGGCGGCGCGGGCGGCGACGTGGCGGTGGCGGCGCAGCCGAGGGCGGGCGCGGCGTCGACGGAGCGGGGGCGGCGGCCGCGGCGCGTTGCCAACCCCAACGACGGCAGGCCCGACAGTACGCCAACAAGCATGGAGACCCGAGGGCGACGCGATGCCAGAGCATTCTGATGTTCTGAAAGTGGAACTAATTGAGGTGTTTTCGTTAGAGCGAGAGGGAGCGAAAGACGCCTTATAAAACGCGTTTCAAAGAGCCCTTTTGCACGTCACAAAATGAAGTAGTCGATCTGTGACAGCCAAGTGTCAAATGTTTATGCTTAATTCCCAAAATGCCATATATGCATTCGCCTTCAAGTCTCCCACAAACCAGTGATCTCTGTACATAGTACGCATTATATTATATAATATATAATAGATATATATATATATATTATATTATATAGTATATATATATATAATCATACAAATACTTTTAATCGAATATACGATGTACAGTTCGGAAACATATTCCGTATATATGCTGCATCACGTGATTGGCTTATTGTACGTTACATCTCACTTGATTACACTTGCTAATTCTATTGTAATAGCGTTTTCGGCTATTACTACTTTTTGCTACGACGCTATAATGTAAGATTTGGCTTAGAGGCTCAAAAGTGGTTTTTTAACGTAAACGTTTAATATATATTACCAGCATTCAATCTAATGTCCACGGGAAACTAGTCGAATTTGGGAAAGAAGAGCGGGCGAATGAGAAACAACAGGTTGTGGAATTGAAAGAATTCGCCTTTCTCAGCATACTCTATCACAATTCGGAACTACCGTTTGTCGAAGTCTTAGAACGAAAATATGCAAAACACCTCTAAAACTTCAAAGATTGCAAGTTACGTTATTTCTTCCAACTCATAAGATCGTTTATGGACAACCACTAGTAAAAGCAGTTACTTACAGGGCATGCACAGTGCGCTAAAAGTGAGATGCTCAAATGTTAAAATAAAACTGTGAATGTCAGAAAGAAACCAAAATGCTTTCGTCTGAGCAGCTACAACTGATCTAAATGCAAAATGATACTCAACTAATTGATTTGTTTACTTAAATTAAAATGAGCATCTACAAGACTGTCTAAAAAATAGTTCACGACGCACATGGTGAAAGTGATTTTATTTTGCTCGTAGGATTACACCATTCGGACAATCGACCTCGTGTTGCAAGATTTCCAACTCGCAAAATAAAATGTAACTTTTATCACTCGAATCATAAGTAACTATTTACGATCTGTTGTGGAAAATATAATCAAATTTTAACGCAAAAACTTGTACATTTAAAAGGAATCATTTAAAAGGTTGAACCTAAACATTACATGACGAGACCATTAAATTTCTCGTACTCCAAACTTTCATATGTACCTTAGCGTTGCCTAAGAGCAACACACTATCGTGTGCCAAAGAAAGATACACCTATTGTTTCCGTTATATGGAAGACAATGTAATTTGTAAGATCATATCCACTGATCATAATCATTCTTAAGAAATGTTTCATAAAAATCATGCGCCGCACTTTTTCTCTAAGCAATAGCTGCCATTATATCATGATTGCGTTCATTTTATTAATTGTCGTTCGATGGTCTTCAGAATGTCTGTACAGCTTAGTTATTATAACAATGTGTTAATATATCGATCCATGATTGCCTTAATGTTTTGGTTCCCGATTGCTGTGAATGTTACGTCCATGTCTGTTTTTATGACTTTAACTTACTACTTTTTTTTTCATTGTGAGTGGCTTTTTAAGGCGGTTTCCACACATTCGGCATTCGCCGAGCAGCGAGCTACTGCTCGCCCAATCCCGAACAGCTGATGTCTTCGGCGAATGTTCGCCCCCCTTTGACGTGTCCTAAAGACCGACACGCGATGGGTAGGGCGAATCCCGAACGTTCTTCGGCGCTCGGCGAATCACAAGCAACCCGCCGACACTACCCGGGATTCGGCGAGCGGTTGCTCTAGATTCGCCGAATACCGCATGTGTGGAGCCGCCTTTACATTCACAGTAGACTAAGCGCAAACGAGATGTGATCTTGGTAGGTGGCTTTTTTTAAAATATCGCTTTATAAATGTTGCAATGCGTCTCAGAATAACTATTAAACTTTTAGAGAATGTAGAGAGATTGAAAATGATAACTTTTTGCCAATGAACATACAGTTGGAAACTTCGTGTAACGAAGTACTACATTTGATGTTTTCCTATTATTGTTAGACTACGCCTTTTGTGTCGGTGGGTAAGTCGGCAAGTAAACGAAATCTCTTTGATTGCATCATAACGTGATCACCCGAACAGTTGTGCATGGTAGTTTCCTAACAATCAGGGGCAAGCATCACATTGTAACTTTTTTATATGAAAATTTCCCACATGTTCAATAATCATCATCGTTTCTTCTGACCGTCAAAAGTTGCTCAGAGCAACTGATGTCACTTCAATGCCTGTGACCTGAGGGTCCTAGGTTTCGAATCCCGAGAGTGGCAGAATTTTTCAACACTAGCTAGGTTGAATTCAACTGCGGTCTGGAGGAGAATTCTAGCAACAGGCAGCTCTGCTCGATAGTTTTCCGTGTTGATGAGATGAATGCCGGAGCAGTACCCTAATAAACAGGCCACTGACCGCACGCGATCTTTCCTTCATCTTCCTTGTCCTACTTGTTTTCTCGCCCCTTACTTACACATACTTCAGTTGGGCGCTCTACATCACCACACATGTCGGGAGACAAGTTGGAAGCTTTAGAACTTGCTCCGGCTGGGGCGGTGCCGCGCTGGTGGGAGATACCTGGATTGGGGAAAATCCCCGAAGTGGGTCTGCCCTTGATCTCACCATCCAGCAGTGCAAAATCATCGCTACCTCCCGCGATAAAAGAACATGCACAACACTTACAACAGTAATCAGTAAACAACCAATCAATTTATTGGTGCATAACCTAAAAGTTTAATATTTATTCTGAGATATTCTACCCTGTATTTCGAAAGGACAACATAAGTATGCAGTATCTGTTGAATAAAATTTTGATGTACCGGGTTTTATTCGAGGCTGCAATGTAAAGTTTGAAAGAAAAAACACGGATTGAACCTTGCATTAGCGGTTTCTCTTTAGAAATTAACGGCAGTGCCTCGTTCACTGCTGACCAGAAATGAATCGTGAACATCTGAGACGGTTTCTGGAGGCAACAACATTCTTCGGTACTCTGCCTCTTGTTGGTTCTGTTACTTGAACAATGGACTAGAAAACTATCCTATTTGTGTGATTTTTTTCTTGTTTCGAGGCACTTTATCAAACACAAAAATAGAGAATTGTGGTTGTAATTACGTCATCACCTGAACGATTATGCTGTAAAATTAATGCAAAGTACTATATACATTTCCCTGATAGTACTACATTAAACATGTTCCTTGAAAGATGATACATCTTTTAACAAATCAAATGACACAATATGCAAGAAATTTTAAACTTGTAAACAGTTAATGATTTGTAGAATGCAGTAACGTGTTAAGCACTGACAAACATGTTTAAGTGCTGAGTGATAATTTTGAGGTTCAAATTATTCTCAAGATGGGTTGTTCTTAAATTGTAAGAACCTTTCGAAATAAATGTATACTATTGTTTATTATTCGAATTAAACATCTGTGAAATCAATTTCTTGAAAACGTCTTATAAACAACTATTTCATCACAAATATGTTTATAATGGACTGGACTAGTACAATGTGTACATAAATTTATTAATATTGACATTGTGATATTTGTTCTGAATAAATGTTATTTATACATTTAACAGTGTTACAATGCCTCAGAACAATATTTTGTTAATCTGTCTTTTTGTAATTAAAAGCACAGAAAATAAAACAATTTTCAAGAATTGTAAATATTTTTATTGACCATTCTACTTGTACTACTTACAATTGTTTACTTTACTGTAAAACCGTATTTCCTGAATATAGCTTTCATAATTCAAAAATGAAATAAAAGTTCATAATTCTCTAATAGGTTCCTTTTCCTTTCTTACTCCATATTCCTAATATGCATTTACAATGTTTGGTCAATCTCAAGAAACTAATCAACAGAAAGTTATAGCTTTAGAAATAATAAACCTTAGAAGCCCTCTGGCCAAATTAAATAGTTTAGTTACTGCTATGCCGGAAGACTGGAGAGTTGCAATTGTAGTAGCTACCTATTCTAAAGAAAGAGTGTAAGTTGCTTGTATAAAACTGTATTCTTACTTCAGTTATATGCAAAACTTTGGAACATTTAATCTACATAAATAAATTTTCAGTGCCTGTCTGTGATTTCAAAATAACTGCCACTATTATAATCCCAATTATAATCCCAATTTATATATATTTATACAAATCACTAACTTGTTTTACAATTTTTGTCTGTTTATCCACACTAATCTTGGATGCGGCGTTCCGAGTTCGATGAGGTTGTTGCTAAAACGGTATTTTGTCAAACATAATTTAGGCTCCATAGTTAAGATTATTATTTTCTATTATAGAGCGAAGAACGTTTGTTATTTTTAAAAAACTAGTTTTAATGCGTCCTCATGAAATTTTGTAAACGATAACTTTGAAAAAGTACTGTTTGCATAACATTTCGCAAAAAATGTTTCCTCCCTTTTTTTTCTAGCCTTTAAAGCACAACTTAAGAGATCATTCTTTTAGTACTCCGCAAAAATCTCGAAACGGCAAAGAAATTCACCAAAGTGAATCAAACTATGCTGTAAGTCCATAAATGTTCCAGCTAAAAGCATTTTTATTCATTCCAATACTCTTCGAGAAATTGAAGATCAACATATTTACTGGTATTTTTCTGTGAGTATTCAATAACGTTTGTGTTTAGATTTTTCAGAAGCAACTATGACTATCGGCTGGGGTGGGCGAGGCGAGGCGGCGAAAAGGGCAGGTCAGAGTGAGAAGGGACAGTGTGGAACTTGCAGGAGGGACGGACGGACCAAATCGGTAGTGTTGGGTGGGAATGCCCTAATAATAATAATAATAATAATAATAATAATAATAATAATAATAATAATAATAATAATAATAATGGTGGTGGTGGTGGTGATGCGTTGAAGGATATGTACACATTGCAGAGTGAAGATAGTACCTGTGATAGTATCGGCAAATGGTGTAGTTACGAAGAATTCGCAGAAGGCTGGAATAAGTCTGGGCCTACGAGAAAAACGTCTCGGAACTATGGAAAAGGCCGCTTTATTGGGTATGGTAAACATCACCAAAAAGGTTTTGTGCCTTGAATGAGGTGGATGAAGATCCAAGGAAGCAAAGACCACCAAAACCATCATTAATGAACGACTGGTAGCAACTCCATATTTTGTAGATAAGTTTGTCTTGAGCAGGAATGCTCAGACATTTCTTGAGAAGTAGAGGAGTAATAAATTATAATAATAATAATAATAATAATAATAATGTTAAATAGTTACGTACATTGAAGGTGAACTAAGTACGACATATGTGTATGTGCATCTCTCAGAATTTATCAAACAACAAAGGAGTTATGGAATGGAGTTAAATCTCTTTGATATATCACGGTTCAGAAAGTTACCATCATCTTAATGACTAGAATTGCCAGGAAATTTGTGGGAAATAGCATCTATCAGCATAATCAGGTTAAAATTATATTCATATTTTGTACTGTGATTAGCGAGGAGGCCTCAGCTGTGACCAATCAACAAATAAGGGGGTATATTTTACATTTACGTCAAGACATTCCCGCATAAGCCTTAAGCGATTGGGCAAATCCAGTAAAAACCTCTAATATACGATCTTGTTATGAATGTCTGGCCAACGTGGGGTTCTTCATCTAGTTGCAGAAAAAATTTGTCAAAAGTGGATAATACGTCGAGTTGTTCTGTCAAACTGCTCGCCCTCCAAGGAAATCCAGCGCTCCTACGAACACGGGTAACTTCCTCTGAATCTGCGCAGCTGTCAGAACCAAACATTTCTCGCGCGCGATATTTCCTTCCCCTTCCCTGTCCTCTCCTCATCTCTTTCACTCACATGCACCACACGACTATATATGCGGAAGAACACCACGTCCTCACTCGATGCCCTACACTTACGCGACTAATGAACGCAGCACTTGACGCGTCCGGAAACAAGAAATAATAAGCTCATGGCATCAACTGATGTCACTGCAGTCCCTCTGATCGTGAGGTTCTAGGTTCGAGTCCCGACGGTGGCAGAATTTTCGACACTAGCTTGTTAGCTAGGTCCAATTCAGTCGCTGTCTGGAGGAGTATCCTAGTTCAGGTCCATGCTATAGAGGTGTTCAGAGCCATGCTGTAGAGGAGAAAGTGCCTTCAAATCTTAGTGGTTTAGGCAACTCTGGCACTGATCCACCCCAGTGGATGTCACTGGTGCCCCAGAAGATTGGAGGTTGCACCTCCATCGAATGACGAAAATGTAATTTTCAAAATTCAAAATACGAATATATAATAAAAATGTAATGTAAGCAATTGAAATTAATTAAATGGAAGTTAAATAAATGTCTGTATTAAAATATTACTTACATAATTTTATACAATGTGCTCGTGTCCGGTATATTATACACCTGCCCCGCATGTGGTTCTGGCTTTGATTTCCTCAGGGCACTTAATTTTGACTCCAGCACATTCCAACACGCAGTATTGCTTCGACAGGTTTCACATAAATAAAATTATGTTATTTCGAAAATTTCACTACCCTGGTATATTTTGTAACAAAGATCCTTTCACATACACGGTCCATTCCTCCAGCACTCCCAGTGGCTCTCCGTCTGAAACTGCAAGCTGCGCCAGGGAGATTTATGTATCAACCGTTTTAGACAGAAAGGGACTTCCTTCCAGAACGGCCAACTTAACACAGAGAATTCATCAAGTGAACATTTTGAATCAATGAATCTAATATCAAATGAAAACTAATTCTCTAAACAACATAAATGATGCATTAAATGCCGTCAGACAGAACTTGTGTACTTTCAATAACAAGCGAAATACATAAAATCACATTGCAGCGAGTCAGACGAAGATAGAATATTATTTCCCTGAGACTCCCCCCGTCCCCGCGCAGCGCTAAACAGCGCCACCCGTCTGGTTGCCCAACCAAAAGGTTCTGTGTTGCCCGTGTTAAATCGAAGGGCCAACGAGTACATGCAATAAATCCAGTAATACAGACAAGATCCAAGATCTTGGTGCAATGCCTGGCCCGATCAGAGGCCCAATCAGAGTCGGCGCAGTCAGCGGCAATTTTCTCAAGGCTAAACTCAGCCGATTCTCCCCAATTTTTGAACTACCATGATCATAGGTAATAACACGAGTGCTTTGGAAATTGTCGATACATTCCCGCCTCGCATAGCAAGGAATTCCAACAGAGTTCCAAAATGCGAAAAATATTGAAAATGACTGAAAGCTATGTGAAAATCAAAGGTGTTATGTTATATAGTATATACACTGTGTACTGGACATCGACATAGCGATCAATGTATACGATAGGTGAGTCTACTGAGCGGCCAGTTGGTAGGTAGGTAAGAAAAATCGGATAGAAGAAGCGATAAACTTTTTAAAATACACCGCCCTGGTTGGGGCATTTTGTGTGTATAGTTAAGCACTATTGCTTTCAGTTTCGCGAGTGGAATAGTCGCAATAAAGTCAGATTGGGGGACGTCAACCACATTTGCAGTCCGAGAGGTAACGACACTTAACGTCAGTCATCGATCCGTTATTCTTACGCGCCGGAAAAGGTGGCTCAGGGAAGCAACTGATGTCACTGAACTCCAAGTCTGATCGGGATCTTGACTTGGCGTCCCGACGGTGGCAGGATTTTTGACAGTAACTTGTCATCTAGGTCCAATTCAGCCGCTGTTTGGAGGAGAATTCCAGGGGCAGATAGTTTTTCGTGTTTTCTCAGATAAACACCAGGCCGGAGCAGTGCCCTAACAAACGGGTATCTGACCGCGCGCGATCTTTCTTCCCCATCTTTGTCCCCTTACTTACACTCTTACACTAACATGCACCCACTGCCACATATCCAGGGAAACAGGTCGGGAGCTTAGAGCTTGTCCCGGCTGGTACGGTACCTCGCTTATGGGAGATACCTGGTTGAAAAAAAACTCGCTAGTCGACATTAGGTCGGTGTCGAATTTCACCAACTAACATGGTAATATCACCGCCACCTCCCGTTGAAAACATGCACAACACTTACAGCAATTAAGATAGATGAGTCACCTTTGCAGTCGACGCGCTCGGAATCACTAATCTATCAAACGTGTTGTTCTTAGACAGAACCTTCGGACCAATCGAAAAAGAATACCAACTGTTCTGCCAGTGTGAAGCTGCGAATTCGAGCCGTTTTGGAACAAAAACCTTGGAAGTGTAATTATTTTTTGCGGTATTGCGTCTTAAATGCCTGCGTCTGTGTGCATAGTATACAAAATATCAGTGACTTTAAACAATTGTGGTTTACATCAGGACCACTCACAATGAGAGAGTGCGCAACCCCGATCAATGTCGGGTGTCCAAAGCTTGGGACCAGAGGGGGAGAAAAAAATCTCTGTGTACTATTTTTTCGTATTTAGTAATTAGTATTCGTATTTAGTGATTTATTATTATTATTATTATTATTATTATTATTATTATTATATACTAATATGTGAGACTATTCAAATATAATTTTTTTTAATTAATGAATTCCTGACGTTTTTGGGAGGAACTATACAAAAGTTTGTCTACGAGCCCATGAAACTGGTGTGATGCCTCCCCTTCACTGACTCATAGCAAGTCTGCCGGGAGGAAAGGTAAAATATTACACCGTATAAGCAAGTTTTTTTTGCAGTTGCAGTTGCATTTGCCTGCAGATATACGAGATGTGACGTACCTGTGTGAAGAAAACTGGGACAATTTGGTTAAATCACCTGGCTTTCTTATTGTAATTTGTTCTAAAAGATAGTTCAAATAAGATCATTCAATTTTTTGAAAAGACCAGTAGTTAACACCTAATTTTTGCTTGAAATAAAGATAATTAATTGTTTTCTCAAAACCGGCTCCAACTATTTTTTTTTTATTTTTTCCCCTTGGATAGAGCAAAGGACCCTTAAAAACTGTGCAGGATTGACTTTCTCTGAAAGTTCTGAGATTTTGAAAATTACAAAAGTTATCCATAATGCGCGAAAGTTATAAATAATTCACCACTGGCCGAAAGGATAAAAGGCACTGACTGGCCGGAACGTGACGAAGCTGTCGAAGAAATTAAGAAGGATTATTCCATGGCAGGTTCTCAGCGCCCAACAATGGTTCAGAGACCGATTGCATCAACGAAGACGCAACAAATTTGAAAACGAAAGAAAGAAAAAAAAACTTATGTGCTGTTTTAGCGCTAATTTTTTCTGCTACTATGGGACCGAAAAAGTCAGAAAATGACAAAAAAAATGTCTTTTAGACCCCGCGAGGTAGCAGCTGGGAAGAGGTGATAAAACTGAAAAGCTAGCCTAGGCAAAACATAATTAGAAACTAACTAGTTTGTCTGTAGCACCACTAGTTTAAAAGTTGCGCTTGTGAGTCATTGGTTCGTTATTTAGCTAACAGGTAGCGCAGAGCTACTTTTCTGCTTGTGTAAGTTGGTGTGACACAAATGTCAGATACGGATTATGCTGTTTGACGTCTTGTGCTAAAATTACTGTAATCAGTTTTTCGTTGTTAATTTTCAACACTTTTCCGTGCAGCAATGGCAAACTGCCTAGAAAACTTTCAAATACCCCCTTGTGTGTGGTTTGAAGGAGATAATAAAAGAAATGCATTAGCCTCCATTATGGCTGGAACTTTGGTAGGTTATGTTTCCTGCGCAAATTTGTTATTGTGACCTAATTCAACTGAGGTCATCAGAAAATTATTGTCCAATAAAGTCCTGTGAGATAGCATACAAGTGTGATAAAGTATTTTATGTGTTGAGTATTCAATAGAGACCAAATTGTAATGTCATTGTTTAATTAGGTTCGAATTGTTCACAAAATAATGTTAAAATAGTGTTGAGTGAGCGCTGAGTGCTAACTCCAATGAAAATTGGGAAGAATTTCCTCAAACAATTTTTAACTTCAATTCATCATGCTCTCTTGAATTTCAGTTCTTTATGGGATGGTGGTTCATTATTGACGTTCAATCAGCACATCCTGATACAAACAAAGCTTACCATGTATGTGGAGTTTTTGGCACCATTTCTTTGTTCATGTAAGTGATGTAAATTAATTTATTAATTTATTTTTTTTTTGTAAGACCAGCATTTTATAAGTCATTTTCCATTCTTGTCATAACTTTAGTAAGTTTTCCTTTATATTCTCATGTAATTTGTATTAAATATTATCATTTTTCATTTAATTTCGTTTCATTGTATTAAAAAAAATCAATTTCTAAATTACTTCTGTCCCTGTAAAATAACACACCAAACAATTAGTGTTGGTAATTAAGTCACTGTTGTGGTTACTTTAATAACAATGACAAACCACCACAAAGAACTATGCAGTTACAGTTATTTGTGACTTGTCCATGTCCTTGATTTAAAATGTTCCATGATTTTCTGTTTAAAATGTAATGTTAAAAACTGAATACTTGAACATTGTCAATCTACAACACTTTCCCTTTTTAAGCAACGTCTGTTCAGCTATAACGTACTCACGTCTATTTGGTCTTAATAAGCAAATGAAATGTTTAATTGTAAAAGCAATATGAATCCTTTTAATTGTAGAATCAAATTGTAAATTTAATAATTGTTACAATGATGCAGGTCAGTTTTGTTTCTAAAATGGGTTTCACATTTCTTAGTGTGGAAATCTAAAAAAAAATATATGCTTAAATTTGGCACGCTCGCAATGTTAAAAGTCAAATTTCATATCAGATTCAATTTCAGTTCAGTGGCGTCTATAGCATCTATGACACAATTTTAGAAAAAATTATTAATAATGCTGCTTAAGTTCCCTTTTTCTAAATGTACAAAAACTCTTTTTTGTTTAAATTTCAAAATTCAGACTTTATGTAATTCAGATCAGTATTAGTATTTTAAAGTGCTCAGATTTGAAAGATCTGATGGTTTCACCTTTTAAACTGTCTTGGGACTAAGGATGGGAGATTGTTAATTTATGGGGAAAAAACAAACAATAACACACATACAATATGTATTGGGAAAAAAAATTACGTTTATAATTTTGCCTTAATAGTTACGATTCCCTGTAAATAGATTTGTTTATTCATTCACTAAAGAATGAAGTAAATAATTTATTATGTAAAGTTCTAAAATATTGATATGTGGAATTGGAAGTCGTTCACAATTCAGATTGTATCATTCGGAGATCATTTTTACTGGAATTTATTTTTTTAACTGTATGAATTCTGTCTATGTAGAGTTCCTGTTTGATCACAATCATCTATTGTAAAGTACTTGCACCAGCCAATAATTCTGCTTCACCAATTTTCATTGTTAATCCTTAGGATCAACTCTGTGTCGAACGCATTGGTGCGGGGAGATGGTTACACAGGCGGGTGCTTTGGCCCAAGAGGAGCCAGGGCTTGGCTCTTCATGGGGTTTGTAATGGGCTTTGGTGCTGTCATAGCTTCCTGTTGGATCCTCTTTGCTGTGTATGTGACTCAGCAATGTAAGTGCCAATTAAAATGTTTATGATAATGATGATTTATTTGTTACATAAGAGAGCACAAGCCATGAATAACATGTTAAGATAATATATTACTTGATATGAATTTGGTATTTAATATATTACATGCAAAAATTATAATATAACTAGTGGTCTGTAGCAGCAAAAATGCTGATGAACAAAACTACACAAAATGGTTATCCTAAATGTGCACTATTCTAGAACAAGTAATGTACTCTCATGTAACTTTGCAGTAAATTTAAAAAGTTAATAAAAACAATCTCCACGAATTGTGCAATAACATAGAATAGTATATATACAGTGCAACAGTTATTTATATACCAAGAATATAAAAAACGTCACTGTTCCATCACACAATACACACACAGCAAATATGTAATGGCAAGTGACCTCTTCCTTGAAGTCTTGCTGTTGCAGAACAACAGTATTTGTAAGCAATGATGCACTGAGTATGAGAATGCAGTGTGAGAACAGACAGAATAACACAATTCAGTAGCGGCTCCACTGAGTCTGACTAGGAAGGGACTAGGAAGGGCACAGGACAGTGGCAGATCCAGGGGGGCCATGGGGGCCTTCCCCCTAAAAGCCTCGAGTTTTCGTTTGTTACCTTCCTTTATTTGATAATTATGCAATTATTTAAACAATAATATTGTATAGCACCATATATAAGTAACAAAAACAACATGATAACAAATACATTTATTATTTAACAAAAATCTAGGCTGCCGCTCCCACAAAAAAAGATTGTCTGGATCCGCTCCAAGACACAACATTAAAATAAATAATAATGAAAGTTACATGCAATCAATCAATATACCTGACATACTTAATTTGTGATAATACCTTTCTGTTTTGCAATCCATTCATGCGGTTTGGCTTGACATTCACAATTACACTTTACTAAAAAACTGAATTACTGTGACGTAGAAGCACTTGAAAAAAAGAGTATTCTAACAAATCTCTTGGGGCAGTGTGGAATGAACACTACGCTGCCACACTTGTTTGTGGCAGAACTGACGGTGCGGTCACACAGAATTTGTGACCTGTGCATGCCATATGCTTGCACTACCCCCTCAAATCCCGCCATTCTACAAAGTCAGCCCTTGACAAACAGCGAGGAAGTTGGCTCGGGCTTCCTGTGGCCAAAGCCCTGTTGCCAGGTCGCATATTGATGCTTTTACTGAATCTCGTTCGTTTCCTGAGAGCAAAAATAAAAATAGCGCCCTCAAATTCATCAAGTTGCAATAGTTCATATAGCAGTATAAAGAATTTTAAAATTCTATTAATTACTTGGGAGGCACGTGACCATGTGACCTTACGATAGAACCGCCTCTTGACACAATTGAATATATGCATCTTTCTGTCAAAATTAAAATTGTATTGTTTTTGAATTTTTCCTATTCCTGAGTATCTTACGGAACTGTAGGCTGCTCTCAAATGGCTGGAGGCTACATAGTTTTCTTTCAATTTCTCCATGCGTTGGAAATTAGTAATATACATAACAATAGAAAAGACTGTTGACAACATTATGCATATTCATTTTATAAATGACTGTGGAGGTAGACTAAAATAGTGGTAATAATAATAATAATAATAATTATTATTATTATTATTATTAATTATTATTATTATTATAAAAATAGTAAATAAGAAAAAAATATAAATAATCATTTCGCCATCGATCATTTTGGGGTAGTCCAGCATGGAATAATAGGTATACAGATATACACTGACATTGTCATTTCAGATATATTTAATGACAATATACTGATAGACTAATATTTACCCATCCATTTGTCATCAGTAAATTTGACAATGCGTATTTTCAGTGTCATCATTTTTCACTTGGCTCCCTACACTCTCTCTCCTTTGTGCTATGAGCTTTGGTGTCTAACAGTTTCCAAACTGGAAGTATATGCATATCCTAATTGTCAATATTGAATTCACTATTTCAGGGGTTGTCAACTTTTACTCTTGTGCATCGATACACGAAGTAGTTTGGATGTGCCATACAACACGAGCATCTTTCTATCTCCTTACATTTTGGTTCTTTGGTCCTTTCATTCACTTTAGGGTTGGAAAATAGGGATAGGGTTGAGATCTGCTTCACTAATGGGAAGATTAACTGAGGGATAAGTCAATTATGTAAGTGAATTAATTAATATGCTACAAAGGCGTTTATTTGAGTAACTTCTACAATTGTGAAAGATGACCTCTTGAACAAGGGGTCTTAAGCTGACATGGATCTTGCTTGTGGTACTTAAGAAATCTTGTTTGGTGAAAATAACTCTTTGTCCATGGTTGTTGGATTAAATGAAAGAGAAAAAAACAGACTCAGGGCTGGATCTTGGAGTGATCTATTCTGTCTACTCATAAGAAGCAATGCATCATTTGTAATCGTCCCATGTATTGTGTTTGGATTGTGTTCCTTATGCAATTAATTCCACATTTTATTGTTGATTTACAACCAAGTGAAATATATTGACTAAATCCTTAAATTAATTTTATAGCATTTTGGTCACATTTTGCATTTACAGCACTGCAACATATTATTGCCAAAATAACACACCCACAGAACCATCAGGTACAAAGGCTCTGCCCAACTTAACATTTTTCAGGCAGAATTGGGAAAGGGTGCAGAGAGTACAAGGCAATACATGAATACGAGCCTGGACGTAAGGAAAAGTATGCAATGTGATGAAATGTTGAAGCCAAAAAGCAAATTTAAGCTGATTAAGCAATGTTGAAATTTGGATATAAGTTGTTCATTTTTTGGATAAATACTGTGTAAACCAGAATCTATTACATAAAAAGTTGTCGCACTATTTGGTGAATCAAAAGAGTAACTTAGGCAATGTTTGTGAAAAAATTTTGTTTTTTATAAGGGCCTCTCATAATGTAAAGAAGAATCAGTTTCATGAATTTTAAATATTAATTTCTTTGAATTTTCAGCTGAAAAAAATGCACCTCCTGTTTGGCCAGGCGTAGGTCTGTTTCTGCAGAATGTGTTCATCTTCATCGGTTCATTGGTCTTCAAGTTTGGAAGAGTGGAAGATCACTGGAATTGAATCCTCACACAAAATCTTTCACCTGCATTCTGGATGATGCATTTTTGTAGCGTTGTGGCAAAGGAATGCAAAATATCATGTTGGGAATGTGAAAAGGACTTCTAGAGATCATAATGGTTTCAGTATTGCTTAAATTTTTCTGCTTTGCCAATAAGTTTTAGTGTAATTTAAAGTATGCAACTACCACTGAATTTCTGCCGATGGTGATATTCCCCAGGTTGTGATAAAGACAGCATCTCATACCAAAAATTGAAATTGATTCTTTTTATGCTTTCTGCTTGCTCAGCTCTTGCATTGTAATATGCATATTGATATTGTGGACCTAATGAAGAATAGAATGAACGATTAAAAGTGATTTGAAGTGCAAGACAGATGGGCAAATTCAGAGTGATGGTGGTTTGTGTTGTGATTATTTTCTATTTCTGCTTAAGTTAGCCTGTTTAATGTGAAACATTCTTCATAAAATTTAAAAATATTTCATTTCATGTAATGAAAAAGAAATCTTATTTATTTTTTATAGGTATATTTGTTCTTTGCTACACAGTTTGTAGGAAAGGTCAATGTCTTTATTTCAAGTCTCTTGACTTCAACATTCATAAAGAAGGTGTTTGCTATAATCATCTATATTTGTATTTAAATGTAGATAATGCATCACTTCCTAACAACCTTGTTATTGAAATGATTTGATTGATGAAAAGTTCAATAAAAAAGTGATGCAGTTTCTTTTCAAAATCTGTGAGATGGCTGTTAATGTATAAATTCAAATTAACATTTAGATACTTTTGTTTGAAAATCCTTTTATACAGAGTGGCTTAACTGAATAAATTCATTGTCAGAATTTTATGATGTGTAGGGATGATAGCTAATAGACTTGAACACAATATTTCTGAGATGCAATGACTTAAATTTGAACTTTCAGTTACAGTTGTTTTTATATTCATATTGCAGTGAACAGAAACTGCATTCATTTGCTTAATGGCTCACTCCTGTACTCTTTGTTACATACGATATATGAATTCCCATCTCCTACTGAAATGTGAATTTTTGTGTATGTGCATAGTCATGTGTATGTGCGAACACATTGATGTGTCAATGTTTGTACATTATTTATGTAACATGGAAAGATTGATTCAAACATACTAATGTAATGCAGGCAAATGCATGCACTTTTGACGGGATTTATAATCCTGAATTATGTACAGTTTTCATAGTATCTGGCAAAAAATATTATCAGTATCAGTAATATATAATTGTTTCATTTCAGTTATTCCTACATTTTCCTTCTCTATGAAACCATAAACTCAAAAAGAAAAAAAAATGATTTAAAAAATGTTGGGTGATACAATAAAATTTGAACATGTGTGATAGAGATTTTGTATGTCCAAGCATCCACACTGTGACCACAATATACCAATGTATGGTTTGTAATATGATTGTCATTTATATTTAATTTTTAAATAAAAATGCCTGTGACCTAATTTCCATTATTTTCTGTCATTCTTGTAAGGTTATGTTACCTATATCTGAATGCATTTTCCCACGAACAGCATACGTAATTTTGAGGAGCTACGGCATCAGCCACTTATTAATGTTGATAGTCAAGATAATTGATTGATCTAATCACTCTAAAAGATCCACATCGATCACCAATTTAAAAAATATGCTAGGATCACTATGCTTCAGGAATGTCAATGTGCGTGGCCATGCCGGTTCCCAACCAATCCCGTTGCTCAAAGTGGTCTCACGAGCCAATAATAAGTCGCCACACGATCTGCCACCCCTAGAATTGCTGCTTGAGCTGGCGTGTACGTATGTCGCTTGAGTCTCGCGAAGAGGTTATCACATGTTTGTGGACGTCTAACTAAAAAGTTTACAATTGTTTTGATTTTATTATTTCCGTTTGTTCACACTTACGAACAGGTATTGCGGGTGCGTTCAAGCACGAGGTAAGATATTTCCAAATATTCTTTTACCAATTGTCAACAATCAATTTTGTTGTTTTTTATGCAATATATGTTAGGTTCTTGTATGTCCGAATTTTCCTTGAAGAGTTCTTGGAATTAAAATAATATTTGACTTCTCTCTGTATTACGTCATTTCAGTTACATTTAGGCGTGTTATTATTTCGAAATATTGAGGATTTGAGAAACATACCGTGTCATTTACATGCACCTTATTTAAACACGAGCAGCAATGCATTTCTAATTGTAAACTTGTCATACCATGATTTTATTGAATACTAAATGACATGTGAGGGATAAGCTTGTCTGTCAACTCTTTCAGGGTGTTCACTGCATAATTGATTAACCCTTTACTCATATTTACAGTCATGCCTGGAAAGCAATGGATATTTACTTTCCTGATAATTGCTGCATCAATCTTGCAATGTATTCATGGAATAGCAGTAATGAGTGTAGACCTAGGTAGTGAATGGATGAAGATTGCAATTGTATCTGTAAGTATCCAAAATATATATCTTCATATTCGTTACAATTGTCCTGTAATTTTTATTAAAATCTAAGTTACATCTTTGATCATCAATGAACATTATTTATGTGTGGCTAATGTAATCTCGTCATACACAACCCTGTCAGCTCTTGTAGGACTAAAGTTTTTCTGTTCCATATTCCTTTTCACCAATTTGGAATAAAAGATATTTAGTAAATTCATTTCAAGCCCTCTTGATGGCAGCAACTTCATTTACTTCAACTTTTTAAGAGAAATAAATTATTAAATAATTTTTTATTGAGTTCAAAAATATTTTAATTTTGAACTTCTGTACCTTTATTTTGTTTCATGGTTATATTTTTAGAGAACTCCATTAATTTGTAGTCCATTTCCAAAGTGTTTGTCACCAAAACATTTTGTAATGACGGTAATACTGCCTTCTCCCAAAATAAATATTTCAGAAGAGTCTTAATGAACCAATGGTAATCATGATTTACTTAATCACAATATTAGTCTTTTTCAGACAGGAGCTGAACACACAAGCTATAAAATATTTCAAGTATGTTTTTCAAAAAAATCTCCAAAGTTTGTTGTATGTGCAGGGCTACATTTATTTCTTTAACTCATAGTTGTGATTGAAATTATTTCTTTTCATCTATTCCCAATGTGCTTTTCATATTTTCTGATATGTTCTCTATATTTATACAATAATAAAAATAACTGTCTTTATTTATGGCAGGGCTGAGGCCATTAGATCTGTTCTTCTGCCTAACCTCTTCTGCTAACTATTATTTCGTATTATTCCTCTTAAATTCAAATGTCCCTTGTAATATTAAAAAAATATTTATTTTAGTTGCATGTTACCTGTAAATAATGATGAAGTGCACTCCTTTTAAATTTTAGTGATCATACATAAGTTGTATATATTAGCTTGCCGCTATAATTTTTTTGTAAGGATATATTTGTGATCTCTTTAATAGTCTATATCTCTTATGTCAGTATCCTAGAAGTTGCAATCCATTCTGAAACAGAAGGCTCATTAAAAATTTAGGACTTTCTTGGAAACTTGGATTACTTTAAAAGTAGATTCCTTGCATTGAATTATCCAAAAAGCATTTAAAGAACCATAAATTTTCAAAATGAGATTAGTGAAAAAATTTTAGGGGAATTAACTTTGCTTTGAATTATTAAAAAATTCATCAAATATATCAGATTTTCCTGAAATTGATTAAATGTAGTTAAGTACAGTAAACTAACGATTATCCATGAAATTGGGTGGAGCAACAACTGCAGATAGTCAAAATATGCCAAATATCAACTCAAAATTGCTTTTAACATTTTTGTTGTTTTTAGTACACTAAACAACTTTATACAGTTTTTTTTATTTCAATTTCAATCATATTTTTTATAATTGTATTAGATGTTTTTACTTTAAACCAAAATCATTAGTGATTTATTTATCCTTAATTATTTTAAAAGCAGAAAAACAGTTTTAAATTTATCATTAAATTGTAATTTTATTTAAATAAATAAATGTACTACATATTTGAGGGGTCCCATGCCATACCACCCAACCCACAAAATCTTTAAATTTGATTTTCTTATAGTTTAATGCTCTTGAAACACTTCTCTTGTGTCCACATTACCAAATAAGCTTGTGGCATCATCTATTAGCATGATTTCGCATTCTTTGCTCAAAGAAATTTTACCTTCCCTTTTCTTTTTTTCTTTTCTTCTTTCTTTGTGCATTACTGCCTTAATCAAAAAGCACTTATTGTTGAAAACCACTGAAGTCATTGAAAAGCTTGAAACAGTGTTGGACAGTTTGTGAAATATTAAATTCTACTCAATAGTTGTCCTTTTATCAAAAATTAGGTGTAATGTTGTTACTTGCACACTTTCCCAACACTTAAATGCTTAGTGGGATGTATGCTTCAAACTTAAAATGGAAAGTTATCAATATATGCACAAAGAAAAAGGTTAATATTATTAAAACTAACCACTGTTTTCATTAGTCGTAACAAAATTAATTTTGTTCTTTTAATGAGTATTAATAAAATTCCATTCTAGAATTGTGAACACTGTTCAAGGTTTAAACACATTTTTCTCAAAACTAGCTACAGATCTAACTGCACTAACAGACGCTGGTGTGTTAGGGTGGTATTACGGCTTAATTAGTTTTTCATCTTCAGACAATTAAATGCTGGATAAAAACTAATCAATTAGTATATAATTCTACTTCAAATTGTGTCAAACATCAAACTTCATTTCATAAGTTTATTCATTTCATTTTATTGTATTTTATTTTCTCGATATAGTTCAATTGTAAGAAATGTATTGTATATTTATCATTAACTTTGTAATTAATTACGGTCTTTTCATCTGAGTAATTTTATTTCGCAAATATTTAAAATAGAAATATATTTTCAAATATTGCAAATAATAAATATTGATTTAAATCATACCAGCATTATTCACTAACATGTTATTATTGTAAACACTAAAAAAGAATTTAAAAAGAAATTGGAGAGATCCATAGATAAACAGAATCTTTCTGCATTATGAAATAAAGCCAGAAGTTGTATAAAGAATGTGCTTTAAATTGTTAAAATGTTTGTATTAATGGTCATTTTGTGAAGACCTTCTTAAAGAGACAGAAAGCAAGTGTCTTTTATTTATTATGAGTTTTCTCAATACCAAAACTTCGAAAATATATTTCTCAAAGGTGATTTAACATTAAGGCTAAGTTCAGGAATTTTAACAGAGTATTTAATTTGAATATAAAAATTACGTACTGTATGGCAAAGATGCTCAATTAGAGTATTATCAAGGATTGATTAGAAAGCATTTAGTTTGTTTCAGTCAGTGTCTTCAGTGAATTTTATTTATTAGATTTATTTGAAGATAAATAATAAATTTAAGATTGAAGGGAATTTTTTTGTTAGTGTAAATCTCTTGTAAATTATCCATTTCTGTGCATTTTTTTCAATATTTCAGTGAATTTAGAAGATAAATTATTAATTTAAGATTGAGGAGAATTTTTTTATTAATGAAAACTCCCTTAGATAGTACTGTTTAAATAATGGAGAAAATGTGTAATGTAAGCCATGCGAGTAACACTTTTTTGTTTTACTGTAATTTTATTTTATTTTATTTACAAACATCCAGCGTGTTACCCCAATTAAAGGACTATCTGTACAAGCATATACATTTATCCTGAGGTGTTCAAATTATCCATAATATTTGCACCAAAAAATGAAACAAGAGTTAACAAACAAATCAGTAGGGTTAGAGGTGCTTATATAATCATTTGCACGTTCCAAAATATTTAACATCTTCACCCTATGGCAAAGTCTGTCACTAGTAACAGAATTATGTAAGAATCTAGAAGAGCGAGCATTCAAGCATCGAATAGAAAATGGAATTTGAGATAATAAATTAGGGGCATAATTTACACACCTTAACAATATTGAACCAAAAATGTAATTTGCGATATTTGTCTTCTATTTCTGAGGTAATCTAGATTAAATGTGACAAAAAAAATTGATAATCAATTCCACTTGGAGGATAGTTACCATTTCTGAGGTAATCTAGATTAAATGTGACAAAAAGAAATTGATAATCAATTCCACTTGGAGGATAGTTACCACCAGACTTGAACTAAATATTTTGCAAATGTTCGCTGACATCTTTCAAGATCTTTCATCTTATAGAGTCCAATTCTAGCTGATGTCCATAACACAGAAGCATATTCAAGCCAGGAACATATGAATGCAAAATATAATGCACGCAAGGTTTGAATATTCTCGAATTTTCTACAAGATCTCATGAGGTGTCCAAGTGATTTGTTTGCAGAATTAATAACTGTATCGATATTGGATTTAAAAGTTAGTTGGCAATCAAAGGTAATAACAAAATCTTATATACAGCTAACACTCACAAGAACTGTACCAGAAATAGAGTAAATATAATAATATTAACAATTGACAACCCCTAAAATGACATCACTCTACATTGATCAGTGTTAAGTATCAATTTATTATGCATGCACCATGAGGTAAAAATATGAAGGAAACACTGCAAATTACCACAATCTTGTACTGTTTTGATGGTCAAACAGAGCTTAATGTCATCTGCATAGATTAAGACATCTCAAGTAAGTACATCTTTAACATCAATAACGGAAATAGCAAAGACTAGGGGGCCCAATATAGATGCTTCTGGTACTCCAGAACCAGGAATGAAAGAGTAGGACTGGTGCCCAGCATATTTAATGTGTAATACATAAGATTTAATTAAACTGTAATAATTTGCACTGTGAAATGTAGCAGTTTCTCAAAATTATTTGAAGAATGTTGAAATTATATTTTTAAAACAAAAAAATTAGTTTCATTGAAATTTAGGGGATACTTATTGTTAAGGAGTAACGTTTCGTATGAATGTTTTAAGAGTTTCTTGCTGTGTTTACTGAGGAGTGGATATTATACTATTTGTTTGTTCCCACAGCCAGGAGTTCCGATGGAAATAGCTTTGAACAAGGAGTCAAAGCGAAAAACCCCAGTTGCAATAGCTTTCCGGGATGGAGAGCGCCTGTTTGGGGAGGATGCGCTAGGGGTAGGCGTCCGCTTCCCAAGGCTGTCCTACGCATACTTGTTAGATCTGCTTGGAAAACGCGTGGACCACCCTTCAGTGAAACTGTTCCAACAGCGGTTCCCGTACTACGATATTGTTGCTGATCCAGAACGTGGCACCGTTCTCTTCCAGCATGACAGGTAAAAGTAGTTTATTTCGTAGTCATCTTGTTACTACCAATATTAATACAATTTTTAATAGGAGGCCCCCTAACAGGGCTTGATGCAGACAGACTTTCCTGGTGCTCTTTATGATTTGTTAAGTAAATACAGTACAGATAGAATCAAGCTAAGTCAAATCTCTTTATTTTTCTTTATCATCTCCTTTTTCTTGCTTCTTTTCTCACCCCTATTATCTTCCTCCTTCTCCTCCTCCTCATTTCTTTTCTTCTTTTGCACCTCCTGTTTCTCAGTACACATGTTATTGAGATAAGTCAAAACTTATTTTTCTTCTTTTCCTTCTTCCTTCTTTTATTTCTCTTTCTTCTTCCTCTCTCTTCTTTCTTTTCTTCTTTTGAATCTCCTTATTCTTCTGTATGTGATTCATGTAAGCCTCTCTTCATCAAGCTTAGAATGTTTCCATTACCTTGCCTATTTATTTACAAAAGTGTTTAAACGGGTGGGAATATTAATATTTCTAATTATTCATGCAATGTTAATATTTCTAATTACAACTTGTGTAGGAATCGTATTCATGAGGTGTCAGAATGAACAACTCACTACTAGAAATCCACATGTAATACAGTAGAACTTGCTCAATGCAGAATCTCAAGGGACCAGTATTTTTTCCATATTAGATAAGATTCCGCTTTATACATTGTAATACTGTGTAATTGATGTTTGTCAGGACAGTTATTTATGTTCACATTAGATAGATTTCGACATTATACACTTTCCACATTAAACAAGTTTTACTGTACATAAATGTTACTTCACAACTTATCAGAATGGTTTTAAACAATGAAAATCGATACAGAAATTTAAATGCCACTTTACAACTAGAGGCTAAATGGTGTATCCAAAAAAAAAGTTATTTTAACAATATAACAATCCATTAATTAACTTTTGACTTTATAATTTTAAGAGACTAAATACACCCGCAACAAGTAATGTACTTCTAGTTTCCCTGAACCATTGAGTAAATGCTGAGGTGTTCTCTTGTTTTCCTTCTGTAAATAATGTATCTTCAGCTGGGTTCTCCTTTTGTTAGTTGTGGAAGGAGAAGAGCTGGCGGTATGGGTAGCTGTTTTGTTAGCAATACTATAAAACACCATCAGCAGTTTGTGTACCAATGCAAATCAGTTTTATGTAACTCGGGAATAAAAATGTCGAGCTTTTAAAAGCTTTATTGCAATTAAGAATAATCGTAGTTCAACTGTTTATAGTGAAGTGGTGGAGAAGAGATTCTGTAGCTCAAGAAAATGTGTACAGATAGTACGTCTCAGTCAGACATGTCATAGTTCTTTGCTTTTTGCGAAAAATAAAGTGAATAAAATATTTCTCTCTTCTTATTTTTCTTTGTCTCTTCTTTTCATTTTTTTCCTACTCCTTTCCTTCTCTTCTCTTTCTTCTTTTTTCTTCTCTTCTTTTCTCTTCTCTCTTTGTCTTTTCTTTCTTCTCTCTCTCTGTCTTTTCTTCTCTCTTCTTTCCTCTTATCCTACCTTTTTTTCTTTTATCTTTCTTTCCTCTTCTTTTCTCTTCTGCTGTCTTCCTCCTTTTCTCTTCTTCTGCTCTCTTCCTTCTTTTTTCTTCTTTTCTATTCTCTCTCTTCTTCTTTTCTCTTAAATTAACGTTGCATAACCAGCAGAGGTTGCTGTTACTCAAAACTAGTGACAGCGTAACTCTCATGTGAATTTGTGGGCAAATCATAAAAAGAATGGACAGATATTCACAGTGCTTAGCTGATCACAGTATTAACTGATGAATAGTGTAGGCTTTATAATTTTAGCTCTATTGTCTTATGTGCAGTTCCTCTATATTGCTTTCATATGTTCACTTCTTCCTGCTTCAGTGAAACTCAGTTCTCCCCCGAGCAGCTATTAGCCCAACTGCTGGCGAAGGCCAGGGAGTTTGCGGCGGAATCGGCACGGCAGGTGGTGAACGAGGCGGTGTTGACTGTGCCCGGCTTCTTCAACCAGGTGGAGCGGAGGGCTCTCTTGCAGGCTGCGGATCTGGCGGGCATAAAAGTTTTGCAGCTCATAAACGATTATACTGCAGGTGAGTCAGCTGTGATTTCTAGGGCGGGGCTCCCTTTTCTTGAAAAAGGAGAAACTAGGACACTTGCTTGGTGCCCTCTACTTCAAGAAATAAGGTCAGTAAGCTGTACAACACATTGAGAAAGTCAGTTGACAGGCTATGAATTGACTTGATGGTTTGAGGCTCTTTCACCAGTTTCACTGATTTTTTTTTCTGCAGGAAATGTATGTGGAAAATGGATCTCCTATAGTTTTTAATTTTGGGAAATCGTATTTAAAAAGCAATTAGGACTTGACATTTTTATAGTGTGTTAACATTGCACCTACTGAGTCTATGTAAGGGTTGTTATTCTGCTTGGTCTCCAAATAATTCATTTGAGAGAGAAAGTCGTTTTACTGGGGCATTAGATCCACACATAGTGATGCAGAAGCTTACAGGGGACTCCGTGTCCTAGCAGTCCATGTGTGTTGTTTTTTTAAAATGAAATCTCTTTCCATAGTAACTTTACTATTAGTATCATTCCATTCCAGTAGTTTGGCAAAAAATGTAAGTATCTTAACAAAGTAGTTTTCATCAAATAGGCTTTCTTCATTTATTTGTAGACTTTTCTCTTATATTCATTGTAGCGTGAAAATGCATGACCTCGAAACTTCACAGAACAAACAAACTAAAATTAATATAAAAGTTTTAAGTTTAAAATTATGTGATTCTGAATCATTTGAAACAGTTTTTTAAACTACTGTCAAAAAATCTGTGGCCAAACTAATTGAATATGATTCATCGTATATTTAGATTCAGTATTACTAAGCACTTTATTGGCCATGTATGCTACAAAAAGGTCAATTGCCCTTAAAAGAGGGGTTACAGAGTGCTTTATAACATAAGCATTGAGTGCTGTGTATTAAGCATTTTTTAATGAAGATGACTTTTTTACACAACATAGCTCAAATATAAGAAGTACATAATTTGAAATATAATTAATATAATTCTGTATACATGAAACAAATAATACAAATATTATTTTATGTGTCTGTACATTGTTGCAGCACTGCCAGTTTGGAACATGAGATTTATGATATACAGTAGCTTCAGTCATCCCATATCCTCTAATTAATTTCCCTCCGCTATGAACATAATGGCTGTACTATTTATCTCGTATTGATATTTTCTTTACAAAAAATTTGGAACTAGTGCATTCAGCAGTAAGCAGTTCTACTCAAATATTTCAAAATTTATGGGCATATAATTCATTAACAAGAATAAGGACATGTTATTCACAGGATATGGTCAGAGTGAGTAGAATAATCAAAACATTAGTTTGCCACATCAGTTTACTGGTGTTTCCTGTCCTGAGGATGGAAGAAAAATATTTCAAAACTTCAGCAAACTAATGTTTTGATTTTTGTACTCAGTCTGTCTGAAACCTGTGAACATTTTCTAATTCTACATCATGGTTGTATATTCTACAATGGTTAACAAAATTGTCTACAATCATAAAAGTTACTTGTGAAAGGAATACCAAATTATATGATGTATATATAAAATCTTAAACTCAAATTTGAAGGTAATTTGTAATTTAGTTTCAAAAAATTTAATTGCTGCCTTTTTTTTCCTTTTTAGTGGCCTTAAATTATGGAATCTTCCGCCGTAAAGATTTCAATGAGTCTGCACAATATATAATGTTTTACGATATGGGAGCTTCCAGTACAACAGCAACACTAGTCAGCTACCAGCTGGTGAAGACTAAAGAGAAGGGCTTTGTGGAGACAAATCCTCAGTTGGCCATACTGGGTGTTGGGTAAGTAAATAAAAATAAAAAATTCCTGATTTCCCAAGTTTTCACTTGTGGAGAGCTTTTTTCTTCTTTAGATTGTGGTAATCCATTAAAAAGCTAAATTCCTAAATGATGTATAATATCAGAAATATCTTGGATCAGTTACTGAAACTACTATAAATGGGTATAAATGACTGTGCTGACATTTAGAGTGATATAAAGATTATTGACTTACAAGCAGAGAGAATGTATTCAGAGATTGTTCTGTGTTCAGTATTCAGAGAGAATTCAAGAACTCTGAACAACTTATTTGTTCATTATGGAATGTGCAACTTGTATAAACAGTGGTTCCTCATTGCATTTTCACATGAAATGGGAAATGCCAGATATCATTATTTATACCTAAATGCATTGCATAATGATACAGTAATATTGTTGCTATTGCATTTTTACTTTCTCAGATATGAAGCCATACATGTTGCATGTGTTGTTGTTTTTCCAAAATATGTGTCTCAGAGCAACGCCTAAACCATTCATGCAAAGTTTTCAAATTGATTATTAGCCAATGTGTTGGGTTTGACTTGAGACCCTGCCAATTTGAAATGACTTTTTTGAAATTTGGTCAAAACCAAATTAAGGGGGGACATAAAGCAAAAATTTGAATTTTTGGCCTTTTAATGGGTAGTTTTCTGAATAAAATGATATATACATTATTAGGAAATACAGTCTTTTAACATTTCTGTTATTATTTCCTTGCTCCATCTGTATCTTTCAATATGGCAGTCATTTTGGTTACGAGTCTCTTGTTTAGATTATATCTTTCGTAGTGTCCTGAGAAAACAAGCTGAGCTGACCTCAAAATTGTGCATTTTGGAAATGATTAAACATTTTCCCAAACACAGCTCCAAATTTTTCTGTGACAATTTGCATATAGATCACTCTTCTATTATATTCTTAGTCATATTTCCATTCTACTATGAGAAGACTAAAAAATGGGGAGAGGGTGAAAAAAAATGTGTCTTTTGATAAACATAATTTTCTCAATATAAATATTTCTGCAAAACATTTCTGGAAACTAATTGAGAGGTTTTGTAAGTACTTCTACTCTACAAAATTTTCTGTAGATTTAGTTAAATTTTAGAAAATTGTTAATTACCGAGTGCAATGTTAAAACTAAAGTAACTCTGTTTGCATTGTTGCTGTGGTAACAATTAGTGTCAAAGTTATTGGGATACACGGATTCAGTAATGTAAAGCACATTGAAGGTTGTATATGCATAATAAGTCAGATTTAGGTACTTTATTAGTTTTATCAAATGATTATCATGTTTACAAATAGAACATCACATGATTTGTTGTCATGAATAGGTTTTAGGGCAGGAAAGGAGTAAGGTAATGCCAAGTGAATTCCTAGGCAAAGGATCAATGTAGACCTATGCGATGTTTGGAGACCATTAAAGTCCCTTTATTGTGGATGATCCTGAAGGAAAAATAGTTCTTTCTTAAACACGGATAGGTAGCAGTTGGTAAGAGGATCATGCAAATCCAGACACCAGAGAAAGTCTGGACCATTCTGTGGCACCATTAGATTAACATAGTAATGTTACCGAATCTCACCTCGCCACATTATACTTCCTGTTTTTATTAAATAAAGACATTTCATGAGACAAGATTTGACAATAAAACAATATTTGCAATTTTTTAACTGATGAAAACTTTTCTAATTTTTAATATCTATAATAATGTCACATGTACCCTTTTGACAATTTACAAAGGAAGAGTGGAATAGACTTCATAATTGATAAAGGTTCAGAAGTGGGTTGGGATTTTGGGTATATGGTTGGCCATACATGGCTTGGGTCACAATGTATCTTCTGTAGCAGTTCTGCTGAAAATTGTTTTACCATCCACCCATACACACTATAGTCCTGAGTACTTCCCCCAGTGATTTTCATCTTTTCTTACACAAAATTCCTAACTCGTCAGCATTACATGTATCATAGTGACACTGAGTTGCTGGTGGTTTTCAAATACTGGTACCTTTCCAAGTTGGCTGACATCTGTGACATATGGATACTATAGTTGATCCCATAGTTTCATTTCTGGTTGTGATTATGTGGAAAAATAATTAAGCACGTGTTCTATCTGCTACAGTAAAAATTTTCCATGAAATTGTTTTTCTTTTTGTTAACATCATGTGGGAAACATATTTTGGATGTGTCTCATGGTAATACTCTTTACAATGACAACAACTGTATAATTTAAAATCTTGAATTCCATTTTTGGTGCTCCCCAACTTGGCTTCTTCCTCTTCTTGTACATTTGTCGGTAAAGTTTAATTGTGTTGTTAATTTTAAGTATGTCGCATGGTGTGCAGGTATGACAGAACTTTGGGTGGGTTGGAGATGCAGCTTCGCCTGAGAGACCATCTTGGCAAGAAGTTCAACGAAATGAAGAAGACCTCTAATGATGTGTTTGGCAGTCCCAGAGCTCTGGCGAAACTCTTTAAAGAAGCTGGGCGCTTGAAGAATGTGCTAAGTGCAAATACAGAGCATCACGCTCAGGCAAGTTTAGATTATTAAATTTTCAAATCTAACTTGTCTATGTTTTTTTAGAGAGAAAGGAAGGCATGTTATGTACTTATGTCAGTAACCCTGGCTGTAATAATGAAATAAAATTGAGGCAGAAAATGTATGCCCTGATGAAGCCAAAATCTTTCCCAAAACATTTGAGTGGTGGCTCTGGTTGACATTGTTGGGATTTGGGTATTAATGTTTGGTTACAGGTGGAGAATCTTCTTGATGATCAAGATTTCAAGCTATTGGTAACAAGAGATGACTTCGAGTCCCTGTGTGCTGATCTTTTTGATCGTGTTCAAGCTCCTGTTGATCAGGCGCTGAAGACATCTGGCTTGACTATGGATGTTATTAATCAGGTAAATAAAATATACTTAATAATCAGTAAATAACTGAAATATAACCTAACCTAATGATCAGTTCTTCACACAAAATAAACCATTCTATGTATTATGTAATATTCGTATTTCCAGTTGCGGATATATTAAGCCATATTCAATATTCAAAAAGTAATTGATATATGCTAACTTTGTTAGTCTTAAAAAGTAATCACAATAACATAATGTTATTGAAAAACCTAAATTCTAGCTTAATTTTTGTAGTAGACTCTCCTAAAATTTAAATTAGTACATACCAAACATAACCAGTAATTTTATAATTGTAAAATGCAAAATGTAAATGAATCAATAAATTTTTCAGGGATATTATGGAACAAATGTTCAATTTGGGTGAATCTAAATTAAATAAAACTAATGAAGATGCAGGTTTTTAATCTTTCTGCTATATGTTACAACTTGTGTATTATCTAATACATAGTTGTAAATTGGATATGAAATATATGTAAAAAAGTTTATTTTACAAATCCAGTGATTTAGAATATATTTAGGCTGTCAATGAGAACCCTGCTAACTAATGCCTCTTGCTTACGAAGGTAATTCTGGTGGGAGCTGGTACTCGTGTGCCTAAGGTTCAGGAAAAGTTGGCTGCGTATGTTGGCACAGAGCTTGGCAAAAACCTCAACACTGATGAAGCAGCTGCAATGGGGGCAGTATATAAGGCTGCTGATCTTAGTACTGGTTTTAAGGTCAAGAAATTTGTTACCAAGGATGCAGTTCTCTTCCCTATTCAGGTGAGTTCATTAGACCGTAAATAGTATAGTTGCACAATTATTTTCATTTTATTGAAAACAATCAAAAACTTTCTTTACATCTTGCTTTCAATGTAATGGGTATTGTTTATTATAATAATAATTATAGGACCCATGTACAAATAAAAATAGGAATATGATTAACATGTTATTCATGTTTTTGTAATTTGTATACTAACCTTTCATAAGTTAGGAGTTTTGACATGCAATAGATTATGCTGGCATGAAAGCCACTAATTTCTTCCTTTGAGACAAGTTCCCAATTTCTTGAAAAGAAGTTTCCCTTCCACGATATCCTACAGTAATGTAGTGTGATAATGTGTATATTGAGCTGAAGAGAGCGTCACGAATAACTGTAAGCTGTTTCAGCTTGATTATTTACTTCACTTTCCCCCAGTCTCACCAATTTTTCTGTGTATATCATGACTTTTTGCTTGCAAGCTTAAAGTTAAATGTTGTAGGTGGTGTTTGAGCGAGAAGTTGAAGGCCAGCCAATTCCCAAGCAAGTGAAACGAATCCTGTTTGGGCCAATGAATCCTTATCCTCAAAAGAAGGTCCTCACTTTCAACAAGCATACTGAAGACTTTGAGTTCAGTATTAACTATGCTGATCTTGATCATCTCCCTGAACAAGAAATCCAGTGAGTATTACTGTTAATTAAAATGGAGAAAAAGATGTGTAATTCTTCATTAGCATATTTCATCATTTAATCCTTTTAATGGAGCAATCGAAATTTCATGAAATAAACAATTTTACTCTATAATTCTAATAAATAATTCTCTCTTAAAAGTGTCCAACATTTGAGGTCTTTGGAAACCTTTTTTTCTTTTATTTTCAATTGTATATCAATAACTCATTTTGTTTCATTAAAATGACATATTCTGCTAGTGAATGTAATGACAATTTACAATAAAAAAAACTTCGAAAGGGGATAAGTTTGACAAATGATGATAAAAGATTTTTGAATGGAGGTGCTATTATTGTTAGATGTGCATACATCAGCACAATTTTAACAACACTTTTTTTTTATTGTTTTATATCCCTTTTCCTTTCTCATTGGGCATTTCACACCATATGAGTTTATGGAATGAATTGAAACTAGTGGTGCTAAACAGCATTTACTTTCTCACCCTTATTTTCACCCAAAATTACTCAAATTTTCAGAAAATTGTACATGACCTTATTTCAAAATCTATTTTGAAGGAACAGATTTCATTAAGGGAAAAATCCCTATCTTTAATATTTTAGTTGTAGGAAGTCTGCAAAAAAACTGAATTTTTTCAATTTTCAACAAATCAGGGTTTTTAACGAACATGAGACATACACCATTCTCTTAAACATCTGTCACACTTTCCAACAACAAAATTTAATCAAAGACGAAGGAACCATTTTTTTGAAAATGTTCCTGGGGCTTTATGTAAAGTACTCCCCTCCCCCCAAATTAAAATATTTGTTTAAAATTTAAGAGGCCACGATATCCGCCAGATTGATTGAAAAATATCGATTATGGAGAAAATTGATGGAACGTTGTTGTGTGTGTGTGTTTTTGTTTGTTTTTTTTACGAAACTTTTGCCGTCATTCAATGTGCAGCATTATATAACTTTCTCTCAACTGCTTAGCGAGCATTTTAAAAGTATGAGCATGCAAAGATTTTACTGCTTAGTGATTGATTAATCCCTGAACTTCCAATTTCAGAGCTCTCGGTGCCCTCAATCTCTCCCGCGTTGCCCTGACCGGTGTGGGTTCTGCATTGGGCAAGCACGCTGGAGCCACTGGCACAGAGTCAAAAGGCATCAAAGCACACTTCTCTTTGGATGACAGTGGGATATTGGGGCTGGTGAATGTGGAACTTGTCCTGGAGAAGACTCTCACGGAGGAGGAATTGCGGCAGCAAGAAGAAGCAGAGGAGTCTCCACTGTCAAAGCTGGGTTCCACCATCAGCAACTTCTTCACGGGTAAGCACAGAGGGCTGAAATAATCAGGAATGTTACAGTGCAATGATGATTAAACAAAAATGTCAATTTTTCAAAATTTGCAGGTCTTCCAAATTTTGCAGTAATTTCTGGCCAGAGTGGTTGGGAAGAATAATTCAAATTATCTTCTTGATTAAATTTATTATGCATAATCCCAGAAAATATGTAGGATTTTCATAGTTGACATCTAACTAGATATTCAGAGCATGGAAAATCGTAATAATTCATAATCATTAAGGATGGGGGCATAACACACACATGCTATTTACAAAGTCACACATTTTCATTTTATCTACTGAAAAGTCTGGGTACTGTGTTTTCATAATTTAGTGGTCTTTTAAAAGGAGCAAATTAAGAAAAGTGTTTGTGAAGGGGTTGGTCAGTGATTGGGGAGAGGGATGGTTTGTTAACAAGTGCAATTTACATACAATGCAAGGGATGTAATATCCACAACAAACATCAGATTAATAACAAAGGCAGTTGGTCAATTGTAGCAGGAAGTGTGTGTGGAATAGAGATGGATAGTTCCAACCCTAAAGTTAAAGACTATCATACAAATTAAACATTTTTAAGCAAAAATTTGAGACTCAATGCTTCTTTATTCTCGAATGTACGTTTTACCTCTCTGATACGTTCTTGTATTGTTTGCACATAGCCACTGAGGATCCAAAGCCAGAAAACAAGCAGGAGGAGAAGGAGAGCCAAGAGGAGGAAGCTGGAGGTGATGAAAAGAAGGAAGAAGCTGGTTCTGAAGAGAAAGCAGAAGAAGCAAAGAAGGAGGAAGGGAAAAAGGACAAAGAGGAGGAGGAAAAGAAGAAAGAAGAGAAAGATCCTCAGAAGAAGAAAGAAGACGCAGCCAAAAACACCACAACAGAGACAAAGAAGGCTGGGGACAAGAAGCCAAAAGTGGTGGTGATTAAGGAACAAATTGAAGCTTCTGAAACAAAGCTTGGCGTGACACAGCTCAGTGAAGCCCAACTGCAGGAATCTGCCAAGAAGTAAGATTGTGTCCACAGTATGGGTTTTCTATCATCAAATTGCTTTACCAGTTTCAAACCTGAGCTATTACATGGTACTAATGTACCACTGGCAGCAGTGTCATTGCATGACTCTTTAAAATTAAGCATGAATAATTTGTTACAACCTATGGCATGGTGTAAGAGGGTTTCTCTGTAAACACTTCATTTATTATTTTGTTCATTGTCATCAGTTTTCAGTTCCTTGCATGGAAAATATTTTTTTAACTTCTTTCTCTCTCCTTCTTTCCCTTTTTTCCTCTACCTGTTTCCCTCTCTCTTCCTTCCCTCGCTCCCTCTCTCTTCCTTCCCTCGCTCCCTCTCTCTTCCTTCCCTCGCTCCCTCTCTATTCCTTCCCTCGCTCCCTCTCTCTTCCTTCCCTCTTTCCCTCCCCTTCTCCCTCTGCAGTTATTTTTCCACTTCTAGCATCTGCCTCTTCCTCCTCTCTTAGTCCAAGAATGTCTGAGTGAAGTTTGTAGTATTAAGCATGAGCTACACCTACCCAAAGGAAGAGGATTCTTATTCATTGTCACTCGTGCCATTGTGTTCCTTGTATTTTCAGGTTAGATGCCCTGAATGAGTTTGATCGCCAGCGAGTGCGTCGAGCTAGTGCCTTGAACTCCCTGGAGTCATTTGTGTTTGATGCTCAAGCTAAATTGGAAGTAGAAGAATTTCAGCAGGCTGCTTCTGAAGCAGAAATCGAGAAAATCAGGAGTGAATGTTCAGAGGTGAGCTAATAAATTGATATTAATTTTTGTATTTATTAAGTTTGTGTATTAAAGTCATAGGTGGTACATCAGATTTAAATACCTAGACTTTTTCCTTCAATCTCCTCCCTTGTTCATTTTGCATTTTAACGTTTTTTAAAGGTCTCAGATTGGCTGTATGAGGATGGTCTGGAAGCTGATGCCGATACATACGAAGCAAAGTTGACTCACCTCAAGACTTTGACACAGCCCCTTTATAAGCGTGTCCGTGAACATCAGGAGCGACCTGGAATGCTGGATACTCTTCACCAAGCCTTGAATGGCAGTGCCAACTTTTTGGCCAGTGCTCGGAACATGACTGCGCAGTCGCAGGACGACCCACTTTTCACAGCTGTGGAGTTGGAGACATTGGAAAAAGTCATCAAGGAAACACAGGTACAGCAGTCTTATGGCTAATAACATACTTTGTAAATGCACAAAAGACCTCACTTTTCCCACCTCTCTTGCACTCTCTGAAATTGCCCTCCTTTCATTGACCTCTTGAGTTTGGGGAACAGCCAGAAGTCACAGGGGGTTGTATCAGGGTAGTAAAGGGGCCTGTTGAACAACAGTAGTATTTTTTTTTGCCAAAAAATCTGAATGAAATGGGAGGTTTGTGCTGGAGCATTGTCATGATTTTGGCGCCAATCTCCTGTTGACATCAACTCTGGTCTCTTGCACCGCATAACATCGCGTAGGTGACTGGAGATCCCTGTAGTAGTCTTTGATGATTGTTTGACCTTGTGATGCTTACTCATGGTGTACCATATCTCGGGAGTCAGAGAAAGTAGTCAGCATGACTTAGACATTGCTACATGCTTTGGGGATTTGGTGTTAGTAACGTGGAATGCTTCCATTGTGGCGACCGGAAGTTGTTTTTGGGGTTGTACCTGTATACCTAAGACTCGTCTCTTGTGATTATGGTGGTCATGAAGTCAGGGTGACTGTTTGAGGAGTCTAGTATGTCGTGAGAGACTTCAGCAAGAAGTTGCTTTTGCTCTGCCATACAATGAAAAAGTGACTAGAGCATTACCCACTACCTCACTCAAAAGCTGCTTACCAGTAAAAGACGCTATCAATAAGTGGGGAAAAACTCACATACGTGCACAAAGGTTTAAAGTCAGTTTATGCAAGCGTGCTTCATGCAAATCCATCCATCCATCCATCCAAAGAAAAAATAAGGTCAGATACTTTTCTAACAGACCTTGTATACCAACGTCAGCTCAAAAATTTCACAATATTTTATTGTCTTATAAAATACTTGCTGGTAATATACAACATTATGAATTATTCAATATATTTCAGCTATTCCTTGAATATATTCATAATATTTTATGTATGATTCAACAATTACTAGATTAAGTAATAATTACATCACGCATCAATATTTATGTACATTTACTACTTAAAAAGTGTACTTCTTTATGAGTGAACGAAAATCATATGTTGTAAGAGTTTTGAACGCGTGAATTGAAGCCTGTTGATATAAATAAAATTTAAGATAGAAATCTCACATATATTTTCTTACGCTCTGTTTTGTTTTCAGGAATGGAAAACAAAGATGGAAGGAGAGCAAGCTGCATTGAAACTCTCCGACACTCCAAAACTTACTATCAAAGCCATTGGAGAAAAACTTGCACAGCTGGATAGAGAGGTAAAATTTTGGGATGTGTTTTCTTTAAAGACCATGCAACTCTTCTATCCTTGCCATGTTTAATGCATTGCACTGATATGGGTATGTTTCACTTTGGCAGTGATGTAGTATTCTCTATTTTCTAAGTCGGTACACTGAAGTGTCAAAAAATTCAATACTTATTATCATTCAATATTTTTAAAACTATTTCACACATTAGAAACATCACATTACGCTATTAGGGGCCTATTCATATAAACAGTATACCCCAACAACAAGAGTAGTAAATGTTCTACTCTTTTGACTGCTTTATTGCATATTACACAAATGCATGTAATTCATTGCATGTTTTTCTTTTTAAGGTCAAATACCTTGTGAATAAGGCTAAAATTTGGAGGCCATCTAAAACAAAAGATGATAAAGAAAAAGGTAAGAGTATATTTGTACCCTTTTAGTGGTTTTATAGTAGTGTTTTATAGTGTATTTATGTGCAGCATACCTGTGATTGCATTTCTAATTACAACCATTGTGCTACTGATATTTTCAACTGATAACCTTATTAGTTATAACCTTATCATTTATGTTTGTAATCAGTTCTTAGTGAATTTCGTTAATCAGGTACATTCTGAAATTATTTCCTTATAGAACATCAAAATTAAACACAAGTTGCTTCCTAGATCAATTAGGTGAGGTTTTTATTGGCAGTTTTTATTTTGGGATGTGATAAATTTTCCAAATTTCATTCTTTTCACAAGCATCTACTATTTGAACCTTTTTCTGGAAGCAGAGCACATCAAGGATTCCTTTTCTTACATAATTCCTGCATTAACAAGGTCTTATGTGAGAAAATATGTTGCAGAGTCCCCTAATGATACAATCTCTGAACCGTCTGCAGAGGAGCCTGAGGTGCCAGAACAAGCATCAGAAGGTGACAAGGCATCTTCAGCAGCCAAAGAGGATTCAAAGGACTCCACAGAGAAGGCAGAATCCAAACCTTCACCTTCACAGTCATCCGAGTCTCCATCTCCTCCATTAGAAACCTCGTCAAAAGACACTGTAACTGGTGATGAAGATGATATTCTGCCTCGGCGGCAGACAGCAGACGCAGCGCGTAGCACGGAAGGTGAGACCGAAACCGCCTCATGGTTGTCATCTGCCATCATAGTGTGTGTCATCCATCTGCTCTTTGAAATGATGCCAGCATAGAGAGAACTGATGGCGACTGAGAGATGATCTCACTCTAAGCGTATGTAGAGTTCCATCAGATGCAGATGACTGGGGCAGCGTAAAACGGGTCACACTCACTGCATGCCCAACTTGGTGCAGTCCTGGTGTAGCATCTCGTTCCAAATCCATTGCGTACAAGTGGGGCCAACACAACTTCTCAACTAACTTCTAAGTGTTGAAATTGTTTTCATCTGGAGACCTGTATAGAAATTTTTTGAAAAAGAATTTCATGATAGCAAGTTGATTTAACAAAATTAAATTTGCCTTGAAGAAACCTAAGCTGAAAATAATAAACTAGAACGTACTAAGTCCTCCACTTTTTTATACTAATGTTGGGGAGAAGTTTGTGTTGACTTTGATAAAATGTGTTTGTGTGCATATCTGAAACAAGGTGTTTCGGATTCTTTAATTGCTAGGATGGAAGAGGTAAGCATTACTCAAAATTGTAGTTTGATCTGTAGCCCGGGTGTATGGCTACATAAGAAAAGTTGAATTTAGAGTTTCTGAACTGTTGACTGAATTAAAGGTTACAGTTGACTTGGTTAGTCTATTTTCAAAAATTTGCAGCCAGACCAGTTCATGTTTGTTTTTTAATTTGTTTCGTCTAGATAGATGCAACGCACCTTTAAACCCCTTGGGGGCATTGTGCGCTTGAGCGTTTGGGGATTTGGGATCTTGGAGAAATCTTCCATTAACCAGTGCACTTTTAGGAGTAATTCTCAATTATCAGTAAGTCATATGTTATGTCACAGTCTGTTGTCAAGAGGACTGCCAGGTAGCTTCTCGTGTATGTACTTCTTACTTCGCACTCTTGGGTCACTACCCAGAGGTCACAATTGGGAAGGAATTAGGATAGAGATAGGGTTTAGGACACTTGACAGGGGTTACAATATCCCTTGTGAAGCAGTCAAACTCATTTTGTTTGAACAATATTCACATGGGCATAGAACCCAGACCTCGTGGGTCAAAGGCAAGCTACTTTGATCTGAGCCACAAGATGACGCGTAGTTATGTATGCACTATTTCTGTGCACATGGACAAATTCTAATTTATTTTGGAAAGTATTATAAGAGCTGGTAATTTTTAGTGATAATACTGCATGCATCTTAAATACAATGGAATCTCATTAGCATTCTTTTCAAGAGACCAAAAGTTTTGAACATGTAACTAACACAAAAGGTCACGTGTGATATTAACTAATGGAATTGTGAATAAGAACTAAATAAAAACTAAATTACTTGGAGGTAATATACAAGTACTAAAAATTAAGCCAAGTAATTGAAGATAAAAACAACAACTAGCACACATCCTCTATCAAATGCAAAGACATTTTTGGTAGGTAACACATCACAAAGAATGAAGATGACAGAAGCACAGTTTAACATATTTTTCTAGTTCAGAGTCTTGATAGACTTGTGGCTGATCATCAGCTGTGACACAGTTATCCAATTGGGAGCTTTAATACCAAAAATTAAAGACATAACAAAACTCCTGATTGGATAACCACATCCAGTTGTTGATCTGTCACAAGACACTCTGTTTAAATCGGACAGTATTCAAACAGTTGGCTGGGCTATACGGGACAAGCCGCGTCGATGTCATGGTGGCTAACGTTTCGGCCAGCGTATTGTGGCCTTCTTCAGAGCGTACTGCCGCAGCAGTACGCTCTGAAGAAGGCCACAATACGCTGGCTGAAACGTGAGCCACCATGACCTCGACGCGGCTTGTCCCGGATAGCCCAGCCAACATAAACTCCGGCCGCGGAAGCCTATGCAACCAGTATTCAAACAGATCTAAAATCACCTAAATGTCTTCTGAAGATACCATTGTATACTTTCTGAACTCACAAATACCCTGGAAACAAATACCACTTTAAATTGTTTGTAAGTGACTTTTGTCATTAATAATTCCATTCATAGTGACTATCCAACTTTGGCAAAAAATTGTACAAAATTAATGCACATTTTAAATGTACTTACTTAAAGTTACTTGCATAACAACAGTGTTCCTAGTCTGTTAGCTATTGAACGGGGAGTAATTGTCCTTGAATGTTGTCAGTCATATGTCAAGTTAATTCTAAATAGTTGCCATTTTTTCCCTATGAGCCAGGGGCTTAACGCCATTAGTATTGGGAGATCCAATATGATCAGCTATGCAGGATTCCAAATGCTGCATAACTTCTGTGACTTCATTTAGTATAGTTATGAAGTTCAGCTGTTGGCTATTCTCCCTTGTAATTTATATTTTCCCTTCAATCTATTTTGTGCTATAATTGACTATGAGAGCATGTATAGTATTATAATAGAAGTTCACAAACTTGTTTTTCCTTTCACTAATATATACTGTGTGTAGAGAAAGTATTGTAATGCACTGCAAAAAGTGCTGACTTGGGAAAAAATGGATTTTGTCACTGATATGTAGTACAATACTTTTCTGGATACATGGTCTAGTAAGATTACTGGTTTGTTTTGGGGGGTCCTTGGTTCTGAAATAATTTTTCTCACTATGTCTCTCTGCCTGTGAACAATGCAGCACTTCAGCCATAAATTGTACAGGGTTTTTATAAAAATTGATGTACCCCAATCAATTTGGGTACTATCATGAGCCTAGAATTTGAAACAGATTTTTGAATTTTTACACGAAAAGCTTTTTAAAGTTTTATCAAAAAAAGCGGGGAGGGGATTTAAATTTGTTGCTTGAATAGAGCAATATAGGCATTTAAAAAGTGCACAGGTCTAATTTTCAGAACCATCTCTGAATCGTCAAAAATTGCAAAAATTGTGTTAGTATAAAATTTTTTTCTAACACCCTCCTTGAACTAAATTATTGAAGATTTTCCTTACTGATCCATTCTTCAAAATGAGATCTGGAAATGACACCCATTAGATTTTCAAAAATAATAGTCGTTTTCATGTAATTGTGAGGGAAATGAGAATTAAAAATAATACACAAACAACTTTTCAAAATAACTGAAATTTTTTCTTTCATTTTTTGCTTGAATAGAGCAACATTTGCCTAATATTATGGCATAGGTTCAATTTACATTAAAATGTCAGAAATTTTTAAATTGTGAAATTTCAACTTTACTAAAGTACCCTTAAAATATTTAACCAGAACTGATGGTGTAATGGGTAAGACGATCATGAAACCTATGTGCTAGTGTTCAAACTCAAGCCCAGGCAAAAATTTTGTGGGTTGGAAGCAAATTTGTGAGATCAACTAGTTTTATAATAATGTTGTTTTTAACCATTATAAATTGTACAATAAAATATGTGATGTAGTTGCACAATTAGTTTTGGTTGCCCTGGCTAAATAAACTCATAACATTTTCGATCAAAGTGTATTCCAAAATATTAAATCACTGTGTTTCTCCTCTGAGATTGCCAAGTGATGGCAAACCTCCTTTTCTGACTGCCATTGCAAAAAAATCACTTTTCATATTGTCTCCATGAGAGAAATATTTAGAAAAAATCATTCAAAACTAGCCTTTGTCCTGTTTAAAGTCATTATTGCTACTAGTATTGCCCCTTTGACCTCTGATAGCAGATCAGTGCCAGGTTGCAGTTTGTTTTTTGAAATAACATAATTATTTTTTATCAGTAGCAGTCGGTTTTGCAAATATGTAAAATGCATTATTTCGTCATTTGTCTCAGATTCCCAGGTATGTGTAAACATCTCAGAATATTGTCACCAAGGTCAAAATCTTACACATGTGTAATATTTGTGATCATTTAAAATTCAGCTTTAACTTTTATTTTCAATAAAATGTTATAGTCGTTTATTTTTACTTATATAATACTTTTGGTGCTATCTGTTAAACTTAAAATTATATATGTACATTTTAAAAATACTTGGTGTTTTAAAAAAATATTTTCAAAAAAATTTACTGACATCTTAAAAATTCATAGAAAGGATCATTCCAGAATCATTGTCAATAAGATTGATACAGTTATCAAATCTCTTCCATCAAAGCACATGAATATATCCCTTACAGAGATATAAATTTGGTCATATTTCCAGAACATTAATAAGTTTAATAATTTATGTTTCTTCTTACAGTCAGTGTGGTTGTATGGGCGTCTTAATTTTAAGAAGTCTTCTATATTCTCATTACTGTTCATTCTTTTAATAATATTTCACATCTTTGTACCCGACTATTGCTAACTTCTCATTGTGGTCTTGCATCAATTAAATTTTATCTATCTTTCTTTCATTCTTTCTTTCTTGTAGCCATTTGAATAGTAATTTTGTGGAAAGTTTTAAATTTCTTGTAATATTCTGTTCATGACCTGATGTGAAGTATATTTATATCAAGTAAAAATTAGGCAAGCACGGACTTTGTTGTAATTTTGAAGGAAAATCAAGAAACATCTTTATTATTAAGGCAGTAATATTCATTTAAAATTTCATCAAGAAAAAGAAAGTTAAAATTTCAATTCGCCATGTTTATTAGTAATGTCATTTTCTAGAATCAAGTAACAATAATTTGTTTCCAATGCTCTCTGTTTTGCCTTATCTTTCATGTCTATCAAAGGAGTAGCTTACATGGGAATAGTTACAAGCTTTACAATGTAAAGTAACATATGCTGTTCAGTTAAAAGGTTTACCATTGGGTTTTTTTTTTATGCTAAAGTGACACTGATGCCACAGAACACTTCAAAGCAATTTTAACTGCCAAAGGAGTAACTACATGAAAATCTGTATTTTTATCATGCATCTCTAATTTTAATTTTAGAATTATAGTGTTGGAAGTTCTGTTCTGTTCTGTTCCCAGTTGAATCTCAAAGTTATGATTCATTACTATCTACCAGGAAGCCATTGCCAACTATTTACGACAAGTGTCAGTCTTCATTCTTATCCAATAGTGAAACAAAAGAAAAAAAGAAGGGAAAAAAAAGAAGATTGCATACAAAGAATCAAGCAGAATTTTATCATGAGATTGTCTCCCTTGCATTCTTTCTTGTAGATAAAGTTATTTTAATCGCTTATTAGTGCATAAATAACCATTATTTTAAATGTGATTAGGGAAAGTTGTAGTTTAGAGCTCATGCTCAAAACTATTCTTTGGTTTTGAAGAATCAACTTGTGTGTCAACTTTCTAGAATTTTACTAGGTAGAATTGTGTTAAAGAGGCCTCACACTGTAAGAGAAAGACTTGTTTTGGAGGAACTGCTGTGCTTGGTCTTAGGTCATCGCCATTGCTGGTCATGGACAGAGCAGGCAAAGGCCTGGGGCCCAGAAAGCTGAGAACCCCGAAAATTTAATAAATGGCAATAAGCTTAGTAAACAAAATAGACAAAAATTACAATTTCAAGTTAAAAAAAGGAAATAAGATTTTAAAAAATAGTCAAAAATTAAGAGGTACTTGTTAAAGTAGTTGTTGCATTTAATTTGTAATGGCAATTAATTTGAGAACTGAAAGGGATTCATTAACAATTTTTTTAAAGTAAAAATTTAAAATGTTGTTTTTTGTTTTTATTATTTTTATCATAATTATATTGAACGTAACCTCTGGGTGACACTCAAGATATCTGGGAGATTTGTATTCTTTCTCTTTCTAGACAATGATCTGAAATTCAAATAATGGCTATGAGAAAGCGTGTATAACGTAAATTGATCAGTTTCTTGTTACAGTCAAAATATGAGAGTAAGTTGGTAAGTACCTGCACGTTTATTCCAATTGTCAGTAAGTTGACTGTACAGCTTTGTATACATCCTTTTAGTGTCTTTGTGATATGAACATGTAACAGAATCTGAAGTTCAGCAGATTTAGGTTGTAAAATTGAGTGCAGGTGCTTATTGACATTCCCTTGTATTTTGTAAGAAACTTCTATTGGACTTTTTTTACTCATGCTTTGCCAATTAACCAAGGAACGCATACAAGCAACCTTTTGTCTCTTTCACTTTTCACCTTTAACACTTTCATGAGAAATAATATATAAATGTGGTTACCAGTTGTACCACACACTTAAGAGAGGGGCTGTGGTGGTCTACAACATGTACAGAATGAGTGATTTCATGTTTGAAAAAATGCAACAAGTTCCTCATAACCTTACGTACTGCTAAGTTATTAGTTACTTCTGTCACTATTTTGTCCGTAGAAACATAAGCAGTTCCTGTTGAAAGTATTTTTTGTGATTTTTCATTTTTATTTTCTTTTAATTCTTTTTAACCACGTGTATATCATCACAATTATATGCACATTTACATGATTCAAAACACTGTTGTAGGCTCGAAATATTATTATCTTTTGTGAACAAGTATATTGCAATTCTCAGAGCCACTCAGTTGATAGGCTAAGATTTTTGATGGCCTAAACTGTCATGATAGCAGAGTCACATTCAATACTGGACTGTTGTAATTTGCACTCCCATTACTCAATTCCAAATTTTTATTTTTTGTCATTTCTACAAAAAAAGTAGATGTTTTCTTGAGTTTGCTTGAGAACTGTCATCAGAGCTTCCATTTCCTGGAAGCACAATGTTCTGGACATTGTGGAAGAGAAAAAATCTTCAAAAAACTGCTGAGCAAAAACAAGTGTTCATGTGCCAAATGACATTAAATTAATTTGCTTTTTCCACCTGAAGTGACTCATCCTGTATATAAATTTTGAATTTTATTACCTTTTCTGTTGTGCCCTCCATTACCCCGCCTTTCCCCTTCAACTCGCTGCGCCGTACCCGTCTCACCCTATCTTTCCTCGCTCCACACTGTACTCTATCCTGTTTTGCTGCATATCATTTTCCAATATCAAAACTTTGTAATGTAACCACAAAGAGATACATAATCTTTGGGGTTACGAACGTCTTAATATTTTTCTCAGCTGCTCAAAAGTATTCGTGCAAAATTTAGGAACAATTACTCGAGTAGCTCAAATGTTTTTGTGAAATGTATGTAAATACTTTCCCTTTATGTAATTATATTTATACTGGACATTGTTCTCGATAATGACAATAAATGGATTTCTTTTAAATGATGGCTAATAATCATCAACAATTACTTCAGTAAATTCCTAAAAAAAAAATACAATTATTTAAATCTAAGAAAAAAAAAACTACTCTGCTTACACAGACTACCAATTTTTACTTGTGTCAAAGGGGTTAAATCTTTTATTCTGCTTTTTTATTATAATTGTTTGGAAATTTTTATAGATGAATTTGTATAGTTTATGATGAAATTTGGGATATTACATACTTAGGCACAGAATCTTTCAGCTACAAATTATTTATAAATACCTTGTTTCTTCACCTAGATCACCTGACAAAAGATGGCTTTTGCAATGAAGAACAGATAGCTGATTGCCCCACCCACCCCCCCTCCCCCCCACTCCTCCACTTTAAAAACAGAAATCGGCACATATAAACAATTTTTTTGTTGCATCTTATAGATATTGAGCTGAAAAGTAAATAAATCAAACAAGTATATACTTAGTATAGTCACTTTGTTATGCAGTGTAATCTGGTTTTTGCCTAGCGAAAGAAGGTTAAAATGTTCTTTTGACCCCTAATTGATTATTTAGTACTGTTTTGAGAGTGTTGATTCACCAATAGCCATACCTAGTCTATAGTCATGGGTTAGATTTTCTATATTAGAACACAAAGAATAAGAATCATTGGGGTATAATATATTCCATGATTTCAGTGTTTAGACTAGAACTTGTTGTGTTAATTATGGAATGAAATTTGTGAAATTTTGCTATTGCAAACGCAAAGGGTACTGTTAAAACTTGGAGCATAACTCCAGATATTGCTGACAAATCATCTTTGGTAAATTCCAAAAAATTTTAGAGTTTAATCAAATGCAACCTGTCTTAAATAATTGAAAAGTAATTGTTAATGTATAAATATAATATTGCAATAGGGAAATGATTTGCTGTATCATTAGAGGGTAAAAAATATGCTTGTTTTAATGTAAGTAGGCCATTTTGTCATTCCAGAAATATTAAGTATATATTTTATATTTTGATAACTTTCTCTTTTGCTTTTGCAGGTAAAGAAGAGGACAGCCATACGGAGCTTTAACCCATGTTGAAGTAGGCCTAGATTTTGTATTGAAACAAAAAGTGGGATTGTCACTGTTATGTGTCTTTGCAAGCAGTGTATGCGTGCACATGCATCCATCATTGGAACTCAAGGGGGGGCCAATAGCGACTCAACACAATTAAAGGGAGCTCTCGATTTCTCTTGTTACAAGAGGGTTTTGGATTCCTAGCCAAAGGTCAGCGAACAACTGCACAAACAGTCGCTTTGTAGACATACCTCAACCGCAAAGGAAATCTTGAGTTTGTTTGTTTGATTATTTACTGTTTCTGAGTCTTACCCCTCCTTTGTTTGCTCACATCTCCCAATCATTTCTGTTTGTTTGTCTTTCTGTCATTCACCAACTTGGGGATTTTGTGTCTTTAGGTCTTTGAGCAGTGTCTTGAAAATTGGAGAAGATATAATGATAGAATCATTGGGTAATTGTAGAGATTAATAGATCATTAGAAAGGGCACATGCTATGGGATTTGTTTTGTATAATTAGACAAAATTTTGATTGCATGACTAGATGATTTGGGAGAATGTATCATTCACATATGTACCATTCCAGTTTACACTAGTCTTTAAAATAGAATTTTTTAATTGTTGTACCATTTCTTTTTCTAAGTTTTGGTTTCCTTGCTTGGAATAAAAATACCTCTTATTAACCCATGCATTTGTTAGCATCTAGAATCTTTCATGAATTGAAGGAAGATGCATGTAAAAATTAGTCACAAATGAACTGTCATTTCAATATGCTTATTTTCATGAAATATGCTGTGATATTGTGATGGTTTTCTGACAGACTTTGAGGCTGTTTCCCTTCTCTGTGAAAGTAAGTTATTAAATACCTAAATCATAACTACCTAGTATTTTCTTAACAAGTTGTCTATGTTTGTGGGACAGAAACGGGCCTTGCCACTTACAACAGCTACAAATGTATGTATATTTAGTTTCCATCCCCAAATCTGGAGACAAAATTTTACTCCTTGGAAATGTGTTATTCTGTTCGCTCACCTATGAAATCTTTCAAAAGATTTGTAACTTTTTTCCCAGTCTTTGCAATTTTTTTTATTGAAATAAAAATTGTTCCAAAAAGTTCATCCTATTATATACTATTTTTTTAATTTAATGTGTGGTAACGGTTTTCAAGTTAGAACTTTTCAATAATTTGAGACTACACATTGGATCTTTTTTCCACCTTGTTATTAATGGAAAACTATTTCTTCCAAGATTATTGTTCCAGTAATTAAGAAATGTTTATTCAAGAGTTCTTAATCACTCATTTTCCAAACGCATCTCTCCCTGGTGGCAATAATATATTACAGTAACTTTGTTCAAATTGTTTATTTATATTATATTGAACATCACAATGCCCAGCTAATGTTCAGGAAATGCAGTGTCTTGTAATTGTTTTGTTATTGGCTCTGTTTACTCAGTGTTTATAATCCCAAATGTATAATGGTGTTTGAAATGATTTGTGTAATGTATTTAAGAATGATGTATGTATTTACAATCAGAATTTTCTTTTGAAAGATCACTGGGAGTGGTGCATGCTTCTTTGTAAGGAAAAAAATTGTTTTGTAAAAGCACTCGTGGTATATAAAGTAAGGTTGTTTTAACATTTATTCTCGAGTGTGGTAGTTATGACGGAGGAAATTTCCAGTCGTTCATGGAAAGAGTTACTGCAAGTGCTCTTTTTTAAGGTTATTACCTAAAACTATCTTTCACAATACATGGTAAATTTTCTTAATCGTTAGGAGTTGAATCAATTGAGAGAGATAAAATGAATAACAATTCGAAATCCTTCCTGTGTATTCAAACATGGCTGGATCATGTTTCATAGAAATGAAAGCAAAAGGTGTTTGACTATAGAAAAAAGGATAGATTTAATGTAGATACTTGCATCAAGATCTTCAAAGAATTATATGCTTTCATATAGAGTTCAAAAATTTGTGAAATGTGTAAATGTGTAAAAATTGGATTCAAGATCAATAATTGTGCATACGCAGTAATCAGCTATTGGTTGTTTGTAAAATGTTTTCTCAATTACCATTCATTTACAATTAACGTATTTTTTATCATTACAAGAAGCGGCTCAATATGAACTTGATTAAAAAGTATATATCTGCTGCACATGTATATTCTGAAAGCTGAAACAAAAAGTGCAAGAGAAATTTTGATTTACAGATGTGTGTTTGTGTGTCTTATAAATATATAAAATTTTTGAATATGTGCATTGATATGGAAATGTGTGTGTGTGACAGTAGATTATATAATACCTGTTACAATTGTAAAATATGTTAATGTATTTGTGTCCTAATTTATCTTGTATATCTAAGAAAATCTGAAAAATCACTTTATTGTGTATTATCCTTTTGAGACTTGCACAACACTGAAACAAAGAAACATCTCTAGAAGTAGTTTGGAAAGGACAATTTCTAAGGAGAAAAATGAGTCATAAAAATAAAATGTCTAGATTTCATAAGAGGATTATAATTGTTGAAAGATTATCATAGTTTGATATAAGTATATATTTAGCACTATTACAATGATGTCATTATGTTTCGACATAACGTGATATAATTTACATACTCTCTTTCTCCTAACTCCATTTTTTAGAAGAGTCAGCACTTATTTCAGTGAAAGATTGAGTTTTTCTTTCTTCAAATGTTTGGCAAGAACTTAAGGACTGAAGAGTAGTATTCTGCTCTAGTTTGATGTAAATAAAAATGTCTCATCGTGTGGTATGGCATAGCCTGTAAATAAACTTTCTCAAATTTATTTTCTAATTTATCAGGCAGAACACAATTCAAATGTTTTCAATTATATTTAAATCAAACATATTAAATGAAAACTTACTTTATCAAATTATAGTGAAACCTGCCTTACATGATCGCCAATGATTGTGAATAGAGGTGTGGCTGCTTAATCAAGGTTATGAGATTATTAGAAGTGTAAATCAAATCTAATTGCTTTCAAATGATGAATGTTTTCTTTAACATTTTTAATTGCCATAAGTGACAAAATAAAATTTCAATGAAGATCATTTGTCTCTCTCCACTAAAATCAAAACTTGACTCGCCACTCCTCTTGGTCAAGAAACTCGCATTCCATCCTCATGGAATTGAACAAGCAAACTGTTCTTGAAGATGCAATGGACATTCACATGCAAATCTTTACAGCAGGGTCGTCTGATGAACTTCAAATGGGATTAATACACATGACGTGCTCTGTAGTCATTAACAGATTCCCAAAAAAGGGAAGCGTGCAAGTATGCAAAACAGAATAGTAAAATATGTAAAGTGAACATGTTTGTTTCATTAAGAGATACTTATTAAAATCATATGTTTTGTGAAACAGAACCGAATCCCCCTGCGAGATATAGGACTTTGGATGTTTCCGTTCAAGGAAATCTGATGCATCTATTTCGGGAAAATATTAAATCATCAGTAATTTCTTTTATAATATAGCTCAAAATTACTTGAGGTGATCGCTTAAAGTGTCATATGGAAAAATCGATCAATTGCATTAAAATATGGCCGTTTCTGGAGGTGACTGTTAGACCAGGTTTCACTGTAGTTCAGTTAATCTAATTTCTTGTATGTACCACTCTTAGTGATTTAAAATTAACTCTAAAACCATGATTTAAGCATAGAGGAAGCATTCTTTCCTCCATGATATTAGGATTCCTGTTTCACGAATACGTTTGCTATCTTAATAATGTAACTTCTTGCCTTTGCCTATACCCTTAATGTGTATCCACTTTTAGTTGGAGCTAATAATCAGTGACTGGTTTGAATGAAATTGTACTCAGGCTGACAGCAAAGTAGAGATATCATGAAGAAATAAAGTAAGAATCCAATGGTAAATATGTTCACCCATTAAGTACCATTATCCTCAAATGGGGATCATAAATATTTGTTATTAGTATGTTGCTGTTAAGAATTTTCCAAGACCATAATATTCCTCTATCTCACGGGTGTCCAACTTACTAGGCCTTAACCTTAGCAACTAAAACGTTTAATATGGTTGCGGGCCATATTTTGATAACTTGGATGATCCATGCCTGACTTCCTCGTATTATTCATCTCAGCAGTTTGCCCTGCTGCTGTGAAACAGGGAAGTAATGGAACAATGCATGATTTCTGGCCGTATGATAAATTTAGTGGGAAAATATTCTTAAATCTAAACTTAAACAATTTTGACATTACAGGGGTGTTGACCCCTGGAGGACACATGTGCTAGGCGTGCAATTTTCTCACCCAATGTGGATGCAAGGGCTTTTTATTTTTGACTAACTGTTCGCGGTTCCAATAAATGTCACTGCATCCCAGGGACTACCAGTTAGACAACCCTGCTCTGTCTGAACATTTGAGAATCCAGTGTTGACATTAGGAGTTTCTTAGAACTTTAACGAGGGATGATAATTATTGCACAAGCAAATGGACAGCGTTTCTTTGCTGTGCGATTGAGAGATTCTCAATCCCATATCTTGGTTCATTTGACATTTTTAGGACAAATATCCTTTGATTTTGAATCTGCCTATTCCAATAATGTTGCTTCATCATAACTTGATCATGAATCTTTGATGCTTTAATATTTGTAGTATGTGACATTTTGTTTTCGATACCCATTTGGGGATCATGGTACTTGACAAGTTACAAGAACTTGCATTGAATGCTGCATTGTGCAAAACTTAAAAAAGGTGTCCATCATTTTTCTTCGACCTCTGCGTTAAAACTCACATATTTTACAATTTAGAATTTCCTCTGAAAATATTTGAATTATTGGGTAGATATGGGTTCTGCAGCATCATCTCAAAACAGTTTTTGACAAGACATTTCAATTTCAAGTATTAAATAATGTACTACTTCAAAATTTAATACTATTTGCACTTAGTATGTATGAAGGAAAAAAAGAAAGATTGCTGACATGTGGGTTGGGGGATAAGGTGGCTAATAGAAATCATTAAACCTCAAGAACTTATTTCTGTTTTGATACCCTATTTCCTAGGTGTGAAGTGGTAAAAAAGAAAAAAAAAACTGGAAGAAAGAGGCATTATCGTGAAGCTGGTAATTGTTTTGAATGTATTTTCAAATGTTTATACGTAATCAGTAAAAAAAGTAGGGCAAAATCTCATGGTTCATGTGATTAATGTAATGCTCCAAATATTTTAATTGTTATAATTTCAAAGAACTTCAGTTATGTAAAATTTCAAATCATGGTATTATGATGCCATTAGTGTAGATTATAAAAATAAAAAGAAGGTAAAGATTGCAAATCAACTGCTCAACATATCTTATTGTACATTACAATAGATTTATGAGTGGAGCAGTATGAATAGTATGCACAAGAAAGTATAATTGAAATTTGAGAGATTTTTTCTTTTACCAATTTGTTTGATGTAGGCATTGTTAAGGCACTTGTCTGATTCTGTTCTAAAAAGGCATACTACTCATACTCAACTATCCTCAAAACATGAACCACAAGTGGCTCAAAAAATATCAACCCTGTAAGGATGTAAAAAAATGTACTGTCAGATTACATATCTACTGTTTCATAAAGAAGTTTTGAGTAATGTCTCAATTATATTAAAAACGAAACCTTAAATATATTTTATGTTTCAGGTGATTATTTTACACACAAAGTACCATGATACTGCATTTGGAGATCAAATTTTATTTTATTCATAGAAAATATGTTGCAATTTTTTACAAATATATTGGGCCTGATGCATTTGTAGAACATTAAACAACAATGAAAGATGTTTGTTAATTTTAAATAAATTTTACTCTGTGAAGATGACCCTTGAAAAAAATATATGTACCTTACTACTTCCTCTAACAAATTGTCATCCTATCAAATACACATTTTTACCTGAATTTTGCTTAAACTGAATATCTGATATGATAATTAGTTTGATGAAAAATGATTCAGTGCATTATAGTGACTTATGAAAATAATTGTAATATTAAAGATAAACTAGGAAGATTAGAAAATGACTTGCTCTTACACAGGATGAGTTGGTATAGAAAATCTGTTAAACTTTCTGTAAGCCAACCATGAGTTCCTTGCCAACATTTGTAAATATTTGAAATATTTTATTTCATGAATGTTTATTTATTGTGAGGTGATAAACAAATCTTTTTGTGTTATTGAAAGTAACAGTAACATTGTTGCGAGATTATTAGCTCCTGTAGCAAAATGGACCATATTTTCACAGAACTCAATTTTCTTTAAATATATTGAAAACAATATTATTAACCATATGTAGTGCAAACAATGTTATTTGCAGTTGTGTTTCATTAGTCTCAAAATGCAAATCATTTTAGGAAAGATCTCAAAGAGATTTCTGACTGTTCATGACAAGAGTTCTGTGCAAAATGTTCAACTACAACCCTATGTTTTGGAAATTGTGAAACTGACTTTTCCATACCTGGTATGGTGACATTGTATTTGTGTGTGTTCTTCCAAGATCTCACTGTTTTTCATAGTTGAGTTGTTTAATTTGGACACTGTTAATGATGTCACATTAAATGCTGAAGTCTAATTTTGCAAATATTCTGTATGATAATCAGGTTATATTTTCTAATCTTAATGAATATGTTGATAATATATTTTGCCATAACACAGGATATGTTAATTTTATCAATGACATCATTCACAGACCATATCTTATTGCATAAAATCACCAAAGATTCGGTTGGTTGCTTTCTTCTGGAATATCAATATGGTTAATGCCTTTATGTCATCACATGAAAATAAAACAACAGTATTGTGTGGCTGTTTACTAGTGTTATGGAGTGATTATTGTGAACAATATCTTGACTGTGACTGAAAGTGTTATTTATTTTGAAAATAGTTATTACATGTGTTTGAGCAAATTTGAAGTGCACATATTTTTTTGATGTTTGTATGATGATGCTGGTGTTCTAAAGAAAACCAGTTATGCCACTAAGGCCACCTATCCTTACTCCAATGAATGTCTCATTCCTATTCCAAAGTAGTAATCAGTGAAATCTTATAATAATAATAGTAATAATAATAGCAATAATAATAGCCATGAACCTTGATAAAATTATTTAAGTTTTACTTCATTGGCTATAATTTCTGAGTTATGTAACAAATCTTTTCCTCGTGTTATTTTCACAATTTGTAACTACAGTTCACCACTTTCCATTCTTTCCTACACTGAAAAATTTGAAAAATGTTTTTTAAGCCATCCAAAATTTAGAACTCAAAACAGTTAATTTCATGTCTATTTAGGTAATGTGATTAGCAGTTTCCTTCTTAAGAATTTTACATATCCTTTCTGGCAAAAAATAAGCCAACTTCTAAAATAAGATATAGTGAATGGAACATTTTAAGAGGTTTTTTAATGTTTTATAGCTTTATCACAAATTCCAATGAGGCTTTACCAAACTTCAGATTTCTAAACAGTATCCCAAAAACAAAAGTTGCAAAACATCATCCACAGTTTAATTTAGAATAGCTCCTGTCAGAAATGAAGTTGCGTTTACAATTAAAAATTTGCTTCTTCAACTACTGTCTTGCTCTTTCTTATTTACATGCCTTTTTATGCTTGGTATTCGTAAAGAGTATTGCATGGTGTCAAGAAGGTTATTAAGATTGTAATATTAGTAGCTAGACAGATAGTTATATTGAACATAGACCCAAAGGTTTCTGATTAGCTGTTCCAATAAGTAACCGATGGAAAGTTGCGCACAAAAGCATCAAAATTTAATACTCAAATGACACTTAAATGATGAGCGTAACAAAAATAAATTGTAAGGTATACAATTGTAGGACATTTTTCTTAGAACATTTTGGTAAAACGTAATTTTGTTCCCAAATTCGATTTTTTTTTTTTTTTTTTTTTTTTTTTTTTTTTTTTTTTTAGATTCAGGCAAAAAACTAGAAGATATAATTTTTTCGTGTTATAATATTTTATAACTCAAATTCCAACAAATATGTTTTACCAAACTTCAGATTCATAATTTCCAAAATCTTACTTAAAACTACAAAATTAAAGTTGGAGATTGTTGCTTTTGACAAAGTCTGCTGTAAAGAATCAGGGCTTTAAAAAAGGTCAAGTGCAATTTTTGGAGGGAGGGAAGTAGTTTTCACAAAATTTGCCCTTGAAATTCTCCAAAAAATATTTTTTTCTTAAAAGCTGCTGCAAATTGTACCAGGATAGAAGTGACGCGGGTCTAATTTTCGTTATACTCTGAATTTTCAAAATGCAAATTTAGAAATGATGCGATAAAGTATGCGCTGTTGTTGCACCACTTTCATTTTGTAGTAAATTATTTCTTTGGGGGTCAAATGTCGCCCAGGTTCTTGTAAACTACTAATAAATACTACAGCAACACATACTTTCTCGCATAATTTATACATTTGTACTTTTCAAAAATTTAGAGAGTTCAACAAAAATGTGACCCACGCAATTCTTACAAGCGCCCGTCCTATACGGGACAAAAATTGAGTGGTTTTGGAGAAAATAATTATTTTAGAAATTGCATACATTTCAAGAACAAAACACGAAAAAACTACTCTTTTTTTTAAAAAAATGTGTATTATACTTTTTAAAGAGCTGATTTTTAGAATAGACTTATAAACACGAACTAGTGGTGCTAAAACAGCAAGTACTTTCTTGCCCATAGTTTAACGCAAAATTATGCGAAAAGTACTCAAATTTCAGGAAAACTATGACCTTATTTCAAAATTTAACTTTATGGAACAGATTTCTATAAACAAAAAAAATCATCACATCATCAATATTTTAGTTTTAGGAAGACTCCGAAAAAGTTTTGAACTTTTGCAATTTTCGAATAAGCAGTCTTTTCATTTTTTTAAAATTTATTATTATTATTTTTTTTTTTATTTTAAGAATGTCCGACTTCATGCGAAGTACCCCCAAAAATTAAAGTATCGGTTTCAAATGCAAGGGGCCGTGACATCAGCCAGATCTATTAGGGAATATCTTCTTCTTCTTCTTCCCCCCCCCCTTTCAGCTGAACAGTTTAATCGCTAGCGTTGTTAGCAGACGGACAGACATGTTTTTCCGCAATTGGATTTTTGTTTCAAGGACTCACAAAACAAGGATTCTGGATATACCACGCGCTAGAGGATTTTTGTTTCTTAATTTAGCAACTGGATTTATTCACTTTATCCACCAGGGTCCTGTCATATGAGTTTTTTTCTGCCGAAATTTCGCCGTTATTTCGCACAGCATTACCTAACTTTCTCTCTACTCCGCAACAAGAAAGTAAAAAAAAAGAAAAGAAAAATACAATATACAGCACGTCAACTATATCATACGTCTGTCAGAACTAAAAATCGTGTAAATTTCGCGCAAAACTGAGGATGAGACTGCCTTTCCTGCAGTCCCCCGAGCTCCAATTTTGACACAACAGCGGGACACGAAATCAGCTATGCCCAGACTTCGTTGCAAGTAGCAGGCAGGGTAGGGAAACTTGGCGGTCAAAGAGAGACCTAAAATTCACTACAATTTCCCCCCACCATCAGCCCAGCCTAACGGTGACGTCACGAAGAGATAGCTTATGTTAACGTAATTTATGAAGACGCTTCTTTATAAAAAATGTTAATATTGTTTTAAATTTAAAAAAAACTCACTTGTGATTGTATGAAGCTCATTTTGGAAATACTGAAACTCATCATATACAACCGGACACATTTCACAGTTAACCACGCATTACATCCTATTTTCTTTGTGTCTTTTAATGTGAATCTCCTCTTCTTGAACCAGGATGATCAGACTAGAAGCAATTAGAGATTACTAAAAATAACCAAACTAGTCTACACCACAAATACTCAATACACACTGAAAATTATGAAGGTTATTACCTGCTGGACAACAGTTGGACCCTAGGAATAAAAAAACACCTAAAACAAGGAATCCACACCAGAAATGTAGCTGATAACACCACAAAATGTATATAACATTAAGAATATTCTTTAAAACATATCAACTGTCTTTATTAAAATATATTTTACATATTGTGAATTGCTTATAGGTTATATTTTCAAAAAACCTTAAAGACCTCTACAATTTAAAGACAGTTATATTATTATTTTAAACACACAGAGACATTCAAAATAACATTTACTTCTCATCCTAGGCATGTACAAAGTTTATGAAATACATTTATACATCCAGACATACCTGTACATCCTTTTGGAATTACCATAATACTTATGTCCAAGAGAACACTGATAATAAGTAGTCTTTATAGCCTGGAAGGGAAGAACCCAAATATTTGATTTTCAGGGGCTTTATCTAGCTTCTACTATGAAACTTAATGCCTGCAAAATAAATACAAACTTAGAAAAGCATGTTCCAGGATAAACTTCAATTGGGGTAAATTAATATTAAAAATATTTACCCAGCACCCGGACGACTATGTCGAACAGAATAGCTATATCCACTAGCTTCCAACTCTGTAAATAGATTTTCAAAATCTTCCACGTAACCAGAAATAGTACCAGAGGATTGCAAGTAGTCCTTCAGTCTCCTCTGCATAATTTCCTCGAGAGAATTAGCCATATTTCTACAGAAGAAGGTTTGTTACCACGTGCCGAAATCATGAGGCAATTAAACTTATTCAATCGTGTCTTACCATTCAAGATTAATACAGATTGCCAAATCTTACAACACTGAAAAAAAAAACAGAAATTCGTCAAAAAAACACACAAAGCGTTCGCTACAACCGCGCTATACGGAAGTACGCGCTACAAGGAAGCAGAGAACATTGGAAAAGTCGCACGGATGAGTCGCAGGTCAAGAACAGTCAAGAATAGTGCAAATCTTGGCTGGCCAATAGCAAACACCCAGCCGTGACGTCACCGTTAGGCTAGACGATGGTGGGGGGAAACTGCAGTGAGTCTAGTGTTTCCCAAGTTAATGACCCCCAAGCTCCAGTCTATATAAGACCGTGCACCCGTCGCGGTCTTCAGTCTTGGACTCAGTCTCCACCCGAGAGGATCAGAGACATATCCTGAGGTCGTCTTCCGGAGAACAGGCAGGGCACAACTGTCAGTGTTAAACTTAAAAAAATATTTGAAAGAAAAAACAAATTATTAAAATTAAGATTGAAAATAATTTTAAAAAAATATTTAAGAGTATTTGGTTTAATAGTGTCCTGGAGTATTATTATCACATAAAGTGACTCTCGCGTGGAGATTCAAAATTAATTAATTAAATTCATTTTTATAAAAATTAAAATTATAAAATTTAATATTCAAAACGAAATGAAAACTATAATGAAAGCTTTAAAACCAGTGGCGTTCCGATAATACTGAAGATACACAGGAATTGAAATAGATTTTTTTTCTACCAGGAGATAAATTCTACGGATTGTCAAGTGCGAGAAGCAAATACATTTCTTTTGCAAAAAAGATATGTCCTGAATGTACAAATTTCACTATAGATGAACTAAACAATAGGTTTTTAGGAACAGACGTAACAAAATACGGGAATGGTTCCTTTTATGACACATCTATAGCATCGCCTCGAGACCAGGAACATACGACTTTAAACGTTTTATTGAATCCCACGGAATATAATCATCAGAATATTCCCGGGATTGGACAAACATATTTAAGAATAGGCCGAGCCTGCAAAGCAGGAATTGAATATGTGACGTCTCGGCAATTGAAAATAAATATGAGCAATAAGATACACTTTATACTTGACGACATGAATTTTGGGAGCCGTTCCTCAAAAAGTTTCGTATTATATGAACTACCGCGAAATTCACTCGATGTTACAGAAATTGAATACATACGAGAGAGACGAGGGGGACTATTGAAAGATGTGTCAGGACAGGAATTAAGGTAATTTATAGAAACAGGAATAACATAAATATTCGTAACAATGTAATGTTCTGGGAAAACGGTAAAAAAGTTGTAGCTCCCTGGGAGAGGACCGACTATGTTCAAAGAGTACAAAGAAATTCCGAAAATAATTTGTATACGTGTACAAACTTAAGATCACTTAAGAATTTGTGGGAAGATATGTTCCAAAATCAACAATGAATTTTTTTTTTCAAAAGACGACGTCGCAAAGAAATAATTAACTATAGAATTACATTCTAAAGTTTACAGATTGACACGCTCTTTACGTTTCTAAATTAGCCTTACCAGATCTTTCGTCGCCATCGCTGTTCCATGCTACAACCATAGAGTCGAGATATATTGTATCTCTCTATGGCTGCAAAGGAAACCTAAGACTCACTGCAATTTCCCCCCACCATCGTCTAGCCTAACGGTGACGTCACGGCTGGGTGCTATTGGCCAGCCAAGACTAGCACTACTCTTGACCTGCGACTCATCCGTGCGACTTTTCCAACGTTCTCTGTGGTTCTCTGCTTCCTTGTAGCGCGTAATTCGGTATAGGCGGTGTAGCGAACGTTTGTGTGTTTTTTGTGTTGTTTGACGAATTTATGTTTTTTTTTTCAGTGTTGTTGTAAGATTTGGAAATCTGTATTAATCTTGAATGGTAAGACACGATTTAATAAGTATTTAAGGTTTATTCAATGCTCATGATTTCGGACACGTGGTAAAAAACCGTTCTTTTGTAGAAATATGGCTATTCTCTGGAGGAAATTATGCAGAGGAAACGGAAGTGTAATGGTGCGGTCCATTTAATGTACAAGGGATTAGATATTTTGTTATGTATTAATGTGCAGCTTTTGTGTCCAGTGTGTAAGGAACAAGCCTGAAATCATTTTTGATAAGTGTGATGCGGTCCATTAAATGTCTAAGGGTGGTGAGAATTGTTAGGTGTAGTTATTTATAGGTACATGAATTAGGCCTCCTGGGGAAACCATGTATTAAAAAAAACGCACCATGCGTTCTACCTCATAGGTGGTGTGGGAATGATGAATTATTTTGAGAGAACATGTCATTAAACTTCTTTTGCATTTCTGTATCATGTCTTGTTTTGCCTTCGTGGGGTGAATATCCCACACAATTCCAGGAGTGTGGTACCTCTTGTGTCTTAATATTTCCCTAGCATGGGGGACAACACCCTTGAGTCTTTCCTTCATTTATCGGAACTAGTGAGAGCATGTGCATTCCCAAATATTACACCACAACTGTGATGTCTCCTTGCAGTTGCTGGTTTAAGAGAAAATTTAACTTCATTGCATTATATTTTATATTGAAATTAAATGTTGTATTTGTTGAATGTGTATTTTATAGAAAATGTATTTTGCATTCTGCAAAACGTGGAAGCTTTATAAACAACAAATTGTAAGATGTTTTTTGTTTTTATTATATTTTGTTTCCCTATTTGGTTTTCCTTTACATTAGTCCTGGTCCAAGACAACTGAATCTGGAATAGGCAAATGATGACTCCACAAGAAATTATTTTGCATTAACTTTGCTTGTTAATAATTCTATTCAAGATTAATCATTCATAAACAGGTTAAATTTATAGAACGTACTCTTGTATTACATATTTTCTTTAGAATATCCTGCTCCTATAAACTATTTGTATTTTGCGGGTTTTTATGACATCTTTGGTCACCACAGCTCTCGTTATTCACAAGACCTGGGAATGCTGCTCAGTGTTCTGTTTAAGGGCTGAATTCATAGTCGTCACTTATACTGAGTGTTCCCTTAAGTACACTAATCGCATTCATAAACAGTCCTTAAGTGAGCACTCATTCCTATAAGGGAGGCAGCTTGCTCCCTTAACACCTTCCATCAACACAAACTGAGTGAAATTAATATTACTGAGAAACCTTTTGTATTCATGGAGAAAAAAATGTTAATAGTGTACCCCTTCTTTCATATGAAACAATCAGTTGAAAAAGTATCACTCCAACATGTTATCACAGGTAGACATTACAACCATAGAAATATTTTGTATAATACCCAATCGTGATATTCTATTTTCATTTCAACCAGAGCAATTCAAAGCAACAAATATATAAGCAATGCAAAAAGGATTTTAAAGGACAATAACAACTTCTTTTGCATGAAAATCCTCGACTTTTATGTGCATTATCTTGCAAAATGCTTCCTATTATACAGTAGATAGATTATCTGCTAATAATTAACATTTCAATATATTTTAATGTTACTACTCATAATAATAATTACATTAATAATACATATCAATAATGTTTGCAACCACATCAAATTTAACAATAGTAGTACATTCTGTATTTATAACTTGAAATGGTGAGGAGGCAAGTTTTGAGCCGTTTTTTTTTTCTTCTTCTATTCTCCTTCTATTCACAGGATGTGATATGCAGTTCTTTTTTCTTTGCTTCAGCTTGAAACAGTTCACACGAAGCAGAAAGTCTAATGGAATAAGAATCTTATTTATTTATATTTTTAAGGGAAAACACTGTAGGACATGTTGTTAAGCAGGAAAGCTTTCAATTTACTTTTAAATGTATGAATTGTGTTTATGTCTTTGATATCATTGCCTAGTTTGTTGTAAAGTGTAATGCCCTCTATTAGGGTACTTTTTTGATAAAGTGTAGTTTCAGAGTGGGGAACGTGTAGGTTATCCTTTTGACGGGCGTTGTAGTTATGTACATCAGAATTTAAAGTAAAAGTGTCTTTGTTTTCCATGAGAATTTTCTTTGTGAAGACCACTATTTCAATATGTACATGTATGGTAGAGGAAGAATCCTTAGTTTATTAAACAAGGGTTTGCAAGACTCCAGCTTATGAGTGCTGGTCATTGTTCGCAGTATTCTTTTTTGGATAATAAATGTGCAAGTGCTTTCAGGGGCATTTCCCCAGAATATTATCATATTTTAGGTGTGACACATTTGCAAAATACATTGTTCGAAGTGTCTCAATGTTGGAGCTTGACGCTGAGGGTGTATAGGCGCATAGCAAGATTTGCTGAGCTCTTTTGTTAAGATTTGAGATGTGAGTGTTCCATTTTAGGTTTTCTTGAATTGTTAGTCGAGGAAGGTAGTTTCATGAGATATCGTTACAGGGTTATTGTTTATGAGCAAATGCTGTGAGAGTTTTTCTTTAGATCGAGGATTCATGAAATTTAGAGAGACTGTCTTGCTGGTGTTTATGAAGAGTTTGTTGTCTTGAACATCATTTACTAGTGCTTGCAAAGTTTTGTGAGTTTCTTTTTCTAATGATTGTTGTGTTTTTGATTAGATGATGAATGTTTGTGTCATCTGCAAACAAAATTATTTTGTTGTTCCTTAAAGCCAAAGGCATGTCATTTATGTATATAAGGAATAGTATTGGCTCAAGGATGGATCCTTGCGGGACTCCACAATTTATTATTTGAGGACAGGAGTAGTATGAGGAGATTTTGTTTTCTTTAGTGTATTGGAGGCAACTATTTGTCTACGATAAATATGATTTGATCCATTGGCCTGCAATGCCTCGAATCCCTAGCATTTCTATTTCCTTAAAAGTATATGATGGTCAATGATGTCAAAGGCTTTTTGACAAATCTAAGAAAAGGCCAATGGGAATTTCCTTCTGATTTAGTGCAACATGTATGTCATTTAAAAAGGAGAAGATAGCTGTGTCTGTGGATCTATTACTCCTGAAGCCATGTTGTGCATTTGTAAGGACGTTATTTGCATTGAGAAACTGTTTGAGTCTATCATTGAAAAGTCTTTCCAGAATTTTTGAAAATCCTGATAACAGGGAAATGGCCTGTAGTTCATTGGGTCATAAGTATTGCCCTTTTAAACCAATGGTTTAATATTTGCTGTTTTGAATATATTTGGAAATATGCCTGATTTTAGAGAGTAATTGCAGATGTGAGAGAGTGGTTGCACTATACATGGAGCACTGTGTTTAATAAGAAAAATCTGGAATGTTGTCCATGCCTGCTGAGAATTTATTCTCCATTTGTCCAATGATTTTAAAAAATTTCAGAGGGGGTGGTTTCATATAAAAATATGGAATTTACAATCTGTGTAATATTAGTGTTTGGTGTGTTTTATTGTTTAGAGAGTGTTGAGAGATTAACTTATTACTAATTTGTGAAAAGTGTTAATCTGGA
>BOPP01000192.1:1000489-1034292 GCA_017312745.1 Gryllus bimaculatus | reverse complement strand
ATATATCAGCTATTTCTTGTGGGTCTTGTACAGTTTCATTTTTGTAGTGGAGCTCTATGTTTTTTTTTATTATTAGTTGGTGCTGAAGTCAAAATGCTATAGTATTTCTGCAATATGCTATAGTATGCTATAATTTTAATATTATTATTTTATGTCCTTCAAAATGCTATAGTATATGACTGCTCATTTGCGATACATTTAGAACACTAATAAATTTCAAGTAAAGGACATGTATTTGTTTATTGCTAGGTTGTGATAAATAACATTTCAGCAAACTTATAATTTGCATATATTCATATTTCAATTGATTTGTTTATTTGATGTAAATGATGACAATTGAATAATTTATTTTAGAAACCTGTCAAACGCCAAAATCTAAAACACACTTTAACTACAGATTACTGTTCCAGGAGGATAAATATTCTTAGTTTTCTCTAAATGATGAATTTGACGTTTGACAGGTTTCTGAAATAAACAATTCAATTCTGATTTACTGCAAAAGCAATGAATCAAATGATTCGTTCAAGGATTGGAAAAATAGTTTGCAAAAAAAATGGTGACATGTCAAAAATGTAATACCAAACATGTAGATAAGTCACAAATATTTTATGAACTACAAGACCTATATTAACATTAAAGTTCCTCAAAATCAATCCATCAATAAATTAAAACAAATTTTTGGAAGTCTTTTTGACTGCTCCCCGTCTGGCACATAGGACAACATTGCCAGCCTTCCAGTGTTAAAAGGGCCAGCAACAAATTGTGTGATGGAATCGTAGACAGAAACGGGATAACAATATGTACTTGTCAAAACCTAAGGATCCATTTCAAGATATTCCCTCCAGAAACACTCCAGTATATTTAAAAAACTTTTAACTTTTTCTGAAAGGTGTCTTTCTTAAGGGAAGGTAAAAAAAAATTAGTTTAAATAAATAGTGACACTCAAAATTTGAATTACAAATCCAAGCACAACATGAAGCTTGTCTTTAACCTTAAAGAAAGGAGGTGAGAAGCAATGAGAAAAAAATGTTTCAAGGCATACAAATAATTAAATACAAAAATGCATTGAACCCTACCAATTTAATTTTCAGTAGCATTATTCAATATTTACACAAGATGACAACAAATTGCCCAATTTTTATAGGATTTACAATCCTGTTCAATAAATGCTTTCCCACCCACTGAAGTTGCAAATGTTCACAGTTTTGGAATTGCGATAAAATCTTTACAGTGAACTGTAATGGGAAGTCAACTAAATATATAAGAACTTACTAGTGAATGTCCAATTTCATTCTTGCATCAATTTTTATAAATTCCTAAAATTACAAATTCAAGTGGTTTATTGAAGATATTCATTTCTTGTGGGAATATCAAAATTGTCAAGGACATGTATTTGAAATTAATACTGTAACATAGTTTAAAATTTGTCATACTTATACTTAAAATTTTTTATTCTTATACTTATTCTAGTCACAAATTAAGGGCACAGGGCTGAAAAAAATGGTTGGCAAATTAGTGTTTTGTAATCACAAAGACTAGATTTTAAGTCTAGTAGCTCACTTTTATTGTAATTTGTAAGTCTCATACGTGCTAACAGAATACTAAAAACAACGCAGATTAAAACATTTAACATCGAAAATTTTATTTGGAAGATTGAATAGATACAAAACCATTAACTTTTTACAACAAAGTATGTATATCATTTGAAACATGGACAAGTTTTACATTTTTGTCTCTTTATGGCATCACTAGAGAGCACACACATATTTGTATCACATGTCACAAACGCCAATGAAAAACCAAAAATTCTTATAGCTATTGATAACTAAGCTTTACAAAAACTACATTTGAAGACAGTGTTTTGATATTGTTACAAAAATACTCACAAAAAGTACTCTTTAAGATCTCATTTCTGGGATAATCCTTTTCTCTGCAAATAATAGATGTAACACAATAAAAGTTGATAAGAGATTTTTCATTTACGTTTTTATTCAAAAAGTTTGTTGTGGTGAACAACAAGAGATCATAGTTTGAACACTTCATTTTCTTCAACAACCATTCCAAATAACTATCCATTTTATTACACACACACACTTAACATTTGCCAATACACTGGCCAGTTTCATTTTACAATGAATACCTAGTTTGATTTATCAGAATCAATTGTACAATCAGAGTATTTTGGCAAATATGTCCCCAGCACTATAAAATAGCCTCAAATCTCACTTTTTAAACCACGTTGAACATTCTTGAACCAGTTTAAAAACTCTACGTAACTAAGGAACTATTCTTCCCTTGGATACGTATCTGCAATATCATTAGGCAGCCTCAGAACTACTCTTGCTTGAGGCAAATTATGCTGAGAAACTTGCCTTACCAAAGGTCTTGGTGCACTATTTTCAGGTGAATCAGTCTGGACTTGTTGAGATCTGGAATGCAAATTTGGGGAAGGAGCAGCATTTGGCCTTTGTTGAGTTGGCTGCTGACGGTTCTGAGGCAATGCATGTTGCAGCTGAACTGGTCTTTGAGATACTTGTAATAATGCTCGTGATGTCCCTAATGATACTGTTGGTTGTGTGGTTGGAGGTCTCGGAGTAGCAGATCCAGACTGAGAAGAATTTCCTTCCGCTGCCCTCGCAGTAGAATGAAGATTTGTGATGACAGTTGCTGTAGATGAACCTGCTCCCATTGGCTGAGAAGTTAAGTTATTCAGAAGCCGCCTTTTTGGTGGAACAGGTTCATCATGCGTCATCGTCATCTTCACTTTCTTCATGATCGCTTTCTCCTTCCTCTCCGTCTTCATCTTCTTCGTCCTCATCCTCCTCGTCTTCTCCGTCGTCTTCCTCATCCTCGTCATCTAATTCGTCCCCTACATCACTCTCCTCTTCCAAATCATTATCTTCCTCCTCCATAGATCCAAGAAAGCTCAGCAATAGGAGGTCATGAAAATCATCATCGAGGGATGACGCAAGCAAGGGGTATAAGTAATAAGGACGCATATCCGACAACATGTCAATAGTTCCTCCTTGTAAATGTAGCCTCTCGTCTCCAGTAACTACTTTCGTTTCAATTGCTATACTTCCTTCTTCTGAACATGACACATTAACCACTCAACCAAATAAAACAATTACATTTCGAAGTATACAAATCCTCGTGCCTTCGGAATATGGCATTCTTGACCCAGTGATCTCCGATTATCCACAACCACCTATATAACAACCTGCTCATACATCGTATCAAATAGAACATTGGCAGTTACACTCTACGAACATCATACAGTTGAACATTGGCAAACACTGAAAACCAGGATTCAGGACCTGGAGGGAACAGGAAGAAACCCGCAAGAATATTCAACTGACAAGTATGGCCAACACCCATTGCACAAATACTTCTCGAATGTGCATAAACTGTGGTAACTATCTTAAGTTTTTCACATTCTCAGAAATTCTCTACGCCTATATTAAACGAAAAATTGAAATAAAAATACACTTCTACGTTTCACAATGAATTATACAGTGATGATTACTTATATTACTAAAAGGTGATAATATTTATGCATTGGTGCAATGTATCAGACACTTTCTTTTGTCAACATTCTATAGATCGCGCTATTTCGTAGGATATTCTATAATAACATGGCGAATTACGCGATGTTTACATATTTGTAAATTTACCCTGATTATGTTACTTTTCGTTTCTTATAGAGACAAATTTAAGGAGCATTACAGTTTTAGTTAATATATTTAATAAAATGTCTCAAGATATTGATGCTAGGAGAAGTACGGCCGCACAATTTTTTATGGAAGATGATTCCGAGGAACAGAAATCATCTTATAATAAGGTATCATTAAATAAATGGGGAACAAATCTCGCAGGTTAAGACCCTCGGTACACGTAGTAATCAAATTTATTATGATTGTTTAACACAATCATTACTTTCTGTTGACGTGCTTACGTTCTCCTGTCATTTTGAAGGCGGGTGACTTTGAGGTTATAAGTAATATTTTTTCATAATAATGTCTCTTACTCCAATATTGTCGGAAATGGTAAAAAATGTATTATTTTAAAATTCTAAATACATATTTTTATCGCAGATTGTGGATTGGCTCAATCATGCTGCAGTTGCAACAGACAAGGTTGATACCTTAAGAAAAGTACAGGAAATCATCATCAATAAGGAAGAAAGTCTCCTAGATAACTTCCTTGAGGAAGTTCTTGGATTTCAAAATGACAGAAATCAAGATGTGAGAAAATTCATAGTTGGTTTCATTGAAGAAGCATGGTAAGTTAAGATAAAATGAAAAGCTTGGAAACTACTATTATATGGTTGCACTAAATATGCATTATAAAGTCTTTCAGCCACCAGCCCTTTAAAACCTGACCACTTTAGAGTAGCAAAGGGGAAGGAAGAGTTTGCAGTGTAATGACCAACGTTTAAGCTTTTCATAGCTGGTACCAAGTTTCAATATCAGCAAACCCATGTGGAATTTATGCGGGACAAAACAAGCTCCCAGCAAGGTTTATCATGGTTTCCTTTGCCTTTTATTTCACCATTGCTCCATTATCTTATCATTATTATTGCTGTCATCACATTACAATTTCTTTCATGGACCTCAATGAACTCAGCTGTTGGAGAGCCCCTAAACCCCAATAAATAAATAAATCCTAATTAGCCCTCTCTCTTGTATGTCTTTCAGAACAGTTATGTCCAGATTTCCACTTTCCACCTCAGATCCATGGTTCATATACTAGTGGATTTATATAGATGTTGTGTTCCAAGAGGGTTTGTACCAGCTTCTGTGGCTCAGAGCATCAATTGATGAGTTGTGTCTGGCCAGGAGATCCTATGGTTCAAATCTCAATGGTCGACACAATCTGTCAAAATCAGCCACTGTCCAGAGGAGAAGTCGAGCAGCCAGCTGCTATGATTGGTAGTTTTTTTCCAATTAGCACTAGATGAATGCAGGAGCAGTACCCCAACAAACAGACACGGATGGCACACGATTGTTCTTTGATCTTCGTTGACTTATCCTCACCTCTAATGTGCACAGACTTACATTTACATGCACTACACTATCACAGAAGCTGAGAGACCAGCTATGAGCTTCAAGCTTGTCCTGGCTGGGGTGGTGCCTCACCAGTGGGAGATACCTGGTTGGGGTAAACCCTTGCAAGCTGACATGTTGGTAGGCAGGATATCCCTTCTGGTGGGAGATGATCACTGCCACCTCCTGCAAGAAAACATGCAATACACTTGCGGTACTAATGATTTTTGCAGTTGACGTGCTCGAAATCACTAATCAATCACTCTAGAGGGTTTGTGGCTGGTTTCCTCAGGATTCTTTCATTTTCCCTGCGCCTCATTCCATTATCTACTCTCATCTTCGCAGGCTCTCCACTTCATTCTTCATCAACGTAACATCCCAACATTCATTCCATTCCAGGGAAACATGATGACAGCTGCATCTAGGATTTGGCAGAACAATTATGATCATTGCGAAGTCTCTTTCCATTTCACATTGTGTATTGTCAAAAGTATCATGCAAAGACGTAAAGGGGGGCGGTGACCCAAGGCCCAAAATCATGCTCTCCACTAACTGTAGAGAACTCTCCCCCTTCTCTTCAAGTGTGATTAGTTGTTTTTCCCAAATTCGAGTGTGCCACTGGTGCTTTTGAAAGAAGTAAAAAAGAAGTAAAAGAAAAGTATGAATATTCTCTGAACCAGGTCATTTGTGAACTTGGTTATGGACTTGCATGAATAAAAATTACTTTTACTTTTCAGCAAGAAGGATCCTGATGTATTGCCACGTGTGGTCACCAACCTGGCAATGCTCCTCAAGGACCAGTCCATTCAAGTTCAGAAGCGAGTGGTACAAGCCGCATGTGCTGTGTACCGCAGTGCTCTCTCCTGGCTGGCACATGCACGTGCGGTTACTGATGAAATGGAAACTACATGGAACATTGTGTGTGCTATCAAGGGACAAATATTCGGCCTCGTGGATAGTGACAATGACGGGTATGTACTTTATTAGTTATCTCCAAAGATTAGTTAGAAAGTTACATTAAAAATCTTACATGACTTCAAATTTTGTAATTTACAATTCTCACTTATCTGGTACATAAATGATTTACAATGTGGGATTATTTGCTTCATTAAAGATCAAAACATTTTGAATTATTGTATAAAGCGTATTATTATCATTCTGATGATAAACAAATTTTAATTTAAATGAAGATTTTCCAAAGGAGGTAGCATTTCTAGATTTTTAGTAAAATAGTTCATATAATAAACAAATATATGAACAAAAATACATTTTTATGATCAATTTGTATTGTTTATGTGAGAAATTAGTTCGAGTAGAGTATGTCACAGAGAAGTGAGCAGGGGAGTGGGCAGAGAGGTTGGGGGAGGTATAGAGAGTTCATTAAAGGGGAAGAGAGGGCAGGGAGGGGAACAAAGTGGGAAAAGGAAAGAGAGTGGTGAAGGGGAAGATAGGATGGGGAGGGAAAGAGAGGGTTGAGAGGGGAAGGTAGGATGGGAAAGGGAATATAGGGTGGGTGAGTGGAAGAGATGGCGGAGAAGAGAAAGAGAGGGTAGGAGAGAGAGAGAGAGATTGTAGTGAAGGAAAAGAGAAGGTGGGTAGGGGAGGGGAAGAGAGAATGAGGAATGAGAGGAAGTAGGAGTGTCTCCTTAGGCTCTCTCTGCTAAGTTGTAAAAAGCACTCTGAAATAAATAATAAAAATTATCAAAGAGCGATTTTTTCATGATTTGTGAAGGTTAGATATACCCCTTAAGGAAAGGCAAGAACTTCATATTTATTTTGCTTCTCTCGAACCATGCCCCCTTTCACTGAAAATACGTGTATAGGTGACTCCTTTCATACTACACTTCCACTCAAAGCCATCACACAACAACTCCTTCCACTTGGCTAGTGGCCTTTTAGGACACTTGCAACAGGACACAAAAAGCCCTGTTGCAAACAATCCAGGGTTTTGAATCCACTCGATCACAGCCAAACACCCCTGTCAGCACCCAAGTGCATACTGAACCACATTTATTCTTATTTCTTACCATCATAATACAAACACTGGCTGATCAACAACCCAAACCACAAAGAATCAGAGAAGTTCTAGAAACGTAACTAAGTGACAGAAACTTAGGTGTAACCATTTTGAGATTTACCCTATTCCGACAAGATTCTAGGACATGAAATATTTTAATAATGAATGTAACTAATCACAAAGCGTTAAAATTATTTACTACTTATTAAGTACTTTACAATGAATGGTTGATTTTTAATTATTTTTTCCTTCTCAGCCTGCGAACGCAAGCTATCAAGTTACTGGAAAGCGTGGTTCTAATGCAAACATATCCAGAGCCTGACTCCCTAAGAAGAGACAATGATTTTTCATTGGAGGATGTGCCACTCACCCTCAAGATAGCACGTCGACGCAAACTAGAAGAAGAGGCTCAGTGAGTTGCATTAAGAGACCAGTTTTGAGATAATTCCTTCTTTCACTAGAATCAACTTAAAAGTTGTTTGATTCAGAGTGATATCTAATTATACTGTAATACAGTAACATAAATTATATTTACATTGAATGTAAGATATCACTTGTAAATTTTGAAGGCTGTACCTACCATAACTGAATACTGAGCCAAAGAGAATAACTCTGCTCCTTTTCTCTTACTACCGATTTCACTACTTCAGTAGTTGGAGGCAGCATTTTAAAATTACCTGTTGGTATTGCTTTTATATTGGGATGAGGTGTACAAGTACTTGTATGTTAAAGGCAAATAATTTCTTAATATAAGAACTTTTTATTTTTAATTTTCATTACAGTATTTTGCAGTCTGATGTGACTGCATTTTCAGGTACTTACTGTAATTAATTCATAATCTTCTTCTAAATATCACATTCATTAAAATAAGGTGATTTAAAACAATGAACAGTTGAAACAAATGCCAAAAATAAAAATAAAACAAATGTTTCTGTCGCTATTCTGTGACCTTCCTCAGGGTTTAATGCCTTGGAGGAGGAAGGTCGCAGAATGGCGAAACCGAAACGTCGGCACCTTCGCCTTGGACGCGGCGTCACCCGGACAGCCAAGTAAATACTGACTCTGGCCGCGTAAGCCTACGTCCAAACAAATTCCAAAACTCAAATGGAGGCAACAAATTTTTATGCTAATAGCGATGTTTAAAAATAAGTACAATAAGAGCAATGTTTGAAATGTGAACTCTGAGCAATGATTGAAGTTGTGTATTATGATGTGTTTTTCAGCATGGTGTTTGAGCTGATGTTGAAGTTCCATGGGTCAATGCATATTAGCAGCGTCAACCTCATGACGTGCATGGGTTCCATTGCTCTCATTGCCAAAATGCGACCCCAATTTATGGGCAAAGTGGTCACTGCCCTGGAGACTCTCAATGGTAAATTTTGCTGCTTTAGGAACAGTTACTTCGGCAGTGTAATGGTTACATATTACTCATGCAACTTTTCTGTGACAGACATTAAATTACATAGAAAAAAATATTATCATATTTATTCAAGTATCAAAGTTATTTCAATTAAATAAATACTGTTATTGTTTCTGGTAATTAGTTGATTGTTGCTACTAGTCCGTTGTGAAAGTAGGTATTGTACAATGCCATTTATTTAAGATTCTCTGCTTATTGGTCCTATCTATCAAAATATTTGTCAGGCAAATGCATGCTGGATGAAAATAATATGTTCATGAATGTAATTCAATATTGCTAATACACATGGTAAAGCTTAGCATGTTTTTGCATCAGCATTTGCGTTTCTTGACATGGAAAGACATTGTTGAAATTTAGACTTCTACTGATTTGGCTTAAAATGTGAAGAAAGATGTTCCCCATATTTTTTGAAAAATATTTGAAAAACAACTCTTAAATTGAGGTGAATATAGTATATTATGGAGGTTTTAATCTGTTATAGCTAATTTACCGCCCACACTGTCCAAGTCTCAAGTGAGTTCTGTTCGGAAGCATCTGAAGCTACAGCTCTTAAACTTGCTGCGTCTGCCATCCTCAGTCCCTTTCCATAACAACATTACCACCATGCTGTCTGATCTGGGAGCATCTAACCAGGAGGTAAGTGTTAAGTCTTTGTGATGGTAGCTGTACACTTTTCTCAGCTCAACGGGTGAAATGCAAACCGTGGAGTGGTGATGTTCACTTCTTGTACTAAAAGATATAAACCCAAAGTGATCTTAGAAATACAACAATAATAATTATATTATGTCTAGCAATATTAGTAAGAACAATGTGTCTATTGCATTTTGTGTTGCACACGTCAGAGCATAAAAAAATTGGAGATTAAATATTTCGAAAATTAAATTCATAGACACACATTAACTAAAGAAGTCTGATAGGAGTATTCCACATAAATTGACCAGGTTTTGAACACTAGTACCTTCCCCCTCCAAAACGTGGGAAGCTGGTGTGCTCGTCACTACACTATGGTTGCTCAAATTTACCCCAGGTGATGAGGTGTTTACCACGCATGGAGGAACTGCGTCGCCATAAGAAGCGCCTTGCTGCTGCTGCCAAAGCAGATGCAAATGCTGCGGCTGCTGCAGCTATTGTTTCCTCTGCCGGTGGACCCCCTTCGGCCAAGCGACCGCGTCTAGATGCAGCTGCCACAGCTGCTGCTGCTGTTGGGGATGATGACGAATACGATGAAGATGATGATGATGATACCCCGAATAACATGGGTGAGTTAATCATTGCCTTAACCCTGCTCTGCGTGGTGCATATTTGAAACGTCAGTAATTGCAGTAAACTGAGAGTCTTCACTTACAATATATGTGTAAGTTTGGTAATGATTAATCCAACACAAATGCAGAAAATAAATTATTTAAACAATATGTTACTAGATGCATCACGTTTAATTGGGGGGGGGGGCTTGCTAGGAGCACATGCTTCTTAATATTTACTGCTCTTTTGGCTCTGTGGCGAAGTCACTTGCCTTTTACCACTGAGATTCTCGGTTAGATTCTCGTACAATCTCATGTGAAATTTGTTACGACAAAATGAATTTGCATGCTTCACAGGGGCTAGTCCAATCCCTGTGAAGTGTCCTAAACCCTACCCCAATCCTAATTCCTTCCCAATTCTGGCTGCTGAGTAGTGACACAGGGGCGCATAGTTGGAGGCGCATACGCGGAGATGCTACTTGGCTGTCCTCTTGACAACTGGCTGCGATGAGACATGACGGATAAGACATACTCTTAATGGAGGATTACGCCCGCACTAATATTAATGGACATAATATTACATAATAATTAATAAATAAATGAAATAAATAAATTATAATCACAGAATTAAGCATGTAACTAATGTTTCATAAAAAGGAAGTTTTAAAGTGCACTGTCACATAATACGAAGTAAAACAGGTCAATCACAAGTTAGTCAATGTTTATGAAGCGAATGTGAATCTACTGATGTTAGCCAATGTTTATGAACGAGTGTGAATCACGAATGCGAATGTGAATCACATTCCCACCTGTTACTAACTGACCCCCCCTCTGGCCAATTTGGTTGGGTACCAATATGTGTAAAAAATACTACTCACTTGACTGACCACATGATATTTCTGACAAGCACATTCTTTGCTAGATAAGAGGGACGTGAGAGAAGAACATGTGTTCTCTGATGTGACCCCTCTTGTCACCCTGAAAATTCAGAAAAAATAGCAGCCTTAATATTTGAAACAGAACTTTTATATTAGTTTTCCATTTAATTTTTAAATTATTGTTCCTTTCTCTGTAAGAAGTCATCTCCTGAAATATCCATCAATACTTTTTCCACTGCAAATACTTGAAGGTGGAATGCTCACTTTCTTTACAAATGTACATAGTATCTTTAAGGAATATTGTGCAGGCTCTTTTATGCTTTTTGGTTCCTTGTAGGGTCTGTAGGGATGAGTGTATCTGGAGGAGTTGGCAGCACAGGAGTTTCCGCATCTGGAGCCAATACAGAGGAGGGTTCTCGGCCCCTGCGACCAGCGACTGAACAGGCAGTGGACATCACTGAGCAGTTCATTGTAGAACGACTCTCACCAGAAATGGCTGCTCAACTTGTTATGGTGTCCATGGTAAGAAGAAATAGGGAAACCTTAATGTTTACATTTCAAATGAGTGTCTTGTTGATCATTTTTAATTTTTTTGAATTTATTTATTTTTATTAGAATTAAATTTGATTTCAAGATTTTTGAAAATATATTCAGTAGAGTCTCTATAATTCAATTTGAATTCCTATAAATCCGACTTAACAAAAATTAATTTTAATAAATTTCATTAAGTTGATTCGAAACCCATGTATGAGCCACAACGAAGGTCTTGCTGCATTAGAGGTCACCATGAGGTACGTAGAACTACACTTGAGGAAACTCCGGCCGACAATGTGATAATTTAGAAGATGGCGTGATATGGCCGCATGTAAAAGAAACGATGTACTTAAACAAAAAACAATTACATTATGATGCAATTAACTTATCTTCAGCAATTAATGTATTAATATTATGCAAGTACGTTTTTTATTGAATTATACATATTTTGAAATTTAAAAGGAGTGCTTATATTTCTGTTTTAATAACTTGATCATTTTCGATCATTCGGGTTTTCATCATTCAAACTAGACCCGGTCCCGTCCAACTTGAATTATGAGACTACTATACTTACATTTGTTAGCCTCATGGAACATTCGTTTTGAAATGGGAGTTTTTCTTTTCCTTCCCACAATGTTATCTTTCTGATCTGTCCTTTTCTTTTTACTCCAGCCTACTAATTTATACATTTCAAAAATTCTCCTTTATTTCTAGACTTTAAAATTTGTTCAGTACCTTTCTTTGAAAAAAAATTTAACTATTCCTTTTTTCCATCAGTATTTGAAGAACTATGAATTTGCTGGAACAGATTTGATTTCCCTAATTTTTAATTATATTTTTCTCTACTGCATTGTCATTATCCTGTCATCATAATTAGGCCTGCGACTTGATTTCCTTTGAACTTTCAAAATTCAAAAATTCTTTCATCATTTTCATTTTTCAAATTCTGTTGGTTGGTTGGGGTTTCTTTTACATTCTACAAATTTTCCCTGTCACAAATTTTTGAAGGCTTAGAAAGCTTTTCCCTCCTGCAAATTGATGCCTAACTCTCTACCTAAATGCATTCAATCTGTGCCCAAGAAACCCACTAAGGGCACCCTACTATCAAACTGATGGATGGCCCTGCCAAATGTATACACCCACTTTACCCCTCAACTCTACTGAGATAGCCCTTGTAATATTTTAAGTTGCATTCAAATGAGTGTGTATGTGTGGGGTGGTGATGGGGCGTCAACGACAAACCTCAGTGTAATTTTTTTTTCTCTTTTTGTAGGTAAGGATTTACTGTTTCATCATTTAAGACTTTTTTTTTATTTGAACCTTTACCAACTCTTTATGTGATAGTTTTATCTTTCAGCGCATATTCGATGTTAACAAAACAATTCAAAACCAACGCCATGCATAATAGCTTTGTGGAAACTCGACTGTTCTCTTTTAGCCATATTTCCAAACACATTGCAGCCATATTTTAGTATCTATGTATGTGAATAACAGTTGTGCAATACATAAAGAATGTTGAAATAGTTCTTCACTAAAAAAGGATGTTCTTATTTGTGTCCATGCGGAATGGACTGCAAGTAGAGAAAAATTAAAAATGTTTATGCCCTTGCCATATCCCCAAACTGAAAATATTTTAACACAAACTCGTAGCAAAAATGCAGTGTAAATGTATTGCTAAATAAAAGTAAAATTAGTGCTTAAATATATAAAATTTTATTTTGAATCTACTCTGGGGTCAGCCCTGAGAGCTCCCTGAGTATAAATTGTACCAGGGTTGCTTAGTACATGTCTTGGGAACCTCTGTAATATAAATTGTACCATGGTTATCCACAAAACTTTTAACAAGTTTAATTACAGTGCTCATTGTCGCATACTCCAATGCAGTTCTGTTACCCCAAACATTTGCAATTTGACATCACTAATGCTAGAACAGATAGCAAAAACACATTAGTTTGCTTTGAAATATAAACTCGTTTCCTCTTTGAAGAAGACACAAGAATATGGTCTCTGATGAGAAGCTGTGTGCTATTGCATCCATTCTTTCTTTCCAAGAGAAAACACATGCCCAAAGTGCCTACACTCTGTTATTATGTATATTATTATGTACATGTAGTATGTGTTTCACTGTGTGCAAAATGTGCAATGTACAAAATTGAAGGACAGAAAGCATTATGTATCGACATTATTGGGACAGATTTGCTGAGTGTTGAAATGCTTCTTTTACAGTCGAAGCTGCCAGATACAATGCCCCCTCATTTTAGCAGTATGTACACCCCAATTGCTGCAGCTGGAACTCAGAGCCAGATTCGACATGTAGCCAGACTCATGGCCACTCAGTTGACGGCCCTGGGACTTGGCCCCGGATTCTCACGTCAGCTTGTCAAATCAGCTGTGAAGGTAGGCCTAGGATAGTTTTGCAATTGCTTATTGTATGATTGCTATATTTTTTTGCGCTCATATTTGTCAGTGGTTAGAGAATAAAATGCAAAGAGACAAATTTTATTAAATCAATATTCACCTTATGTTCAGCAAAATTCAAATCTGAATTTCACTCTCTATGGAATGCAATGAATGTTCCTGAAAATCATTTTGTTTTTCGATTTAATTTGAGAAGTTCACTAGTTTCGATCCATTTGATTTATATCTTTGCGCCTTTCAGTGTCTACAGATGTCTCCCACCTCCATTTAAGACCTATTACCCTAAGTGTAGTCACCGTAGTGACTTCTACCTGTCATCCTATCCATCATTATGTATCTTGTGAACCCATACTAAGCATTGTATGTGCTTTTGCACTAAGATAGCTCATAAGGTCACCTCACTTAGTTCTGTATTAGAAAAAAAGAGTCAGGCTTCTCCTGAGTGCTGGCACTAGGCATGGGCATTTTGGGTGATCATCTGGGCCCGATGATGGGACTGATAAGGGAAAAAATGGTAAAAAATTAAAAAAGAAATTAGAACTCGAAATTGTTATCATAATTTTAATGTCGCAGAACAGTAGTCTGATATTTCATAAAATTATGAGTTAATTTTTTACATTAAATAGTTAATTACAGACATTACATATGAGATAGGACTCATTCCAGTATATCTATTTCAGAAAATGAGAATTACATTTACTATATATATGTATATATCTATGAAATGGAGAAAAATGTATGTAATCAAATAACATTAAAATAGGTTCTACTGAAATTCATATTTATTATTTCATGTCTTTAACAATTTTAACACATACCTGGAGGCCACTTGGGAGCTTACAGCTTGTCCCAGATGGGGTGGTGCCCCACTAATGAGAGATACCTGGTTAGGGTTAACCCCACAAGCCGATGATAGGTTGGCGCCGGATCTTGTCATCTAGCGAGGCAAGATCACCGCTATCTCCCGAGGGAAAAACGTGCACCTCACTTGGGACTAATGACCTCTGTAGTTTGTGAGCCCAGAATCACTAACAACCAACCAACAATTTGCATTTTTATACAAATTGTAATTTTGTCTCTTTCATGATGAAATCAGAAAGCTGATTAAATTGTATTACTTGTGAAACTTTTCTTGAACAATAAATTGACGAAATGCAGGTAGAATGGAGGTACTAGTTACGAAATCAGCCACTTGATTTTATGAAGCAATGCCAATCTCTGGAGAATCAGTCATGCCTTCACAACTTTCTCAATAATTTGAGTTCTTCAGTGCCTTCTCAACATTCTCAGGTGTTCGAGGTATCTTATGTGATGGATCTTTATCTGCTTCGGTCATTTCTTTAAATTTTTTGGAGAAAATCACGGACAGAAGTTCTTGTTTTCAACAGAAAAGGAAGCAAGGTCATCATTCAAGAAAAGTTGCGCGAGTATTAACAGTTACTCAAGCTTTAATATTTTCTTGAAATCATGTGAAAGAGTCTACAAATATTATCAGTGGAGAAAAAAGCACTACAAAATTGGGAAAATTAAGAAGTATTTCAGTACAAATTGGCAGCTAAAATTCAAGATTAAAATACATAAATTATTTGATAAACTATATTATACAAACAATTTTAAGACAAAAGAATGAACACATCTGCGTTTCAATTCTGTAGGATCATAAATTCACATTATTCACAAATTCAGATCAGTGTTACACGTAGGTTACACATAGGATTACACATAATGAACCTTATTTAAAGTATCTCTTTTGCTTGCAGGCATGTTCATTTTTTTAAATTGTCTCATATAGTTTAAAAAATAAGAGGTATTTATCCCAGGGAGTGATTGTCCACCTTAGAATATGATTTCTCTGGGAATTGATCCTAAAATTGTGTTTTTTTAGGGCTCTTTGATGGAAGAAGAGGATGAAGATGGCCCTGCTCCAGGCAGTAAAGCATCAATCGTTTCTGCCATCTCAGGCATCATTGAGAAAGACAAGGAGGCAGTGAAAGCTGGCTCTCTCATGCCAGGCATGACTTCTACCAAGGTGGGTAAACCTTCCATTTCTCACACTAATGGGAATTTTACAATTGGTTGCTGCTGTAACTGATTGATTGGTTGCTGCTGTAACTGAAGAACTAGTTGCTCCCAATTTTGCAAGTTAGGTTCTCAGTCAAAATTGATGGATTGAATATCAGATGCAGGTTCCCATAGAACAATTGTTACAACAAAATAACCATTCCAAGAGAGTTCAGAATTGTGTGACAATATATAATAGCAGCAAGGTCAAAATTGTAAAATTGGAGTAGATAAAGAAGCCTATTCATCAGGATTTTCTGGGTTGCCAAGACCTTAAGACCTAAATGTTTTTTTTTTTCAATCTGAACTTAAATAAATTTTCAAACTTGAATAATTATTAAGTTATTTTACACAACTTATTCAAATATTTGTTATATGTTGTGTCATGGGTTTTGAATTAGACGTGATTTTTGGATGATAACTATGGGTTTTAACATTGAGTTTTCTAGGCACAGTGGTTCACCTTCTAGTTGCCATCTTGATTTTAAGGTCATACACTCTGAGATAAAGAAATTTGATTGTTTTGCTGAACTAACAATTGTTCTTTTTTCTGTAACAGCTGACAAAGCAGCGAATCAAGACTCTGAAGCTGTCCGAAATCACCAAGCCTCTAGAACCTGAGGCGCGTGGGGAAATGTTAGCTGCAACAGTGCGTCGAATACTTAGGTCTGAGAAGCCTGCCCTGTTGGGAGGAGTTGCAGCTGTTCGCAACAAGATTATCACGACAATTGCTGCAACATACGATGATCTTGTTCGCAGAGGTAGTATATATTTTGCTGATTCTTTTATTATTTTCTTAGTGGGCACCTGGGTCAAAATACATTTTGTAAAATCTTGAAGTGAAGGATATTAACTTACGTATTTTATTGTGTAGTTGTTTAAAGAAGATATATAAAAATTGGAATAACCAAAATCATAATATATAGGGTAAATCAAGTCAGATTAAAAGAATGAAAATAACATATTCCTCTTAATATTAGGAATGTTATGAAATTCCTCAACCATATTGTCCTTAGAGGTAGTACATGGAGGAAGCACTTTGTATGATTTTTGTAGTGCTCCGATTTGATAAAAGGCTGCTGTACTTTATCAATTCACAAATTTGGTATTTTTCTCCTCTCATTTATTTCAGAACAAGAAAATTTTCTTTCTAGACATATTAAGCACTATGCTTACTTATTTTATTCTCAATAACAATTAATTTCGGAATATTATGGAAGAACAAAAATCATTAACAAACTGCTATGCAATAAACAAAGCATTTCTCAGATAAACAATATAATAAATGTTGGTTCATATTGCTGTACAGTTCATGAAATTGTTTGATTATATATTACTTTCAAAATGTAATGTTTTACAATGTCATCTATGGTGTGTCTCTTTTTTCAGAGGTTTTATATTTCCTACTGGAAGATGTAAGAGGACGCCTTGAGCTAGCTTTGGCATGGTTGTATGAGGAGTATGCCTTTCTCCAAGGCTTCAATAGAATGCCTACATTCCTGAGGCCAGATCCTGATGGCCCTGAGAAATCATACAACGATTTATTGTGTGCACTTGCGAGGCACCTCATTGACAAGGCAGATGCCAGAGATCGTGATGCGTAAGTTACTGTGAATTTTATACTACTGTTTTAAGAGAGTTTTAAGGCAAATGAGATGCCACTGTCTAGACCATCTAAATTATTCACTTTTTTTACTGTTATTCCTTTGTTTAAATTTCTCATTTTGGGGATCTTTGCAGACAACTGTAAATTGAGAAAATGAAATTGTTCTGATGAAGTGAGAATTTAGCATTTTATTGCTTGTAGTTATGATCTGGAAACAATTATTTAGAAAACATTATCAAATACTGCAGCTTGTCATGATTTTGGAGAAAGCAAAATCCTAAACAATTACTATAAATATTGACTTAAGTGATATTTTTTGTGTGTTACGGCTCAGGGCTTTCCTTCTTAGATCTGAGCTGAGAGACTCGATTTTTCAAAGTATAATTTTATTGAAGACATCTGTACAAGTTTTGTTTGGAATTACAAAAATGTATATTGTGGAAATAACCCAACTGAGAATCCTCAAGTCATAGGATTTATTTCCTAACATATGAATAATTTTAAAAGAAAACTAGAGCAGCACATAATGGAAAGATTAGAAGATATGTTAAAAAGGAGATGATCGTAATTCATATAGGATCAGGAACAAAAATCGTAAAAAAACACAATTGAGTAAATAAAACATTTTAATCAGAACTATTATTTATAAGAAACAAATGTCCAAGGTACTCCTGTATAAAATAATATAAAAAGTCACACAGTTTGTATTCCATTATACACTACACTTCACAAAACTTGTTACTACCGACAAAATTTGAATTTTAGCTGTATCAGAAAACAGGACACATAGGCTGAGATGGTAGGGGATATTGAATGAAAGGAGTCACCAATTTCCGTAATCATTTATTCTTATTAAGAAAAAAGTGTAATGCTGAATTCATGATTCATTTTCCAACATCTATGTGTGATTCTCCTGAAATGTGATGCTCTTTAGTGACTTCCGCTACAATGTTAATGGCCCCATGTTCCACATTACCACACTCTTGCCGGAAATAGTGGCCACTCTTTTTACTTGAATACTGTATTTGTAAGCCAACCTTGCAAGGGGGTACAAATGGACAGTCCATTCATTGAGAGTCTGTGAAGCATTAGTCAAACCCTTCTGCTTCTTGATTACATTGCTGAAAGGCCTGTAGTGAAAATCTGTTCTTTTGTATTGTGGAACAGATTCATTTAACAAATATCACCTTTTTAATTTCATCATTTTGCTTTAATTGTAGTCTTTTAACACGACTGTACCTGGAAGCACCCCTCATCACGGAGGATGCTACAGACCTCTTGCGCACCATGTGCTTAGACGAGTCCCGAGCTGCAGCAGGATTAGCCTTACTGCGTGAACTTGTGACACGGCGCCCACCTCGACAGTTGGTGTTTCTTAATGCCCTTCTTGTACATACTGCACATGAAAACACAGAGGTAAGTAATTCAAACATGTTCTTTTAATGTATCTGTGATGTATAAACAATGTTCTTGCTTTGAAGTTCAAATATATAATTGAAGAGAAATGAAATTATTTAAAGTTTTCAGTGAAATGATTTAGTATAAATTATTTTGTATTATTATGTTGTACAGTATTTGCAAGTAATTTCTCATTTAAAAATCTACTTTCTAAAAGGCACGAATGTGTTTAAATAAAGCCAAATATTAACATGTACAAACTTCTTTTATATGATTCTCTAAAGTATTAATTACAATTGTATGTGATCCAACTTCCTTAGAATTAATTAAGTTTGTTTTTATTTTATATCTTATTAGATTAGATTTTGAAAGTATTTAGATTTCATGATTGCTCATTTATTATTTCAATTTTTGTTCTTAAATTGTGTGTAAATTGGACATTACCAGTCTGTAATAAGCAAACAAAATAAACAAATTCACAAACTGTTACAGATAAGATCTCGAGCTATCTCCTGTGTGGTAGCCTTGTATGATCGAGGCGATCTCCGTTGCATCATTGAGGAATATGCCATCTTGTACCTGGGCTTTCTGCGCCTTCCAGCTCCTCCTGATGTGCTATTTGGCCCAGAAAGGGGGCGACCATCTCGTGAGCATGCAATTGCTGCTGCAGCTGCTGCGTCCGCAGGCCATGGGGCAATAGGACCCGATGGCTTGCCTGTTGGAAGCAGTGGATGGACTGAGGAGATGGTGCGAGCATGCCTCTACCTGTACCTCGCTCTTCTGCCAGTCAATGAAAAACTTATTCATGAGTGAGTGAAGCAATGCTTTGGGTTGTGCCTTTCAAACTTTTTGTGCAAATCTGAAATTATTTACGTATAAAGTGAATTAAAGAGTAACTAAAGGAGAAGATATTTTCTATTTAGTACTTTATCAAGCATTGATTACTCATGTAAAAGTATTATTCTGTTTTTGTTTCTTCTCTATATAAAACATCTATTTGTAAATTAAACTGGTGTTTATAGATTGGCACGTGTCTATGTAACAACAGTAGCAGATGTGAAGCGTACTATCCTCCGACTTCTGGAACAACCTGTACGCGGTATGGGTATGGATTCACCAGAGCTACTACGACTTGTGGAAGAATGTCCGAAGGGAGCTGAAACCCTTGTCACCAGGGTCATCCACATTCTTACTGACAAAAGTAAGTGCCATATTATAAAATCTACAGCAGAATAAGTAAAGTCCCCAGATGCATTGAATTAATTCTCTAGGGTGATACATTTGACTAAGAAATCTCAAGATTTCCAAATTGACAGCTCCCCTCCCCTCTCTCTCTCTCTCTCCCCCTCTCTCTCTCTCTCTTTCCTGCTCTTCCCCTTTCTCCCAACTCTTCTCCTCTCTTCGCTCTCTCTACCCCTCTCCCCCTTTTTTCTTGTCTGCAGAGATCCAGTGGGAACATGCAATGCTTGTTTGTAATTTACTCTCTTTCTACATAACTTTTATTCTCACATTGCTTATTTGTGAACAGCACCTCCTAGCGCAGAACTTGTGGCTCGTGTACGTGATCTCTACCATTCTCGAGTGGCTGATGTGCGATTCCTAATACCTGTGCTGAACGGATTGACCAAGAAGGAAGTTATTGCCGCTCTACCTAAACTCATCAAATTGAACCCTGTTGTTGTGAAGGAGGTATTTAATAGGTGAGTGGGATGCTCTTTTATTCCCCTAGTTAAATGGTTCAAAAAGAATATAAAACATTTCTTGACTTTCATGAAGACCACTTTGAACATGGCAATTTCCTATTCAAGAAGTTTCAGGGATTCTTTCATAAATTATTATATATTCTGAATTTCTATGTTTCATTGTCTATTTCTGTGCCAGAGTTATCCGAGACAAAATTGTAGATGCATGCATACATTCAAACATTATTGTAAAATCCTCTATATTTGTCTCGGGGATCCTTAAAACTGGTTTTAGCACAGAAATAATTGGTAATGTTCATCAATGACAGTGAAAATTAAAGTGTTCATATTGCAGGTTATTGGGAACTCATAATGAGGCTTCAAGTCACACATCGCCCTTGACTCCAGCAGAACTGCTTATCGCATTACATACAATTGACCCTGCCAAATGTGAACTTAAAACAATTATCAAGGGTAAGTGTACTTTTGCATTTTTTCTGTCTGAAGTGTAGGAAGTTTCCCAAAATCCCTCTTACACTTTTACAAAAATATTCATTTGCTTAACTGGCTGGGATTCTAGGTGTTTTTTTTTGTTCAGGAGCTAATTCAGGATCACAGTTACTTCAGCTTCTGTTACAAAAACTGTTTTTTGAGATTTGAATGTATTCTATATTATATTAATAGATGCATACATGAAATATTCAAAGGGATTTGTTCACATGTAATGAAATTAATTGTTAGTGAAAGGTCTTTTGAAAGAGTTCACTTCTTCTTTCTCTTGTGCATGGACTTGTTGGTTGTCTCCTTATGCTGACAACTACAGAGATTTCTATTCTCAAAACTTCACTTCTCTACAAGCAGATTTTTGGATTTTGTATTTGCAGTAAGGAATTCCTTTGCTGCTGCTAGTTCAAAACATTTTCAATGATAGTTGAATTCCAGGCAAGAAAATTCAAAATCTAATTTTGTCAAGAAATGTGAAAGAACATAATATTGTAGGGTAATTTGCATGGTAAAAGTGCACAACAATCACTGTTATTTTCCACCCTTTGATAATTCTCAGACCTCATCCAAGATTCAATTGTCACTTTCAAGGAAAAGGTTGGTGAGATTCCCACTCCTTGACTAGGCAGTATGAGGGCTTTAGATTGACAATGCAGAAAAATGTCTGTGACACCCACAGAAGGAAGATTGTTAATTCCGCTTTGCAACACAAAGCAATGCATTGCAAAAAGTAAGCATCGCTTACATTTGAGGAACCTCCGTAACGCAGTGATGTGCAAACCACTTACAGCCCACTTTTTATAATTTGTATGGTAAAGGGTATTTTGAGTCATCAGTATTCATTCATTTATTAGAATTTATATGTTTGAATATTTATATTATTATTTTCAATTTCTGTTTGAATTGTTGAAATCATGTAACCCTATCTTGAGAGGCAGTCGTTTTTAAGATATTCTTATGTACCAACAAAGTATATAAGCAACTGACCAGAAAATGTTAATGCATGCATGAGAATGAAATGAAAGATGAAATTATTTTATAACAGTTCCATAAATGAAATGGGCAATATTTAAGAACACTTGTAGCAATATAATACATTTTGATTCTAAAGAGTGCCATATTATTAAGAGGGCAAAAGATGCAAGGAATGGAAGCTGCCAGAAAGAATAGCAGTAATTAAGGTGCTGTCATTTTGACATCCACCTCTTATTCAAGTATTGTTTTCTTCAATATTATTAGTAGTAGGGCACAGGGATCTTGTGACTTTAAATGTATTTGTGTAGTGGATATTATGTGTGTTTTCAAAAGTTTTCATCAAAGCAACATTTTATTGCATACTCTGCCTTAAATGCCCCAAAATTGTCATATTGACAGCTTGCCTAACTGCGAAGTCATGCTTCTGTAGGTTAGTCTTGTTTTGCTCCATCTTGGTGACTTCCAAGAAATCATGTATGCTGTCTTCAATGAAAGACATTTCTTACAATGTTAGACTTACCTGAAGTGTTGATATTCATAGCCACAGTAGTGAAACAACGCATTATTATTGTATGTAGGTATCTGGCAATACAATAGGCAAATAAGAAGCTTTCAGTGAATCTTGATTCATAGCTTCTGTTTCCAATGAATCAGACATATCTTTTCTTTATTTCAATGAAGGAGTTTATACCACTTTTCAAAACTTCTCTATTGATTCATCTGATCAAAAATTCTCTATTGATTTTGAAGCACCCTTGATGAAGATTTAGAAGAAAAATTTTTGCTTCGTGAATTAAAATGATGACCTGCAGTCTTTGCACTCACAGAAAAATAATGTTCTGATGCTAATCGTTAATCAGTATGTAAGGAAATGCATCTAGAGGTATTGTTTGTGAAGCAAAAGTTTTAGAAATAATTGTGCCTATATTACAAAAAAAAAAAAAAATCTGTGTAAACAGGTATCATTGATCAGATGATTTGAATACATGACATAAAATGCTATGTAAGAGACAGCCATTGCAATTGTTTATCAAACCTATTGGGTTTTGAAGTAGTAAATTGTTGAATCGTTAAAGAATTCTCCCAAGAATAATTTACGGAAAAAATATTTTTGATTGATGCATTTGAATTGCATTCAAATGCATGAAGTTGGAAAATTATCCAGACAAATAAACAAAAAGCACAGAAAATAAACAATACAAACAACAACTGTATTTACATACACTTGCTAATTATACCATGTCAAAATACTCAATCTTCAAACTTAAAAAAATTGCTACCTTTGCTTTGGTAATTATAGCCCCACACTCATATGTTATACCAAGACTTTTTGGAAGAAAGTTGCAGTGTTTTACTGTAAAATTGGACATATATGAAGGTTAATAATAACTAGTAATGACACATTTGGGGCCACTACATTTCATTTAAAGCACATTTGGTGGCACCCCTGGCAGACAAACAGAATTTTCAGTTGCTTATCTCCAAATGTCCAATGGTTGGTGGTATTCACCCTGCAAGTAGGTGAGACTTGTGGTAGCTCTGTTCTTTTCAGTTCTGAAATCATTAGGCCAAGCAGGTATTGCCATGGGAACAAGCAACATCTGGGGATAACCGAAAAATAAGAGGGAGAAAGTGGTTAAAGATTAGTTTATCCTGAAGTATTCTATGGAAATATGAAAAAGAAAATGAAATTATGGACATCAAATGTGTTTTAATTTGTGTGATATTTGAACAGTGGCATGGGGTTTTCAACTGGGACCAAGGTTTTTGATCTCTGTATTGAGCTGGTGCCCTGCACCCACCAAATATCACTGCATGTGCAAACAATTGGCTTCTTCCTGACAGGACAAAATGTAATGTTCATTGGATCTCTGATGTTTTGCAGCCACTTCTCTGTGCTTTGCGGAGCGACAAGCTTACACACAAGAGGTGCTGGCTGTGGTGATGCAGCATCTCATGGAATTGAACCCACTGCCTACCTTGTTGATGCGCACGGTTATACAGGCCCTCAGCTTCTACCCAAGGCTCATCGGCTTTGTCATGAACATCCTGCAAAGGCTCATACTGAAGCAGGTGAGTAGGCTATTTGAGTGTTAAATGTTCTTTTTAAAAATATGACATTTCTTATTTGAAGATATATCTGCTGTTAATTGCTGTACTTTTTGTATTAATATTTATAATTTTTTCGCATTGGTAATAAAATGCAATAATGGCTTATTTTCAACTTTTTGGCAATAGCAAACTTTCAAGAAATATTTTTCGAAAGTCACAAAATAGAGTCTGATGGAATTTGTAAAATTAACTTTCATTTACCATTCGAGTGCTGATCATAAAGTCAGATACATTTTTAGATATTTATCTTATATCTCTTAGATGTGTTGTGCCTGTTAGTGCTAGGGAGATAAAGTGCTCATATACAATGTGTGCAGAGTAAATTATTCGATTTGCCTAATCCAAAACAATTTCCAACAATTCAAAATGTTTGTAGTGATGATAATGACAGAAGATGGCAAATAGATTTTAGACATGAAAACGGCACTAATTGCAAAAGTGTTTATAGGTAGAATTAAGAAATGGGTATCTTCTTTACAAGACTTGTATTTTGTAGTAATATATTCTATTTACTTGAAAGAATCTTCGATTATGCAAATAAAACCAGATGCATCCCGTATCTGTCTGATACAGTGCATCTGACTGTGTTACAAAAAGTACTGTGACTGAGAGAATTAACATGTATTTGAATCGTTAAGATTAGGTTATTTTAACAGATATTACCCAAAAAAACAATATAGTAAAACCCTGCTTTACTTCCCCAGAATTTGCATTTTGCTGCCTCGTAATCTGTTTATCACCAATTTACTAGTCCCTTCAATTCCCCTATATTCACAATGTAAAATTGTCCCTACACTTCCCTGCAATTTACACAGTTTTTCCTTGAGCCCTTGAAAAGTGTAAAAGAGAAGTTTTATTGTAAATGATTGCAAAAATGAGTTTGTTGATCTCTTTTTTTGTTTAAAAAGTACCTATCATTAAAGAGTTTCTGTTTCTTTGTTTACACTTTTTCCTTTCTCATATGAAATACATTGGTATCAGGTATGGAAGCAACGCAAAGTGTGGGAGGGTTTTGTGAAGTGCTGCCAGCGAACACGTCCTCAGAGCTTCCAAGTTCTTCTGCAGCTGCCTCCTGCGCAACTCTGCGATGTGTTTGAAGCATCTCCTGACTTGAGGGCACCTCTACTTCAGCATGTTATGAGTTTCACTGAGAACCAGGTGGGGAGCAATTCTGTCTCACGAAAGTAAACTAATAGATTCTAGTCACAAGTTTCATATAACACTTTCCGGAAGGTATGTTATATTGGTGTGTGATTGTATGAACCAATTATCATATTTTAGTATTTCGTAGGCTACAGCATGGTGCTTAACACTCTGCTACTTATAAAACCCGTAGGAGTGTACGGTTTATTTGTAATCCTTTTGTAACCTTTGATTACCAAAACATGAAGGAGAGAAAAGAAATTAGAAAATACATACAAAGGGTAAAAAGCATGTAATTTGTGCATCTTATATTTATACCAATCATACATTATGCCAAAATGTGCCAAGTAGTGACGTTAAAAAAAAAAAAGAAATCAAATGAAGAGAAGAGTTTAGATAAGAAACAAAAATTACACAATCCAATGTGTTGAAACCCATTTTGTGTTGTAAACTTTATAAAATTTAGCACCACTGCAAGGATTTCTTCACTGAGAGGTGATGTCAGGTTTCTATGTAAAACATTTTCTTCAGTTTCTATAATTCTGATGGCAGTGTTGGTAACCATCATGACACATAGTCCAAATGAACTTTGACTGCTTCTGCAAAAGCTTTAACAGGAATAGATAATTCTGAAAACATTAGTATCACTATCATCTCTGTAAAGCCTCGGTACCATTACCTGCTTTCTTTCATAACATTTTTAATAAGTCAATGCAATACTTGTGCATTGGCAAGCAGTAGAAGATGCTAATGTTCTTTAAAAACATTTTCAATAGGAAACTGATTGCATCAAATTTTTTTTGTTCGCGGGGTGTCAGTTTAATTCAAGATCAGATGAATGATGATTTTAGATAATTATGTGGGATATAACTGCCTTTGCGATGCTGTACCATAATCAGAAGAAAAATAAAAAATAAACAATTGTATGTTATGATGGGTTTTGGAATCCTAAATAATTACACTTATCATCAAAGTTGTCTGTTATTTGGAAAACATTAATGCTTTTAACACGGAAAACCCTTGACAACCTGCCGATGAGATAAATAAACAGAATATTGAGGAACATTTAAATATTTAATACCATATTCTTCAAATGCAATGGTTGAAATTTTGCCTTATGTTTCAGAGAGCTCACATTCCTCCTTCAACTTATGGACGTGCTGCTTGGAAAGAGGAGGACAGTGTCAGAAGAGTGTGATGATGAACAGGTGGAACCTGTAAGTACTTTTTTTGGTGAAAAACAGACTGAATTTTACTGAATATGTTACGTGTGCAAAGTGTTTTAATATTGTTTTTCTACTCCATTGTTTTAATTCTGTCGTTTCATGGCTGCAACCTGTTGTATAATGGTATTCATTATGATACAGGTTTCATTATAATACAGGTTTGTGACTAATCACAGAAAAGTTATTAAACCAAGAATTCACAACTTAACTTATCACCGAGATTCATTATAGTAAATGCTTGTGTGCGATTGTGTACATTAAAATTGTGGTCAATATTTATATTTATGTTTGTCAGCTTTAATTTATTTTATTATAGTATTTTTTACATTGGGAATGTTATTAAAATAAATTGGATCGTAATTTCACTTTAATCTATTTGATTAGTGAGTGGTAGTTATTGGAGGGAACAGTTGATTGACAATAAGATTAGAAGCCAAGAAGTCATTTTGTGTCATACGTTGCTGCTGTCTGGTTGTCCTTAAAAAATGGCCAATTCTTTAGTTTAAAATGTCTCGAGAATCAGAGGTGGAGTTGACCCCTTCAGAAATAAGAGAAAAAGCAAAAATGGTAACGTCAGAATTATTAACGCAATTTTTGTACTCCCTCGCAGGCTGACTGGTGAACCAGAGCCACTTTAAGCTGGTTAGGTAGGGAACTGTCCGCTAGGAGGTATTGGCTGAATACTGCACGTCAGCTGCCACGAGACAATCCGATGTAAAAGTTCCCATCAATTGTAGAAAAAGTACCGTATGAAACTCAATGGGTAATATCACAGTTGTGTATTAATATTAATACCCCTCATTACACCATATTGTACTATTTTAGAATTTGCATAATGTAAAAGTTATCAATAGACTGTTTCTTTATATGAATGGACTTCATGCGAAGTAAAAAAAAAGAAAGCTAACAAAAGGGATAAAAAAATGATGTCGTCACAGTTTTCACTGCTGTAAATAAAACATTTATTAGCATTTTATTATTTTTATTTTTGCTGTTTATTAGAATTTACATAGAGTCGTCACTCAATAACCCTATAGCTAATAGAACATATTTCCAAAAGTACAAACCGTATAAGATAGTATAAGATGACCCTAAATTTGGAATAGTCCTCCTGAGAACATTTAAATTTTTTAACTAGTTCTTACTATTTTTACTTTCTGGTATACTTACGCATATGCGGAGTAATATAGGGAAATAGTATATGGAAAGGGGTATAGGGAAAGTTATGTAATGCTGCGGAAAATTGATTTCGAGTTTTCAACGAAAATACAGGTTTTGGAGTTCCCTGATACCGAGTAAGGGTTGATCTGAGTCAAAGCTCTGCGATTTTAAAAATCATTCATTCGTTTTTGCGATACTTTGCATGAAGCCCCTGGGACATTTTCAATAAATGTCTCTAAATTTTTTCATTAAATTTCATGCAAGAACATAGTAAAATACACTTAGAAAAGTGGCATAGGACCAATTTTCATGGTGAACTCTGAGTTTTCGAAAATTTCAAAAGTTTGAATTTTTTTTATGTATTCCTACAACTACAAAATTAAAGATAGAGAATTTTCCTTGAAATGAAATTTGTTGTCCATAATTTGTTCTTTCATTAATGTTAGGTACATGTTTTTGAAAATTGTAGCAGTTTTCGCACAATATTCCGTGTGATTTGTTCCATTTCAAAAAATTACAAAACAAGATTTTCTCAAAAATGGCTCCAAATTTTTTCTTTAAACTTTTGGTAGAGATTGTGCTAAGTGCACTCTATAAGATGACATAAACGCCAAATTGCTCTATTCTTTTGTTTTTTCAATAATTACAAAGTTTTAATTTTTTTTACTTGTCCTGCACATCATTTATATTTATATTTGCATCAATTTGTTCATGTTATTATATTTATGAGTAAATGCCCTTTAAATAATATATTATGAAGTTTCTCTAAAACTCAACTGTTTTCTGTCCTCAAACCTCAACTACCTCAAACTTTCGTATTTTCAGAAATGCTTAAATGCCAATTGCTCAAAAACGTCTCCCATTATTTTCTTCAAACTTTTCGAAAGGATAGTGTTAATTGTACTCTTTAATATGACGTGAAGTTCATTTCTGGGTATTTTTTTGATTTTCAAAAATTACACAAATGTAATTTTTTTTTAAAGATTTGTCACAATAATATGCACATTTGCAGCAGTTTGTAATCACTATTTTTTATTTGTGGGTTAATGTGTTTCCAATAACTTCAAATGAAGTTTTTTGAAAACTCAAAAATTTTCTGTGGAAAAATGCTTCAAATTTCGAAATTTTCTGTAGTGCTTAAACACCATTTTCCTAAAAAGGGCTCCAAATTTTTCAAAGAGAATTGCCATTTAGGACAAGGTTTTACTATTCTTTAATATTCTTAAAATAATATTTCTGTTCTACTAGTAGGAAACCCAAAAATTAAGAAAATTTCTAAAAAGTGTACTTCAGGCTGTGATAAGTGGCAGCAGACACGTTTGTGGCAAGTTCGAATAGCTAGCTGAGACCAAAGGAAATAGAAAACTAATATGGGAAAGTGTGCCATTCGATAGCAATCTCTAGTTTTAAAATTGCATAATCTGTAATTGGCTATAAAATTTCTGTGTTCAAAATGTTAAAACTTATTTTCTGAGTTATTATTTACATAAAATCACCATAATCATGTTGTGTTTTCTTTTCTTTTCACTATCTTCTTGATCTTCACATGTATCATTGTTTCTTACTTATTGGTCCTACTTCCATACTTAAAGATTCTCTTGCATTTTTAGGCCCCTGTGAAATTTTTGTGTGGTGATTTTGTGTTCTTAAACTTTCATCCAATGCCACCTATGAACATTCTTTTCTGTTACCAGATTTTCTACCTGTACACTCTTGTTCATGGCATCTGATTCTTAAACAGAATATACTTGAATTTAGCATCATTTAATGTTCATGTGATATGGTTGTGATTTGTGAACTCTTACATCTGTCCCTCAATTTCAAGGGTAACATGGGAAACCGTGGCAAGTTTCCAAGTTTGGGAATTATTTGCTAAGAAAATATGTTTTTATCATCCTTTTCTGTGTAGATGTTAGAATGTGTATATCTATCAATGCGATTTTTTTTAATTTCCATATTTGCAAAATGCAGATTGGCACTCGCCGAGTGACAAACTGAGAGTCTGCATAGTCTCGCCTTTTTAGGACATATTTAATTACATGTAAGGCTTTCGTTTTTAAATATTGAAATTTACAAAGGTCTCTCACGTATACAATTCTGCATAACTCAGAAACAGCACCCATACAAATGTAAAATCTAGTTTTTTAAGCTCTTGTCTTACCTGTGGGTTTGGTGATGTAACACTTAGCGTATCGGACTGTTGTATCCAAGTACATGGATTCAAACCCAAACAATGCTGTGAATTTTTAAGCGAGAAATTTTAAGCTATTCTTTGTACTCTTTCCTTCAGGTGGGAAGTAAAGCTGACTATCCCATGTTGTGGATTTACTGGGTATAAAAAGATTCTCAGACGTAAAAGAAATCTCTGAGTTAAATTCAAAATGCCTGTTTCATTTCAAGAAAAGCCTGATGGCCTAAGCCTCAGCATGTAAAATAAGGCATCATTGAATTGTATTGTTATATTGTGCAATCCATAATCAATGGAAGGTGGCCTTCTATATCATTTTTGAGGATTTAGCTCTGCTGGTAATCCTCACTCTATTGCTTTGGAGGACAAAAAAGTACAAAATCTTGAATTCTTTATAGAATTCATTTGATATCTTGTCTGATTTAATAGCACAGGACAAAGTTTCTTCTTGTTAAAAAACATTTTTAGAATATGTGCTCATGCTAGACATACATGATGTAACATTCAACTCAGGACTGGGTTATAAAATTTTCAAAGTATGAAATTTTTACACAACTCCATTGAATTAAGAATATTGTATTATTCAAACTTTCTACAGTAGTAACAAAAATAATTTGTAGGTGATGTTTACCAATCAAGTCTTATCATGACCGATCATAGGAACATGCATCTGTTGTGTTTAAGGGTATCACCAGCACCACATTATTGGGGGAACAATTCAATAGATAAGACTAGGGAATCTCCTCCATTATACCCCATATACCGAAGAATGTGTGTGGGTGGGTGAGTTGGGGGGCTGTGACACTCACGATTATAATTTAATGAGGTCAGAAAAAAACATTCTCATGAAAGTTATCTTGCATAACTAAATAACTTTAGTGGAAAAATTGCTTTAAAGAAGAAAAAAATTGTTTGCTTTTAATGTCTACTTAAATTTGAATCTGCAAATGTTTGGAATCATAACTAAACATAGTTAGCAATCAACTTAATTTTGTTCTGTTTCAGCGGTCGCCGTCCGAGCTAACCATTGATATCAAGGAAGACCCAGAGAGTGAACCTGCACCGCCTGGTCTTGAATGATCTCCTGTGTGATTTATCGTTTTATCTTCGTCAGGCTCAATGACAAGTGTCATCATGTTGCCTATGCTTTGCTTCACCTATTCTTTCATGTTGCTGTTTCTGAACAGGTTATGTCTCATCAAGACATACATTGATGACTTGCAATTTTATGAGTTTTTTTTAATTCTATGAGTATTTCTTTATTTACGAACATGATATTTGCATGTTTGGTGCAAGTAATACATCTGTATTATAGCAAATTGAATTTAAAAACTAGTAATTATTTCAAATATCAATGTTTCATAAATCAGTTACCGTTGTGTGACTTCTTGAATGCATATTATTACAAGTTCACAAACGTGAGTCAAAATTAATAAATTGTTTTATGGTTATTGTTATTTCATGTAGAATGAGATTCTGTACTTATGTTACCTGTTGCTCTTCATTCATGGGTCATCTTGTTATTATTTTGTTCCATATTTTGTATAGATTGTATACAACATTCAAACAGATGTGTATTATTTTTACTCATGAGTGTCATTGTGTGCGAGTCTGTTGAACTCTTAAATGTTGATAACTTGTTATAAACAGTGTGAAAGCAAGAGCTTGCAAAGGGAATGCATTTTCTGTTCTTTCTGGTATTGTAAACAAAAAGACATTGAAGTGATATCGAAATATTTTACTGTATATTTATTATAAATAAATACCGGTTACGAAAATAAAGAGAGTATTATCTTTGTACAAATTGTTTTATTGCAGTGTTGCAATGTGAATTACATGAGATAGCAGATCAGGAAGAAGCTCTACATCATATTCAAAAAAAATATTAAAGTAAATACTGATATTATCAAAACTTCAGTTTTATGAAATTATTTTCAATTGCTAATTTACCTACGGATTATATTAACTGTCTATTTCTAAAGGGAATAACACAAGACTTTGTTAGTCATGAAATAAGTTGTGAAATATTACCATTTTAGAGATTAATGTTGATCAGAAGAAAACAGTTTATGTGTTGTGAATTTGAAATGTGTGCATAGGTACAAAATAAATGGCATATTTTATACTGAATTAAATGATTTCAAAATTACACTAGCAAATGCTGTTATTTTAGCCAAATTTGACTTGTTTTTTTTAAATTGGCAAAAGAGCCAAAACATCATTTGAACAATAAATTAAACATGAAATTTTACAGTTTTGTATAGCATTTTCCCAACCACTGACTAGTGAAAATATTCATTGTGTATTGTTTTAATATCTTGTAGTTTGATGCAGATCAGTTGGTTAGCGACATAAACTAAGATAAGAAAAGTTGGTACGATTTTTATCGGCGTCTGCTTTCAGGCGCGTTTTCATATAAAGGGAGAGGAGGGAATAAACGAATGGAGCCATTTTTGAAAAAAATATTCTAAGGGCCTCGTAAAAGTACCCCAAATTAAAAAAAACGGTTTCAATTAAGGAGCCGCCGAACATCAGCCCAGTTCAATTGGAGAATAATTAAATTTTGGAGAAAATCGGCTGAAACGGTTTAGTCGCTAGCGTTGTTCCATAGACACAGACAGACGTTTGTCGACAATCAATTTTTCGGTATCAAGACCATGATCTGGGTCACAACGTGTTAGGCCCACCACATTTAGGCAATTAATCTTTCTCGTATAATCACAGGACCCGGAATATATTTTTTTTTATGCCGGAATATAGAGACGCCACGCTTTTTTTCCCCCGCAGTATTACATAGCCTTTCTCATCTTAAGTAGTCCTCTCTCATTAGAGAGAACGAATTCATCACGTATTAATCTACAGAAATGCCTTTCTGATTGAGCGGAATATTATAATATAAAGAAAACAATAGAAAGAAGGAAGATCGCAACATCTGAATTACGTAGATCGAACAATGCACGTAGAAAACAAAACCACTAAATATTCATATGTTGACGCCGAATTCAGATTCTATTAAATTTGTCGCCTGCACGCACCTTGTGCGGTGTATTTTTGCAAATGTACATTCCGCCTGAGATATATGGCTATACAAAATTCTTGGGAAACTCATCATGAGGTAACTCAAGACCTTTAGATTGCGGAAAGTAAATTATTCGGAAAATGAAAAAATGCCATCCGCGTTACCCTCGCAAGCCTCTCTTCATTGCGCTTGGGAATCTTAACCTATTATAATATTTACGAATCTGTAATATTGGTCAAAAGTGACTGGCTTAACGGGTGAGAACATATTTTCATGCAATACTGATATTTAATAATTTACAACACACGTCGTAAAAAATCACGTTTATCAAGTGTCAGTATCAAACAGCTCACTACTCAGAAACTCCACATGTACGTTACTTTAAACGCACTGCAGATGACATTAAACAAATTAAAGTCGGTTCAGAAACAAAAATTTTAAGTTAAAAAGTAAATATTTTCTGCTACATAAACAGTCTCGATATATTAGAGACCTGTACTGATTATCAAAAAGAAAAATACGTTTATTTTTAACAAAACAGGTGAATATAATGAATTAATTTAGGTTGTATTTGTATAATTTTTTACAGACTTATAATGTTTGTAACACAATATTGTACTTCAGCTTTCCGGGTCAAGTGACGCCCCATCTCGAGTCAGGGTTTTTTTGTTCAGTTTTTCCCTTACATTGAGCAAGTTGAGCATTGTAGGCATAATAATAATTGTAATAGTAGAGTAGAATGTAAGGGTGAGATGCCTATTTGTTTAGCAATGCAGAAAAATCATTACTTGTCAATTTGTGTAACCGATGCAAATAAGTTGTTCTATAACTGAAAACGAAAATTACTAACCATTTTTCAAATATTGCTAATTTTAACGTTTTTTAAAAAATTAATTTATTTATTATTTATTATTTATTTATTTATTTTTTTTATATTATTTATTATTTATTTATTATTTAATTTATTTTATTTTATTTTTATTTATTTAATTTTATTTATTTATTTTATTTATTTATTTTATTTATTATTTATTTAATTATTTTTTATTATTATTTTATTTATTTTATTTATTTATTTATTTATTTATTTATTTATTTATTTATTTTATTTATTTTATTTATTTATTTATTTTATTTATTTATTTATTTATTATTATTATTTAATTTATTTTTTT
>BOPP01000192.1:959216-991499 GCA_017312745.1 Gryllus bimaculatus | reverse complement strand
ATCTCCGCGCAGCCATCTTGATAAGCACGCGGCGACAGTTTGAGTTAGAATGTGAGCACACTGTTTTCCAGCTGCTGTTGCATACTTTCACAAATTTGAGGAAGCGGAGGAAAAGAAAGAGACAAAGTGTGAGTGATTTTGGTTTTCTTGAGAAAAGAAGCAACTGCGGTATTATAATAAACTTTGGATGCGCGGATTGCAAGAAGAGGATTTTTTTAAAAACTTATTTATTTTCTACCTGTTTTAAATTGGCATTACCAGTTTTCATAACAATAAAATAGAACAAGTTTTATTTACGGACGATTAAAAATATTTTTTGGCAAACCCGTCGGAGTCCCGCAGGATGAGGAAAATAGTTTGGACCTTAATATAAGGTTTTGAAAAACCTGGGTGAAGTTTTGATAATTGTTTTAGAAACTTTTAGTGAAGTTAAAGTATAACGATTTGAAAAGAATCAATTTTTTAAGTTCTTCTGTAAATTTGAGTTTTGATATAAAGTAGGAAAAGATTTAAAATGTTACGCAAAAGGAGATTATTTTGAATTACTTACTTGAAATTTGTTAATTTTGTAGAAGAGAGGCATTACACCTAGGGTAGGCATATGAAAGAGAAGAACCTAATTATGGTTTTATATAAACAATTTTTACAATTAATCGCGTATTTGAAGTTTTCATTTATTAAAAGATATAAAAATAAATATTATAAAACGATGCTTTCATGACAAAAACTTCGCTACTTCAGAAGATTGGATTTTTTTATTAGGAAGTATCTCACGCAATCAAAAAAGCAAGAAAAAAGCGGAAAAAGAATTTATTTCGGAAAGAGACTTGGTTTGACGGCCAACAGCGGTTTTTGGCCACAGGGAGATACATACAATCCTTTTGTCATTTGCTTATTTATTAATTCCCAGTATATAATTTCCCACAAAGAACAGAAATCACCGATCCACGTTGGAACGCCCACAGAACAGGACAGACGTAGAATGGGCTAATCGAAGCACGTAAACACATGCAGAGAGCAAAAAGTCTTCCAACTCTCTTTTAATACTATGTTATCTCCCAGGGATACGTTTCCTACATCGATTCCAGAGTCTTTACACTGCTCTCTTGAGGAGACTTCGAAAATCTCTTGGTGACCGTCATGTCCTCCGGAGAAGAAGATCGGCTCTCCTGAGAGTTTACACGTGTCTCCTAACCAGTTCCGGAAAGTTATGAGAGAAAACATCTCTCCGTGTAAACGCGCCTTTAGCAGGAGCAACGCGAGGACATCCCTCGACAGCATCCGCGACGAAAGACCTCTTGAAGACCGGCGTATGGAAGATATTTTCGTAGCTTACGAGCATTTGTAACAAGAAATGCCGTACGGAATTTGTGACTATACAAATTAAAGATGATCATTAGATTGAGCTCGAAATGACAATTAGTAAACCAAATGTAGATCTAAAGAATAAATATCAATTTTTTATTAACCAAAGTAAAAAGCTGATAATTTGTAGATGTTGCCATCAAGTTTTTAATAAACAGCAGAACTTCCAGAAAACTGGCGATTCTTACAGAGGACGCAAGTCCACGTTTAATAATAAAATAAAGAAGGTAAAGTGTTATTCGTCGATAACTCAGTTTGTAAAATGAATGTAATGTTTGAAATAGCCAATATTAATGAATTTTTTCAATAAATGTTAACCGCGCAAATAGGGAAGAGGTGGATTTTGCCGCATAGGCACAGTAGGGCAGTGCCTACGGTGCCGGCAAATTTTCACAGGCGCAAAATTTCTTTGATTATTTTCTAAAACAAATTTAGGTTCTTCTAAAACTATAATAGCATAAATCATATTTTTATTTTTAAAAATATCATATTAATATTTAATACAAGCTATTTATTGTCTACTCATTAGAGTATACCTTATGATTTCAGAAGTATATGAATCTGAAACTAAGGCCCTTGACGAAAGAAAACATGTTTGCAATTCTAGTTGTCATGTTTTAGCTTCTTTGGAATGTTAACGTTTCAGTGTTTGAACGTAAATAATGTTGAACGTTACTTGCTATGAACGATACCAGTTTATATCCAAAAATTAGTAATCCAAATAAATTATTTTAATTTATTGAAAACAATGAGCCAAAATATAATGTTACTTTAAAGTTAAAACGTTTAAATTAACGAGGAAATTTGTTAGCTGAAACGTTACAATTTGAAATGTAACATTTAATTTTAAACAGGGGGCGGGCAAATTGATGTGCCTACAGCGGCAAAAAATTAATCCGCCCCTGAAAATAGATAATTAGTGGATGTTTATAGTTATAAATAAAAGTATTCGAAAAATGGCTGCCCAACCTGGCGGAATGTTAAAATACATAGATTAAATTAGTAAAATCATAAAACCATCACAATATTGGTATGAAGGATAGATTATTATAGCACAGCGCGATAAGTATAAAGTCTGTTAAGATGAAGGGGTAAAGGTAGGACAAGGAAGTGGAAGAAACGATCGTGCTCATCCGTGACCCGTTGTTAGGGTCCGTCCGTTAGGCATCCTTTTCATGTTGATCGAAGAAACCTGGAAAACCACCGATCCAGATTAGCCTGCCGCTAGTTCTTCCTCCTCCAAGACAGTGGCTGAAACCGACCTTTGCCTGTCTAGCTTGTGTTCCAAAAATACCTACCAACCGTCAGGAAGTGGAACCTTATGACTTTCTCCCCGCCAAGGATGCACTTTGCAGTGAGCATCAGTGATAACACACAAGGAAAATTATTGTGGGACGGGGCCCCTGACCCCCTTCCTCCGCTATCGACGCGTTGTGCAAGTGGATCACGTAAACAGCGACAGCCGGCAACGCGACGTGTTGCAATTTACCGCGCTCGGCAGGTGCATCGCAAGTATGCCGACAAACAATGACTTCCACTCACTTGTGGCGCCCTCCCCTCCCTCTCACCTGTGCCTTCCCCTCTTCTCGGCTGTCAACTATCAAAAGCGCCGCCTCCACGTGGAGAGAGTGTCTCTTGCCTCTCCGCTAGATGGGCAGGAGATACCGAACGTTACTATCTCTACGTAAATGTCAGATTTATTTATTTTTGTTCTGGCTCTCAAACAACAACAATAACAGGTAACCAGAACAACAATCATAACAATAAAACCTACAAAACCAAAATATTATGTGAAAACATTTGAAGCAGAACTTCAAACTTTCGGTGAATATTTTAACATGGTCATTTCAAACATACCTTTTAAGTTTGAGAAAAATATAAGAAAGATATTTTTTGTATTTGCTCGTAGATCTTAAATTAGTTTAATAGTTTTACCGATCCAAGTTATCTCAGGATCTCTGATCCCTGTTTCAAGGAAAGCACATTTCACTTGCGTTTTCAATTCGTCAATAGGGCTGGAGAAAAAAGATATCGATAAAAAACTAGACTTACAGAAAACTGCAGTCAATGTTTCTAAATTTTTGTAGTTGACGCATTGGGTATTAATGTATTAATTTTATTTTTATAAAAAAAAAAAAAACAGCAAAAACTATATGTAACGAATGAAAAGTAGAATCTCAGTTATGTGTACGTTTCCTTGATTCCTTAACCCTTTAGGACTACTACTGTCGCTTTTTCTGGAACACGCCGAATTATTCCGGAGTCTTGGAGATTAGTGTTAATGAGAGTTTACTGTTAAAAATACATTTTTAAATGTTTTAAATTGAAAACAAATGCAGGGCTCGAATTAAGACGGGGCTTGAGGAAAGTTGCCCCAATCTTACCTCCGGGTCACACCTGTTTACTATTAATAGCTGAAAAGGCGAATAACGCAGTAATAAGCGTCAACATTTGAAAACTAGAAAAAGTTCATTCCAGAGTCATTACTTTGGAACCGTTTAGTGTACGTACTGCGAAACGTTTAGTAAAAAAAAATAGAAAACGTTCCATGAGTAATGACTTCTGGAACGTTTTGATTGTTTTCTATTAAAACCTTTTTATATCGGCAAATTGATTTTTAAAAATATGCTAAAAAAACAACGCAATACCCGGCGTCTACTTTTTCGACAATAGCAAAAAGATATCAAACAAACTACAGGATTGGATTTTTTGGTGGATTGGATTAGGGATTATTTCTAACAAAATAACGGACCTCGATCCGTGCATCTAAGACAACTAGCAAAGGAGAAGCCTCAACAAAATGTTGCACATGAAGCAAATTTTTGGGCAGAAGCAAAGAAGGAAACCATTAGCATTTGCTCAATGGATCAAAAGCTCAAGGAACGAAAAGCTAATCGAGATGGATGTTGTTTTTTTTCACTACAATTACACCATCTGGCAGCTGTTTGGTAAAAACAATTACACATTTTAAACTTAATCAAACAATTAGACATCGTGGCTTTTACGGCCGGAGTCAGTAAAAGAGAAATTTTTGTGGGCTTGGTACGCCGTGAGTTCAATTAGACCACGGCCTACAAGACGGGGAAAATTTCTCTGTATAGATAAACAAAATGTTAGTAATGGCATGCAAAACATTGCGTCAAATGTTATCATATTAAAATAAATTAAATTAACCCCGCAAAACGTGTCTTAATTTACACAATTAGGAAGCTAAAAATGTAAGGAATTATTACATTAAATTAAAGGTTACAAATTCTTAACATTTATTAAAAATTAAGTTATAAATTCAAAGTATTAATACAAATATTAAAACAAAAGTTGAAAAATTTCAGTTGTTTACTGCAGTCCGAAATCTCGAGTAGGGCCGGCCTGCGCTTCGGCGAGTTCTCCTCTGGTGCGCTAGATGCCAGGAGCGTCGCCCTGGTCGCGCTCGCGCCCGCGGCGTCGACCAATCGCGTGGCGCGCCTGTGGTTCGGAATGCGGGGGCCAGCCTGCGCGCCGCTCAGGCTTGCCATACTCGTCGAGGCGAGCGCTGTCGCCTGACATGTCCGCCGCCGTCTTACGGCTTCGCGAGTGGTGCGTGTGATTGTGCGTGCGGGATCCTTCTGCGTGTGACCGTCCAGAATGCATGCTGCGTAACCTGCGTTGCATCGGGGGCGACTTCATTCACCTACTGCAACGTCGAGGTGAGTACCCAAACCGGCGTGGAACGGAGGAAAAAAATAAAAATAAAACTGAAATAAAGGACCGCACGCTCCGGAGTTCCTCGCTGTGTGGTGGTGGAGGAGGAGGCGGCGACTGTGGAGGAGGCGGAGGTGGATTTTTGTGGGTTTGTTTTGAAGGACCGGCCGTGTACCCACGTAACAAGCGATCCGTTGTTCGATGGTCCGCCGTCCCGACAAAGATACACCTTGTGCGCGTGCGTGTATGCGTAAGATAATGCGGCGGAGGCTGGGACTGCGGCGTCGCTGCGCGCCGGCGCTTTTTCGTTCTCGAAGGTAGCGGTCCGGCGTCGCGAAGGCTGCCTGGTGCGGGCGCGGGAGGAGCAAGTGCGTAGAACGAACGGCGGAATTTTTTTTCGGGCGGCGCGGGCCGGGTTTGGCCCGGTGGCGGCAGGTGCAACGGAGAGCGGGAGAGCGAAGTCGCGTGTTGCTGTCGCCGCGACTGTCACATTTCGCGCCTCGCGGTCGCGCATGTTCCGTACGTGACGTGGGTCCCCGACCAGGGCCTCCTGTGAATGTGTGTGTGTGTGACGCATGGGTCGGCCGCCTGCCCGCCCGCGGCGCCGCCGCCGTCAACAACAGGTGGCTTTGGACGGGGGTGGGGAGGCGGATCGGAATTGGCCTGCGGCTAGTTGCTGATTCGGAGATGAGGAGGGCGTTAAATCGAGAAACCCGCGTTCGGCGTTGCTTGAAACAGAAACGATTTAAGAAGTCAAGGTGACAGATGTAAGCTACCAAAATGCTACACAATCGACGATTTTTAGACAACTGCCTGTTTTATGCATGACGCAACCAAAATAAATGCATTTTTCGTGACTTTGCGATAGGAAGGAGACACATTTATAGTGGGTACCGAAAAGTTTATTCGTCCTGTAAAAGCCTGACGATGCATGTTTGGAATAATTAAAACCATACTGAGGCAAAAATCAGTTTTGAATTAAAATTTCACTTTACCTTTAATTGTTCGACAATAAAAGTCAATAAGTGCACAGAATGTTATTTCAAAATTAAAATATCTACCATTTACAATTGTTGAAATAGAAGTATAATTTTTGCATTTTTGCAAAATTAACCTGAGTGAAATAAATCTTAGTTTCAAAAAATTACATTTTTGTGATAATTTTAAAATTTTATACTAGACTATTTAAAAACGTTGAAGTAAAATAAAATTTATGTTACGTCATCTTGTTGCAATTTTATACCACCTATTTAAGACACAGTATACTTTGTATTTTTAAGAGCTTGTTCTAGGCGACAGAAGTCTACTCATCAATAGTACTTCATATAAAATCTAATCCACTCTGAATGTCACGTTTGGCGAGAAATATACTTACATTTACAGTTCCCGAACAAAGGACTGTCTCATCATTTGCTCTCAGAGGTATTGGATGAAAAGCACTGTCTATATTATTGGCCCAGTCTCATGTTTAGAGTTTTAAAAAACGATCATTATGAAGGTAAATAAAATTTAATGATTTGCAATTTATTAACAATTCTCAAGACATTAAAGTAAAAACGAATTAATGTTTAAGTGTAATTGATGTTCGAAAAAATAAGTGAATTTAAAGGTGTTACGTGCATGTATTAGATCACGATTTTCGGTACACCGTAGAAAATAATTTATATATTTTTGTTGTGTTTTTGAGCTGTGAGAATAGATTTAATTAAGCAGTGTGAATGATACTTCTCAACTAAGTTACTTTTGTAAAAAGAAAGCATGAACAGCATAATTGAGAAAAACTGCTTGAAAAGATCAGTTGAAACGCTTGCAAATGCCAGGATGTCGTCCATTTTCAGTGTGTTGATTCGTTCTAGTGATGTCAGACGGTGTTTATGTACTCCACGCTGAAAATTCCAACAAACTCGAATAAGTGTCATGCGCGATTTGCATAATTTGAACTCTTCTCTGACATTTACACACATTTTCCGACCTTTTTGGTCTACTCGTGATCATTTTCTGTTTACCTTATGTTATGTGTCCTAGTTATTTGAAAAATCTTATTCTTCAAGGGATTGTTCAACAACTACCACGAACACAAACACCTTCCCCTTTTCTCACGTTTGTAGGTAGATTATCTTATCTTTTCAAGTTTATATACGATCAGTTGGCGAAATGAATGGACCAAATGATGTGGAAGAGACTGTTGCAAATGAGAGAAATAATTTCATCCCAGTAAAGTCAAAAAAATTGCATGATACAGAATACCAGAACTGCAAATGGCGAAGAACACATTTGTAATGAGAGCTTAAGCTTCCGCGGCGCAGCCGAGTCAATAGTTACTAGGCTGTCCGGGGTGACTCCACGTCCTAGGCATAGATGCCAACGCTTCGGCAGTCATGCTCCCTTATCCTCATTCCTCAGAGCAAATCCTATTAACTTCCGAAATGTAATGACAAATGACACTGCATTTTGCCCTGACGAAGGTCGCATCATGGCGGTCGAAACGTTGGTATCTGTGCCTAGTAGGCAGCGTCTCCTGGACAGCCAATTGGCTAAACAAATCGCAAGGTATCCAAAACCATATTTAGTTTGGGTATCCTTGCCCTTCCATCCCTTGATCTTTCGATTTACGTATTTTATTATGTTGTGAATTGAACAACAGAAGTTAAAAACATTGGTAACAAGGGATAAAAAAAATCACACTTCTTTCAAAACTTAATGTGCAGCAGAGTTGAAGAGAACTGCGAGCATTCATCTGTTATCTCCGCAAGCCCCCTCAGGACATCGCTTTCTTTGAGTCTTCTCATGAACCATTTAAACGGGTAGAAGCAGCGGATTAGATGTTTATCGCAGATGGGGCACGCAAAAGGGAGTAGATAATAGGTGTTTATGATAGGAGTGGTAAAAGTGACATTTTATTTTGCGAGTAGGGAATGTTGCGACACGAGAACGAACCAGTGCCGCAATCCTACGCGCAAAATAAAATCAGTTTTACCACGTGTATCGTATGCTATGTTTCAGGCAACCTTCCTATTATTTTCATTCAAGTATACGAATAACCTAATGCTATATTCAGATCAGCAGTAGCTGATGACGAAAGAAGTTTGCTTTCTTTGTTGTTCTCACAGACTTATCTGAATACTTGAGTATTATCTCAGTTTTAGCACTTGTACTCGAAATTGAACTATTGGCACGTTGTGCATGCCCAGAAAGAACCGCTGTTACTGGTGAATTTCTAAAAATACATTTTTATCACCTGCGGTTGATTACCACGCAGACTTTACTAATAACATTAACAAAACATTATAGCCTCGCTGTTTTATGTCCGGAAGTCTGAAATGATAGTTCCAATAATAATGTTTACTCTCTCACAGTAATAGCTGCGTAATTGCAAGTAACTACGTTCAAGGTTTTACTAACAGTTATCAAAATGTAAGCGTAGAAATAAGTAAATAAACACTGAAATGAAATAAAAAATAAGGGCAAACGTAGAAGTAATTAATAGGCAAAGAAATAAAGAAGTAAACCATTAGGTAAATCAATCAATTAATTATTAAGTAAACAAATATATAAATTACTTAAGCCGTTAGTTTCGTAAGTGTAGTGAATGTATCCCAGAGGATAGCTGTGTACATTGCCTCTTAATCATGAAATCCTGCTCCGTTCTACACGTCGGCTTCCGGGATTGTTCTCTCTCCAGGAAATCTCTCCCAGCGTGGCACCGTTCTAGGCGGCCGTCACAATGAATCCGATTTTCCCCAAAAAATCGCTCGGCTGACGTCAGACGGTGAATGGAAACACATTCGACAGCTGATGTTCTCCCAAGCTACGGCATCGGAAGACGTCGTTCGGGTTCATTAGAACCATTTTTATTTATACCATTTCGTGTTTGAATGAATCAGACTTAGGCAAAGAAAGACCGACCAAAATTGGCTCCACTGTGGCCTAAGTTCCAGATTAGTTTGGCAGTATAGTGCATGTAAGTTTAAATTGTGTGTGTGTGTGTGTGTGTGTGTGTAAGGGAGGAGGGGAGAATAATGAAGAAAGAAAGATCGCGCGCTGTCCGTGGCCTGTTTATTCAGGTACTGCTCTGGCATTCACCCGCCATTGATCGCGAAAACCACGGAAAACCAACGATCAGAGACGCCGACCGCTAGAATTCTCCTCCAGACAGCGGCTGAACTCAACCTAGCTATGTAAATTGTGTCGAAAATCTTGCTACCGTCGGGACTCTGACCCTAGAACCTAGAAACGTCAGAGAAGTCACGGTGTAATACATATAGTGTATATTTCTTACACCTTGGAGATGCTGACTAGAAAGCGGTGTTATCTCTGAGCTATCCTCATGGATGTGAACAAAAGAATGTGCACGGAAATGAGTAAAAGTTAGGGAACGAGTAAACGCGAGGGTAGCTCGTCCTGTAGCGACAGTTTTCGAGGGCAAAGGACGTCCTGTACCTGCACTACAATTCCACAAATGACGCTACTTGTGGACCTGTCTCTGCAGACAACCACGGAGCTTTGCTGAGCGATGTCAACCACACGTGTCGTGTATGCCTAACGACTCTCGTTCTGGTTCTCCAGCCACCGCCACCCGCGAGAGAACCAAACGCAGGAAGAAAAAGCCGCCTGGAACTGTGACCGTTTTGAACGCCTTTCAGAACACCCGTCGCGTCGACATTGTTCAGCAGATGGGTCGATAGTTATGCAAATGGCGGGTCGCGTAGATACGATAGTTCAGATGTTATTTTCGTGTTCATTCCGGCGGTCGAGAATTTTTTTTTTTTTTTCGGGGGCCAAACGCATGAATAATTTTCTAAAGATTACGTGAAAAGGGAATGTATTTTAATGTAATAGGTGTAGAACAATATTTCTTGCCTTTAAATTGGGAGAGGCAGTAGATTATTATTTATTTTCAAAAGTCAGCATGTGAGAGGTGAAATTGAATTTTTGTTGTAGTAAGATACTTTGCCTTATCTGCTCATAAGTCATGCTTGTGACCGGGAACAAAGAAGTTCTACTTCAAGGTTTACGAACGAAAACTGCAGAAGTTTAGTACACTCCGAATTCTTGATATCTGTAGATGTTACGACTCTTGTTTTTAGCTCTGCAAACCGTAAAGCCCAACTTTTCTTTCTCGGTTAAATCTCAATGCAAGGTGAAGTTTTCGGGAGTAACCGCCATACTTCAAAAAAATTGGTTCATTTGATTAATTAGATTTAGAGAAGACAGTAACAATATGATGTGCAATTGTGAAGTTTTGATAATGACTTTTAAAATAATTAGCTTTTCTTGTTGGGATATTGCGTGACTTTGTCGAATGCAAAGGCATACTTTGAAATTAAATAAGGAAACCTCTGCATTACAGTTTTAAGAAGAGACTCGTAAAATTGACAGAAATGTCTAGTACCTTTTGTTTCCAATCTGAAAATTTTAAAGAAAATATATAAATATTAGTATTAAAACATTTGGTTAGAGCAAGTTAATTTTATTTATCTAAATTCCTGGTAAAATTGGTGTTCTCTTTATGTTCTTTTGTCCTGTAAATTAATTGAATATTTCGCATGTGAGAATTCATAATCTGATTTTCTGGCTGGGGGTATTGACCGTACTTGTCCTCACGTTGGTGAGTTCAGAACTATGTTTATAATGTGTTTTAGTATTCATCCAAATATTATGTTATTAAAGAAAATAAGTTAAATTCAACATTTCGTGGATATTCCCATGAATCATGTGTTGGAAAACATAACCTTGGCGCTTACCCGCGTTCAACACACATGGAATGCGTATTTCTGAAAGTAAACTTCAACGCGCATGGAATTCAGATAATTGGTTTTCGAAATAAGAACTGGTGCACTGTTTGGCATCAAAACATTGCAGTATTTGTTTTGTCGATGAGCAACACGCGCGTGGCTCCGTCTTCGATTTGGAAGCAAACGAACGCAGATCTTCCCAGACAGCAATCGCGTGCTTACGGTCGCACTACGAACGGATGTCAGACGACTTTGACTTTTTTCTTATTCTGCTTTATTCACAGTTTGCTCTACAGAAACTTTTGCTGAATGTTAATACTTCCTTTTTAAACAAAAACAATTTCCAATTATAACAGCCACTTAACTGAATCTAAACGTAAGATCTAGTGGCGAATGTCTTGATAGTCGTCTGGTGTCCAAAAAGGTGAAGTTCCAGGAAGTTTGGGTGGCCTCAAGACTACACTGGTATCTACAACTGTAACGAATAATTACTTCTTTAATGGTTTTTATTTGTAAATGGTTATGGAAGATTGCATTAGGAATACATCAAGAAGCATTTGCAGAAATGCGTAGTACTTTAGATTGAACTCTTTGTAAGATTTCACTTGAATTTTGTGATTCGGCAAATTACTTTTACACGGATTGATCACTTTCTTGACAACCGGGAAAAGTCAGAGAAATATATTGATCTGTTAAAGTCAGGTTATAAACGGCCAGGGTTATTTAAAAAGAAAATCTTTAGAACTCTGAGAAATATTGAGGTAATTATAAAACTGGATATTGTTTCTTAAATAAAATATGTATGACGTTATTTTTGAAACCATATTTTCTTTATTTCGAAAATATTGTTAATTTTGTCTTCTCACTCAAACTCGTGCAGCGATACAAGAGAGATGAAAAGTCAGAGAGCAAGGTCTTGCGTTTTAATAGTTTCTGTAATTTGTATGAAATTATTCTCAGTCGTTGACAGTTAGGTATTTACTTCTGTATCGTTCGTCTGACGGACTCCGCACCCCGTGTCTCGCCCCTTGTTAGCCTGTGTTCGGTCGGTGGTTGCTTTTGTCTATGCTACTGAAGGGCACGATGCTACCTGCTGTGTAGCGGACCGTACTCGGAGCAGGGCAACGCCCTCAGACCTACAGACTACGAGCAGCCACGAGCGCAATTTCAAAGAATACCGGCTGCAAGAGCTCAGCGGCTACGCCGAAACAACTGCAGCGTCGCCAATCAGGAGGACCTAGGGGTCATGTGTCAACGATGGCGAACTATAGACACTAGCCACATACCTGGAGCGGTAATTTTTTGTGGGTTCTCTGATCAATGAAAGGTGAATCGTACACAGTCGAGCAGTACCGTTTTTGAGCAGTACAGTTTTTGCTCCCTCAATCTTGTTACCCTTCTCTCCTCTCACACACATACACACACAGACACACTCTTGCATGCGTATTCTCCCCCAAACATATTGGAAGAACACTCGGGGGCTTAGAACTTGTAGTTGTGACGGGGCCCGTTGGTACCGCAAAATCTGCAAGGAAGTCGCAATATAAGTTGGCGCCAAATCTCATCTTCCAGCGGGTGAAGAACGCTACTTCCCAGGATAATGCGTACCCTTGATGAAGCGTGCCGCAGCAGAGTATTTAGTACTGTAGCGACTCGAACAGGGAGGGCATATGGTTCGAGTCCGGATTCCGGTGGCGGATTTCATCTACCTGTATAGATAGGTCGAAAACAGCCTTTCTCTGGAGAAGAATTGTTGCGGCCGGCTCCTCAGTTCGGTAGTTTTCCGTTGTTTCTCCTGTCAATACAATGTGAATACACGTGCCGAAGCCTTAGAAACGGGTGACGGACCCGGCGCGTTCTTTCCTTCCTCTACCTTGTCCTACCCTCACCCCTCACATACTCGCACTTACGCTTTCATGCACCACACTACCACACATGGTCGGGAGCTTAGAGCTTATCCAGGCTAGGGCGAGGGCCTGCTGGTGGAGATACCCTTAGAGAGAAATCCTCGCCAGCCCACGTCAAAGTCGGTGCGGGATCCATCATCCAGTATTACTCGCGCAACTTTTCTTGAACGATGATTTTGCTTCCTCCTCTCTGGCACAATAAACAATTAAAGGCAAAAGATCGCAGCGAGCACTGATGACAACATTCCAAACACATCTTCACTGGCACGAAATATTAGCATTTTTCTGTTGAAGACGAGAACTTTTGTTCATGATTTTGTCAAAAAAATCTAAAGAAATCACCGTAGCAGCTAAAGATTCATCACCGAAGATACCTCGAACTCATGAGAAAGTTAGAACGCAAATTATTGAAAACGTTGCGACTGATTCTCCTGAGATTGGCATTGCTTCATAAAACCTAGCGGTGAATTTCCTAGCTAATACCCCCCTCTAGCCGCATTTCTTCAATCCATCGTGCAAGAACAGCCACTCAACGCGCACCGTAGCTGCGCTAGTAATACCAGCTCCTCCAGTGATAAAATATTCTTAATACCAACGAGACTAATGAACACAGCAGTCGACGCGGCCGGAAACATCTCTCAATCAAGCGCAGCAGGCGACGCGCCCAAAAACCCAAATCAATCTATCAATCAATTGCGTTGTCCGCCCGCGCTCTCCCTACTCGCGGTCGCGCAAGGCACCGGCCGCAGGCTGACGTCATCGCGCATGCGCGGCGCGAGCGGCAATGAATGCGGCGCCTATTCGCACGCAGCTCGCGGCCGCCTCCGGCGATTAAAATAAGCGCGCGCTTGACACCCGCGCCACTCGACGCGCACCGCCGCTGCGGCGGCCAGCGTTGGAGTGATGCCTACGCCCATGCCTCAGCAGCTGAGCAGGAGGCCTAACGATCCGAGGCTCTGTTGTGGCGAAGTTTCGGTACTAGAGATACGTAGCTAGATCGGGACATACACTTCGCGCGAATCAAAGTATCGACCCGCACTTGACCGCACCGGGGCTGCGGCTGCCAGCGTTGGAGTGATGGCTACGCCCATGCCTCAGCAGCTGAGCAGGAGGACTAACGATCCGAGGCTCTATTGTGGCGGAGTTTCGATACTAGAGTTACGTAGCTAGGTCGCGTTCAAGTGTGGCCTGCAGGACAATATCAACAGGAATCTCCGTCCGATACCAAATTATTCGTGGTTTCTCCGATCAACACCAGGTGAACCTGCTGGGAGAAAACCCGACATGTACGGCGGCGCTGACGGCCTTGCCATTCAGCGCGGTAAAATCACCGTTTCCTCCTGCGATAAAAACGTGTACTACACTTACGGGACTATGACATTAGCAGTTGACGGGTCCGGAAACACTAATCAACGACGCCCTAACTGAAGCGCACTTGCCCGCACCGACGCTGCGGATGTCGCATCACGTGTTGATGCGATTGCTTCGCCGATGCTTCTGCTGCGGCGTTGGCCAGGAGGCCTAACGATCCGAGGCTCTATTGTGGCGGAGTTTCGAATTTTATCGTCAGCTACATCGCCACTAGGTTGAATACAGTCGCTCTCTGGCGAAGAATTGTAGCGGCCGGCTGCTCAGATCGGTAGATTTCCGTGGTATCTCCGACCATAACAACGTAATGCCGGAGCATTACCCTTAAAAAAGGGCCATGGACCGCGCGAGATCTTTCTTTCTGCTTCCTTGTCCTATCCTCACCCCTAACTTACATACTTACCTACACGTACTACACTACCCCACTTGCCGTGAGACCGATCAGGAGCTGAGAGCTCGATCGCAACTGGAATTTTGCCCCTCAGCGGGGGGGGGGGCATACTTAACGAGGAACACACCATAAGCTGATGGGTACAGAGGCGCCAGATCCCACCATCGGGCGGGGTAAGATCACCGCCACCTCCCGCGATAAAAACATTCACTGCTCGTACGGGATTACTGACTAGCTGTTGTCGCGCCTGGAAGCTAATCAATCAATCAATCAATCAATCAACTGACACTCGCGCGTTAGAATCGTGCGCTACTCAACGCGCACGGGGCTATTCAACCCGCACCGGGCAGTGGAGTGCGTTGACGCGCCTCAGCGGCTGCGCCGATACTAGTGCTGCTACGTGACCAGGAGGCTTAACAATCCGCGACTCTGTTGTGTCGGAGTTTCGGTTTTCGATGCTTCAGCTACGTAGCCAGGTCGAATTCGCAGCCGTGTCTGCAGAAGAATTGTAGCGGCCGATTGCTCTGATCGCTAGTTTTCCGTGATTTCTCCGTTCATAACAAGGGAATACCCTAACAAATGGATCACGAACCGCGCGCGATCTTTCCTTCCTCTTTCTTGACACTCGCGCACTCCCACACATACACACACACACAGTTCCACGGAAAATATCCTATTTGTCGGGTGCTTAGAGCTCGTTCCGATTAGGAGCGTTGACCCGTCGGGGGCGATACTTGCAAAGGGGAAAACTCCGCAAGCCGGCATGTAGGTCGGCATCGGATCTCACTATTCAGGGGAGGAGCCCCATCTGGGGATGGGAAATGTATTACACTTCCTGGGTTACTGACCGCAACAGAAAGCAAACGTTTGTTGTAACGAAATTATAATGACAAAAACGATATAAATGTGAAATTGTTTCCACAAAGAAGAGAATCAGTTAACGCTGCTCCGGTGCAATATTTGCGCAAATGATTCCGAAACTCCCTGCGATCTCCTTCTTTTTCTTCAAGACACAGATACAGGAAGACCATTTTTTATTTTATTTTTAATGGATTCCGCGTGAATCCGCGGAAAAATCCTGAATTATGAGTTCCAATGATTAAATTAATTTGGCATAATATTATTTAGCTTTAATTTAGTGTGTGGTTTTTAACGTTCAAACATCAACGAATGTCTCTGTATTTTATAATAGTGATTGGAAACGTTTCTTTACGTTTTAAATCAATACATTTTACATTTTAATCAATACATTTACATATTAATGCACATCATTTACCGTAATTTACAACCGATCGCCTGATTGAAATGGAAACTTTATTTTACAATTCAGCTGATGTTGTGCAGTAGCAGAATACATCAGCCTAATTGTAGAATAAAGTTGTTATCTATCTAAAAAAAGCAAACGGGTGCAAATTACGATAAATGCAATGTTCAAGTTTCGTAGAAAAAACGTGTTTTTGTCCCTTAGTTTTTCACAACGATAATAGGGAAAAGATAATTTGTCAGTAAACTATCTCTTAAGGAAAGTCGACGCGGAGGATGGAAGGTGTCTATTTTCTAAGAGTTGAGATTGTCTGTCCGAGTCGCTGGTGTTTTGGTTGAAATGTCACAGGTGCGTGTCGTGGATGTTTGTTTCGAGGCACAGAAAGTGCATTCTTTCTGAGGCGGATTTTTGATATTTTGAAAATTGAAATGCAATTTATAGACCATACGTAAATGCTATTTGTCAGAAAATTCATTTTTCTGTTATTTTTCGTCGTGAAAAGGAAGCTCGAACTTTTTAAATATTACCAAAAAAATCGAAAGACGGAGTTTGTTTTTCCATGCGAAATAATGTTTCTTTTGAAAATTTGTGGCTGTTCACGAGCTGAAAAAAATTACTCGTACATTAACACACATTACGTCATCTGTAATTACAGTTTGCAGCTGAGATCCCCGTTTCCTAACTGGGATCGTATATTCAAGGCAATTCAGAGATCTTCTCAAATTGCTAAATGTCTTTTGAAAAGGCCACTCTTTGTTGTCTTTTAATGCATACGTCCTTGAAATTGTAGCAAAGTAATGAAAGCGTCGGATTTTTGTTTCTCTCCTGGCAGAGAGGCGGATGATATGCAAGACCTTTTTAAAGCGATAAGCTATTTCACGATTAATATTTGAATATAATTGACAATGCGAGCTATAATGATTCTCTCGCTAAGATATTAAAAGAAGGGGTGATTGGAACAATTCTCCACCACTTCCCAGAAGACGTGAGGCGCTCGGGCTATTAACGGCAGATTCCAACCGACCTTGCATTATCACTTAGAAGTATGACGGTAAACTCCTGATAATATACCTATCACATGCTGAAATATCAAATGAATTGGGATTGCCAAAACCCTCAAATTCCACCTTCAATTATGTGTCCGGAGTGTAAGTAAACGTGAACAAAAACAGAAAAAGTAATCTTTCTCAAAATGAACTTTGGTTGGGATCTGCCGTTCTTATTCTGAGCGTCTCGGTTTCATTCCGCGTGGCTCCGTAGTGTCATCGTAGTGATTTCGAAGAGTTCCAGCATATGCTTGAGAGAGTCTGCTACCTGCCTCTTCATCAACTTGCTACACTTGTCACTGGCCAACGTAGCTCATAAGAAGCATTATCGCTGTGTCCTGCATATCCAGGCGGTGGTGGCGGATTTTCGATACTAGCTGGAGAGTTCCGTAGAGTTCAACCGCTGAACTCTGAAGAGTAGTTTTCCGTGATTCTCAGATCAGTACCAGTTGGAAGCCGCAGCAGTATCCTAACAAACCGGTCACAAACTGCACGATCTTTCTTTCCTCGTCCTTCCTCTCTCCCCCTTACGAATACACACACACACACACACACGCACTCAGATGCCCTACATTTCTACACATGTCGGTGACCAGTTGGAGCGTAGAGCTGGTGGGAGAGCCCTGCTGGTGGGAGTGTTCCTAGTTGGGGAAAGCCCACTTAGACGTCGTTTAGGTCAGCGCCAGATCTCTCCATTGAGAGGGACTGGAACATCCTCATTTACAGGCGTCAAAAGCATTTATTGCACTAAAAGGACTAACGACTGTAGCAGATGATTGACAGAAAGCTTCAGTTCATTAGGCAGTGAATACGGGACTTCCGTGCTGTCTTCTGGAAATACAGCAAAACTTGCTCAATGTGGAATCTCAAGAGACCAGTATTTTTTTGAATTGGATATGATTCCGCATTATAAAATGAAGTTATGTAGAATTTTTGTTTGTTAGAACCGCGATTTATGTTCACGTTAGACAGGTTTCCGCGTTCCGCCTTGAGCACGTTTTACCGAATTCCGCCCTGGCGCTGCTCACATTCCTGGCCTTTGACTAAAGCGTTCATTTACCCTCCATTATGTGACTAACAAAATCCCCTCTCCATCCAGAAGCATCCACCCTCCCCAATATGAACCATCCACTCTCTCCAACATGAACCATCCACCATCCCCAACCAAGAACCATCCATTCAACCATCCACACTCTCCATATTCGACCATCCGTCCTTCCCACCTTTAACCGTTCACCCTTCCACCTTTAACCATTCACCCTCCCACCTTTAACCATTCACCCTCCCACCTTTAACCATTCACCCTCCCACCTTTAACACCCATCCTTACCACCTTTAACCATCCACCCTCTCAATCTTGAGACTAACACCCTCTACTCCATCCACCCTCGGCATTCGATCTTGCGCCCCACCTTCCGCGGCCCGTCCTCCGTCTCGTCGCCCGCCTCCCGCGCTGCGATCCCACCCACCGCATCCATCGCGCCCAGCACCGCCTCTCCGCCTACCGAGTCCGCGGGCGCGGGCGGGCGTGAGAGAGCAGCATCGCCCCCTCCCGCCCCCCTCCGCCTCCGCGTGGCCCCTCTGAGTCGGCGGGCGGGCCGCTGCAGGTGCCTGGCTGCGGTGCGGTCGCCGGGTCGTTGGCTGCTGCGTGAATCAGCGCGTTCCTTCAGCGGCAGCAGCAGCAGCAGCCGCAGTCATCATCGGCCCGGCCCGTCGCCTTGCGATGGCATGCGCCTGCACCGCCGCTGTGGCCGCTGGGCGCTGCCCGGCGGAATGCCCCTTCCTTCTACACGGTCGGAAATGTCGTTGAATTTAATGTAGATTAATGATTTAATGTATACGAAAATTAATGTTCCTTGTACGTTAAAGGCGTTTAATATATTTGTACATTAAACTGGCGTTAAAATCAATGTGGATCTACTGCACAGGTTCTCCCGTTTCTCCTGGCTCTCATCACTCGTATCATATATTTATATTCACCAGCCCTTCCAGATGGCCCTAAAGCTTTGACTCTTGCATCCTAATATACATGTGTACATTAAGTTTAATGTGCGTTCTATAGAATTACTTTAATGTACATTTTATTACATTAATGCGGAAATTTCTGTCAGTGTTAGGAAGCGATGTAATGCTTCGCGTCGCGTGACGGATCTCAAAATCATAACTTCGTACCTTATACTTTGAATTAAATAGAATAGGTTTCTGACAGATCATTAGCTGGACGCGGTTATGCAATCTGGAGCTTCGTTTGGATTAAGGTTTTTGGTATTGAAGCTGCCGATTGGATAACCGTATCACAGATGATCTGACAGACGTCTGTCTCCCCCGCTGATTGTGTGACTGTCGCGTAATCTTCTTTCTTACTCTTCCATACTAATTCAATCTGATTCACGCTTTCCCCCCCCCATTCTCTGTGCTCTTTTCCCTCCTCCCTGATTCTCATCTTTTTACCTCCCCAATCTCTCATTATCATTTACCTTTCTCTGATCCTCTTTCTATTACTAATTCTGCCGTTTTCCTCTTCACCACACATATCTTTTCTCTCCCCTTTATCCACTCTTCATTCTTTAATCTCTTTTTTTCTCAGCCCTTCCTTTATTTTACTTCCTCTTTCTTGCACTTTCACTCGCTCCCTTTCTCCCTCCATTTATTTCACTCATCTTTTCTCTACCTCCCTTCCTTTCTTTCATTACAATCCTTTCTTACCCCCCATCTCTCTCCCTTTCATTTTCTCTCTACCTCTCTTCCCCCCGTATCGTTCAGTCTGAGCGTCGGTTCCTTTCGTCCGGTTCGTGTGTCCCGTTTCTCCTTCGCTGACAATTCCGAGTTCGAGACTAAATTAAGTGCTTTTCCATCTAAGGCACAAATCATTATCTTGGTCGTTTCATAGGAATTTGCCCCTGAGCCGCGACCCCACGCCCTAATCTCTAGTCCTTCCGATAACACTACTTTAAATCCATGCACTTGCAGTCGTAAATTCACATCGCAAGCTGTGTTTTGGTCGGTACGAACGATCGTATACCCTTGAGTTATATGCTTTATGTGGAATATCTTCCAATATAAAAAGCGTTGTTATTCATGCATCAAGCGTAATGAAGTTACTCCTTTGATATGGTTGTATGATCCGAGAATGAAGATAAATAACAGAACGCTGCAATTCTTGTTATATGTACTTCATATGGAGAAGTTTTCTTCGTATAGATTACAATGAATGATCAGATTTTAGAGTGGCAAAATTAATCTTGAAATGTTAGAACCGTGATAATTGCAGTCAGGATGAACTGGAAAATGAGCATAAAATATATGAAGGAATGCATTGTGGTGATCAGTTTCATTCTCAATGAGTGTGCGTACGCATCGAAAAAGGCCTACTCATTTACGTGGTACTCCTGTTTCCTGCTCAGGTGCTCACATGGCGGATTGACTTAGCTTTCCAATGAAAGGAGGATTCCTTGCTCCGATGATGATGATGATGGTGGTGGTGGTGGTGGTGGTGAGTGCTATAATAATTTCTCAGTATAGGCAAGGGAAGAACCCTTTTATCTATCCTTTCCTGGGCAGATGATCTGAGTGAAAAGATTACCTTTACCAACCACTGTATTAAGGATTCCTACCTCGATGATGATGATGATGATGATGAATGCTATGACCATTTCTGATCCGTTGGCGAGTGAGATATTTTTTTGCCTTTTTCTGCGCTTATCACAGTGGTAGATTGTCATTGCCTTCCACTGCACGAGAGATCAATTATGACAGATGGGAGAATGCTTCAGACGTGGTTCGGGGTAGCATGAAAAGCCAACACGCCACAACCACTCGGTGATAACTCCCAGGCTTTGCTAGAACCCGCAGCTGTTGTCTCAGTGTATCTGGACGTTGCTGCTCAGCTAGCTCAAGGAAACAATTGCTTATCAGATCAAGACTAAGTACGCCTCTAACAAGTATTGTATTGCAACTTATGTAGGAAATGTAGTCCTACAAATTAATTGGATCTCGTATGTTATTAGGGGAGTAAACGGGCCTTCTGAGAATGGGATGGTGTTCCAACAGTACCAGGAGCATTGAAGTGTGTCAAGACTGCATTACGATACCTAGACACAGAGGACAATGCAGACTCAAGTATGTAGACAGATCGAAATCTGGAGAAATTACTAATAAAAAATCTACGAAGAAAACAATTGAAAATCATTGAGTTTTTAAGGACAAATAAACTGAAATTTTCTGTTCGTGCTGTTAATAATGTTGCTATATCTCAAAGTTAATAAAATATATAATTGTGGGAAAATTCTATTTAATTTTGACATCGGATATAGTAAACCTCTGCTATAGTGAACCAAACATTTTAGTCGCCAGAAGTTTACTATAACCGGAGTCCACTGTATTTCATGAACACACACGATAATGATAGTGAATAATAAAAAATGTTCTTGCGGTAGTTAGTCGTTTCCGTCATTTGGTACACGATAAGGGATATGAGCCAAACTCTTAACTTTAATTTCCGATTCAAATCCTTTTTATTACACGTCAGTGAATATATTTGTTAACAAATCTTGTAGAAAAAAACGACCGTTGCAAACCAAAATTACAATTCACCTTAATATAGTACAGGGTAGAGATATCAATGCTGAAGAAAACGAACATTTGCACTTTTCCCCCATGCGACACTTGTGAATTAATGTTTTTGTTTCTTTGGTACCATTGAGATTCAAATTGAACGACCTTGATATACAAATTGCCAATGCTTCATGCGAAGTATCAACATGATATAGTTCTTACTTCAGCGGATCTTTTTTTATTAAAAATTATTAATTTTTCGTAAAAGTCCCAAGTGTAGTGCATGATAAGATCTTCACGTTTCCACCGATCTCGGGAGCATCGAGATAGCGAGATTTGGAACCGAGAGAGGAAATAGAAGTATAATGTAAGAATATGAAACGTTAGTGGACAAAATGTAATACATATAATAATGAATATGTTTAATAGGTTGGGAAGTATAAGAGATGGAGAGTGAAACTGGAGTTGTGAAAATGAGAATGGAAAACTAAGGAAATTAAGAGAGATAAATGTGTGTGGAGTCAGTGGAGTTTGCAATGAAAAATAGTTTTAAATGCTGTGTTAATTTTTAACAGCTGTATTTGTAAAGAAAACTGAATAAATTAAAAAAAATACAATAGAACATTTTCATTACGTATTATCATGTCTTTATACCTCATTATTGCGAATTAAATGCCCTTAAATTTCCGTGGTATCACCAGGAGATTAAATCCAGCAAGGCAAACGAAGAATCATTTAAATTGGGTTGACATGTTAAAACGTTATTATAGAACAAACATTAAAAGAATATGGGGAATAAAATAATATTTTAAATATACATATTAAAGAATTCTGGCACGACAAATTGTATTAACCTTCTTTGGAAGTACGTTAATAACTGTGCATCGCTGGAATCCCTATAGTGGTATGACATCAATTGCATAGTCATTTGAAGTGCGGTAGACCGCAACTTACAAAAAACGAACACGAGTGAATTTATTCACTAGTACTAAGATTCCATTTGTGCGTACTATCTCTTTCCGGTTGTCAACGGAGTACGCCAAACAGCGTGTGAATTGCACTTAGGCAAACAAGACGTTTCGGTTATGCCATAAAAGGCGTTATCTGCGCCTCTCACAATGCGGCATTGGCGTGCATACATCTCTGTCGCCTAGATAAGCGAAGGGAGGTGACTGTCCCGTTTGAAATGCATTAACCTCACGCCGCGTGTGAAAGTCTACTCCACCAGCAAGATACGAGGGTATCTCATTACTTGTCGCCTTGTCGCTGGGTGCAAACTAGACATCTAGCTTAAGAATCGCGCACAATTGCGTGGGCCCCGAAAATATTCCTACATTTTAAAATTCTTTGGCTTCTTAATTTTTTTAAAGTAATGTTCGTATGTTCATCACCAAAATATTAAATAATTTGCTTCTATTAAACACCATGCCTCAAAGGGTAAGTAAAAATGAAAGGAAAAACAATGATGTGATCGTGATGTGATGTGTGATCGTGAAAGTATAAACTTTTATGTATTTTATTTTCCAATAGTAGTCTTGTTGATATGTTGGGATAGCGTTTGTAGTTAAAAGGCCGCAATCGAAGCTTCGTAGATCAAAGGTCCTAGGTCCGCGTCGACATAGAATTTTCAACACCGTGAGATACGTCGCCGACCTACACGCCTGCGTGTGGGTTTTCGCGTCCTCCCGGTCTCCTCCCCAGTTCTGCGTGGTCCCCAGCCGCGTCACGCTCCAAGTTCCCTATTTGTGTGGTGGTGGTGTAGTACGTATAAGTGTGCGTGTGTACACATGGGCAGAAGGCTAAGCTGGGGGAAATGAAGATCGCTTTGTTTGGGTAATAATCTGGCATTGGTCGGAGAAACCACGAAAAACTCGTTCCATGTCTACGGCTTCTTAAACACTTCTTCAGATAGTGGTTGAAAACGACCCAACTATCTAAGCTAGTGTCGAAAATCCGTCACATTGGGGACTTGAACGCAAAGACATCAATGATTCTGCAGAGAAAGCGATTTTGCTGCTAAGCTGTCGTAGCCGGTGGAGCTTAGGTTATTTTTATACCTTCGTTATCTTATAAAAGAATGTTATGTTGAGATTTAAAAGGAAATATTCCTGGGGGAGAAAAACCCGCGTACCAGTGAGTAGATGGGCGATGGATCTCACTTCCCTGAGGGAAGGGGAGACCGGATACCATATACCCTGCACTTATGGAACTATTGATCACCGTAATTGGCGCGCCAGGATATAATAAATAATTAAGCAATTAATTAAACGTTATCCAATTGGCAATAATGTGGGTCTGCAGTAGCTTTTGAGAGACTGTTAAGCTTAATAATAATAACTCAAGACGATGACGCAACCAAGACAAATACGTACTTACTCACTGACTTACTTACTCGCTCGCTCACTCACTCACTCATTTACTCACTGGCTCGCTCACTGGCTCGCTCACTGGCTCGCTCGCTGACTCGCTCGCTGACTCGCTCGCTGACTCGCTCGCTCACTGAATCACTGACTCTCTCGCTGTCTCGCTCGCTGACTCGCTCGCTCACTGAATCACTGACTCGCTCGCTGACTCGCTCGCTGACTCGCTCGCTAACTCGCTCGCTAACTCGCTCGCTAACTCGCTCGCTAACTCGCTCGCTAACTCGCTCGCTGACTCGCTCGCTGACTCGCTCGCTGACTCGCTCGCTGACTCGCTCGCTGACTCGCTCGCTGAATCACTGACTCGTTCGCTGACTCGTTCGCTGACTCGTTCGCTGACTTGCTCGCTGACTTGCTCGCTGACTCGCTCGCTGACTCGCTCGCTGACTCGCTCGCTGACTCGTTCGCTGACTCGTTCGTTGTCTCGCTCGCTCGCAGACCAAAAAACCCGTTCCAATGAAAGTTCACCGGCACGGGAGCGTGCGTCCGGCCGGCCGGTCGTTCGTGAACGCCGCGTGGGCCGACCTGTGAGATGAGTCCTTATCTGCGGCTCCAAGAATAGAACCCGCGTGGGGCGCGGGCAGCGGGAGCGCCGCCTGCCGATGAATCGGGGCTGCGAGCGCGGGTCGCGACGGCGCGGCGGGCGGCGCCTTCGGGAGGACGCGTCTGACCCCACAATTGACTCCGGCGGAAGCCGAGCGCGGGCGCGGGCGTCGAGGTGCCTGGGTCGACCTCGGGCGCTGACAGCCGTGAGAACGGCGGCCGAAAGCAAAGCACGTGGGTTGTTCTTACCGGTGTCGGGTTGTCAGGGGAGGGGCCGAAGTACATCAAGCGGGCCCGCCCACCTCAGCAGAATCAAACCGAACTGGTACCAGATTTTTTTACTATGTTATTACTAATGCATTACCGCAAATGTATTCGTAGGCTTCCGCGGCCCGGAGTTATTGGATATATGGCTGTCCGGTATGAGCCGCGACTCAGTCGATCGAGCTAACGTTTCGGCCACCGGTTTGTGGCCGTCTTCAGAGATACACTGCTGCAGTCTGACGAAGGCCACAACACTGTGGCCGAAACGTCAGTTCGATCGACTATAGCCAAGTTTCCACACACACACACACACCCCTTGTTACCGCAAAAAACAATTTTTACCTTTATAACAAGCTAGCACTCCACCCGTTTTTTGGGGCGAAGATAAGCGGTAAAAAAATTGGTTTTGCGGTAATAAATTAGAACTAAAATAATTAAATATTGTGGTGCCTGTTTGGTCTCTTAGTGCTATGGTGGGCGGGCCAGCTTGATGGCCCTGAGAGGCAGGTTTTATTGGGGAGGGTATGGTGCACCTTTGTAGCGTACCCAAATGCCAACCGAAAGGCGTACTTGTACACCCGCGTGGGGTGGGTGGATTAAAGGCAAACGCCTAGGTGCCCACCTAGGGGAGTAACGTCCTCCTGATTGAACAAGATTAGTGTAGAGTAGTAGCCCTCACAGACCTATGATGTCAGGGCAGAGGGGAACTGTCGGCCACGGACGCGGTTCTTGCTGGAATCTGGAAACATCCACCCGGATCCCAGTTTCTCAGCGGAACTCTCGTCGTTAGTAACTCATCAGTTGGTCCTCCAGCTCGCCAGCCTTACTGGAGAATTGGTAATAATGGTCGCCCGTCGTTATTGACCCCAACCCACGTGTAAAGAAGTCCTACGGGACTCTGAAATTAACCCGTCAGGTTGCTTACATTTTCGGCGAAACTCACGTCGTCAGTAATGTGTGCGCGTGTTATTTTTAACTTTGTTTTCTGTCAAATCTGAAGTAGAGAGTAATAAATACCGCCATTGTCAAAGTGAAGTTTGTTGGGCCCGAATTCAATGTTTTAGGTTACTAAACCACCTTCAAAACATCAATGTTAATAATACTACATACAGCATAAACGATGTTTTATGCAGTATTATTAACATTGATTTTGAACATCTACGTTTAGTAATATCTTTGTTTTGTTATCGATTCACTACCTTGTGTGAGTCACGGCCGTCGAAGGCCAGCGCGCGCGCAAAGTCTGGCGTAGGTGTAATCGCACGTGGTGGGCTGGCGGACGTCCGGGTGAGGCGGCAAATAAAACTCTGTAGGCCTCTCTCATCCCATCGCAACCCGGCGTATGCAATCTAATGTCTTGTGTGTTTCATTTAATGAAGTTTATGCAGTTGAATTCAATTCTCCTTGTCAGGAAAAGCACGAGCTGTCGTTGGTTCGTTTTTCAACCTACGAGACAAAAGAAGCCACAAGTTGAGAAACTACAAAGTAATTTCAACTACCGAATTATTAAGTTAGTCGTACGTGAAACATATTGTGGTAATTGTAGAAGAACAATTTGCGATATGAATCATGTGTGATAGCGTGCCCACAAGTGAAGCTTAATGACCGGGAGAGCATAAATTTGAGACGCGAGCATGAGCATGCAAAGTTTTTGAACTGCAACTAAATTGCTGGATGGTAAATAACCAGTGATGTACATTAAACTGCTTTTCCTTCGAGTGAAAAAATCTAAACGAAATTTACTGTTGGACGAAAATGAGGTTAACGTATTCAATTGGGCAGTTATTCCATCACGATCGGACAATATTGTATCAATATTAGATCAATTTTGTGAGGACATGAAAAAATATAAGCCCGACATTTACTACAGGACAAAATTTTAAGGGCTAACGCTACTGGATTTAAGCGTTTGGGCAAACAATATTCGACAAAAATGTTATTGGTCGAAAAAGTTTGAATGAAAATTCCTTAAGTCGCCCCACCTCCTGCCGTCACCACTCAATTTCGTCTGTATCTCCCACCAATGCCACCTCCATCGCCAATGCGATCTCCGACCACCTCTGAGTGTAGCTCAGAGGCACCATTGCCTCTGTCTCTCGAGCGTCTCTGAACAGAAGGTACTAGAGTTCGTGTTCGGACGAATGTGGATATCCGATAAAGCTAGAATTAAGCCAGGTTGAACTAAGCTGCTGCCTGAAGGAGAATCCTAGCGGCCGGCTGCTCTGATCGGTAGTTTTCGATTGTTTCTCTAATCAGATTGAGGAGAATGTCTTAGCAGTTCCCTAAAGAAATGGGTCACGAATTCTCGAGATCATTCCTTCCTCTTCCTTTTCATATCCTCTCCTATTACACACACACACACACTTACGTGCAGTACTCTATGTCGTGAGAGCAGTTGCGTGGTTAGAACTTGTCGCGGCTGGGGCGGTTCCCGCTGGGGAAGGTTCGTGGAGGGGGAACTCCTCTGCAAGCCAACGTGTAGGTCGGCGCCGGATCGTACCGTTCAGCGGGAAAGACTCACCGCCTCTTCCCAGGATGAAGCATTAACTACACTGACGAGGCTAATGACTACAGCAATTGACGGGTTCGGAAACACCAATCAGCCACCTGAGTCCACCGCCGCCTTCACCTCTGCCTCCGCTGTTAGCAGTGGTGCACTGGTGGCAAATCGCCATTCAGTTTCTAATTTTTCGAAGAAATAAAAGTCCATTCATTTGATCGAAAATTATGAAACGTTGATATGATGGGTATTTAGTACACGCATATGAAATTTACAAATACTACTTCGTACTCGTATATTAATAGTTAATACATATTACATCGCGTTTCATGCATTACTTTTTTCTACGATTATTGGTAACTACTAGACGTTTAACGTAGTATTATTTCTTCATTTTCTTGTATTTTGGGTAGTGATAAATCATGATTCATTTCCATTCAACATTTGAACGTTTTCCTCTGACTGTGCTGTTTATCGTACCTGCCCACGGATCGTCTCATTAGAACAAAAAAGTATTAATAGAATGATGACTAATGATTGTTTTCCGTTTCAGTGCTTGGTTTGTAGTCTATGATTAAATAAGCTTCCGTACTAACACGAAGTTCTATTGTTATGCAACGAGATGAGCTATATTAAGAGAAGGAAAACTCCACATGAGGTTTGGCGTGTAATACCAAATGAACCGTTCCGGAGCTGCAAAATATGCGAGCGGACTCCTGGCTGACGGCGACTTATCACCTCCCCCAGGGGCGGGTCCAGCCGATCATTTGCAGGGGGCCATCATATATTTTTGTTCAATAATGAACATATTTGTTATATTGCATATTATTTATATACTGTAGATATGATACTGTAAAATATTATTTAAATAATTACATAATTCGAACAAATATTTAAATCAATTTTTTTAAATAATGGAAGGAAAACGAAAATGCTTGGCCTTTTTTTTTTGGGGGGGGGGCATGTGAACCGCCTTCCCTTGATCAGCATGTAACCTCCGCCATTTTCATCCCAGCATCCACCTGCACCACCTTCACTGCCTTCCCTGACCGATCAGTCACTCACTGCCACCGCCTTCGCCTACACCTTCGTTTCTTACCTTCACTGCCTCCTTCGCACCCGCCATCCAATGGCTTTGCCATTGCATCATCACCTTCGCCTTCTAGCCCACACGCCATCGGCTCTTCCACCACCTTTTACAAACTCGGCACTTCTGCTCTGCTCTCTATTGCTGCCACTGTGGAGGATTGATGGTCAACATTTTCCAAACATCGATATTTTTTATAAAATCATCGATGTATTTAACATCAATTTTTTAGGACGATGTTTCTTTACGTTGATGTTTTGTGTTCGATGTTTCACGTGGTTGGTATTTTATTTTTGAATGGAAAATGTACCATCAACTTAAAAGTTATAATTTTCAGGTTTCTACTAAATATTCTTCAGAGCAGATTGACGAAATGTGAAAAATAATTAATATCAAGTGTTCGCGTTGAAGCAAATAAAGTCTATATAATTTTAGACCTATTCAATTAGAACTTTAGAATCCAATAAGAACTTTTGTTTATTGACCAGATCATTTTTCGTCTTTGTGTCAGTTAAATACCAATGAAAACTTAATAAGCGACTAAAGTCAAATTTAATCCCTCTCTAATGTGAATATTAATGGCTAGTAATACAGTTTTAAAAACATAGATGTTTGAAAACATAACTGATTTTGGGGTGATGTTTTATTATCATCGATGTTTAGAAACATGTTTTTGCGGCGATGTTGATGACGATGACGCATCCCTAGCTGCTGCTGGTGCCTCCCCCCCCTCCACCTTCGCTTGCACCCCTAACATCTGAGCTACCTCCAACGCCTTCTCCGTCACCACTACCGTCCCATTTCCCGCCGACACCATCGTCTTCTGCACCGTCGCCACCGCCATCTCCAACCCTGCTATCGCCGCCGTCATCTTCTCTACCTTCAAAGTCACTTCCATTTCTACCACCATTGTCATCTTCCTCTTCATCTTCATCGTTTCACCTCCTCCATCTTTTCCACTCCCTCCTCCACCTCCACCTTTTCCACCTCCACCGTCATATGCTCCCACCTCCACTTTCTCTTCCATTGCGACCGTCTTCCGTCATCTGTTACAGTCTTTCACTCACCGCCTCTGTTAGCGTCCCCCTTCATCTTTCACGCTCCCACCTCCACGCCCACCGGCCGCCGTAATCTTCCTTCACCTTCAAAGTCACTACCATCTCTACGCCATGTCATCATCCCACTTCAGCCTTCATCGTTTCACCTCCTCAATCTTTTCCCAAGCCCTCCTCCACCTCCACCTTTTCCCCTACAACCGTCATGTGCTCCCACCACCACTTTCGATCTTCATTTGCGGACCGTCTTTGCCGTCAATCTGTTACATCTTCCACTCGCCGCCTCTGTTACGGTCCCCTTCATCTCACACCACCTCCACCGGGGGGCCGGGGGCCGTCATCTTCTGCTCCCTTCAAAAGTCACTGGCATTTTACCGCCATCGTCATGATCCACTTCACCTTCATCGTTTTTCACTCTCAATCTTTTCACCCCCTCCTCTCACCTCCACCGTTTCACCTCCTCAATCTTTTTCCACCCCTCCTCCACTGCCACCGTTTCGCACCTCCACGTACATATGCTCCCCACTCACTTTCTCTTTCCATTCGCGACCGGTCTTCGTCATCTGTTACAGTCCCTTCCCTCACGCCTCTGTTACAGTCCCCTTCATCTTTCAGCTGCCACTCACCTCCAACCGCCGCCGTCATCTTCTGGCTGCTTCAAAGTCACTACCATCTCTACCGCCATCGTCATCATCCACTTCCACCTTCATCGTTTTTCACCTCCTCATTCTTTTCACCCCCTCCTCCACTCCAAGCCCGTTTTCCACTCCACGTCATATGCTCCACCTCACTTTCTTCCATTGGAAACCGTCTTCCGTCATCTGTTACAGTCTTCACTCACCGCCTCTGTTTCACAGTCCCCTTCATCTTCACCTGCCACCTCACCTCCACCGCCGCCGTCATATTCTGCTCCTTCAAAGTCATTAACCATCTTACCGCATCGTCCTCAATCCACTTTTTTCACCTTCATGCGTTTTCACTCCTCAACTCCTTTCACCCCAACCTCCCCCTTCTCCGCACACTGGGGCCGATCATCAACCCCGGGCTGGGGGCCTCCACCTCACCTCCGCCCGTCATCTCTCCACCTTCACCTTTCTTCCACCGGTCCTCGTAAATCATTACCGGCCTCTGTTAACAGTTACCTCCGTCGTCATCTTTCACTCCACCGCCACCATCAACGCTGCCTGCTGCCCACGTCCACCTCCACCCTCTCCATCCCTCTCCCACCTTTGCCACCTTCGCCGTCATCTTCTCCACCTCCCCGCCACTTTCAGCGCCGCCTCTGCCCGCCGCGCCGCGCGGGCCGGCATTCCAACGCTCTTATCCGACTCGTATTTTATTAATAAGCGTCCGGGACGGAAACCGGCGCGCGGGCGGCGGCGGCGGCGGCCCGGCGGCGGCGCCGGCGGCGGCGGTTTGCGTTATGGCGGCCCGCCGAGAGGCCACCACGAGGAGCGAGAGAGAGAGAAGGGGAGGAGTGGTGGGAGTCGTGGGCGCCGCCGGACAGCCAGCCGCCGCCCGCTCGCCCGCTCGCTCTGCCCGCGCGCCGGCCGCCGAGGCGTGCTGCTCGCTGGGCGCCACGCGGCAGGCAGCGAGTGGGGGGGGGGGGAGTGGGGGAGGGGCGGCACCGCTCGGCGCCCGTGGAGCTTGTGCCTGGCCCCGGGGCCGCGGCGAGGCCTCTGCGATTGCGTCTCAGGGAGGAGAATCTGGGAGGGCGCCGTCTATGTCGATATTCTTCTCGGAAACATCGATTATTTTAGGGGAGTCATTGGATCGTTTTAACCTCGACTAGCTGAATCGATAATTAACTGGTGTCTTAACATCGATGTTTGTGCTCGGGAATATGGTGGGCTTTAATAAATCCGAGGGGTGATCCATGTTTTTTTTATAGAAACATCGATTTTATGAAGCCGATGTTTTTTAATGACAATGTTTTGTGCTCGGTTCTGGGGGGCTTAATAAAATCCTGGGGTCCATCATGTTTTCATCGAATATATCGAATGTTTCAACGTCGATTTATTGAAGCTGATGTTTGTAACATCGCTGTTTTGTCGGCTCCGGTTGTGCGGGGCTTAATACAATACAGAGGTGTCCAAAAAAAAGAATACCACTCTTTGAAAGTAAATATATTTGTTTACGCTGGAGACATGACTGTGATTCTTATCGCTATTCTGACTTGAATGTTCTTATGTTAGTAGCCCCATTAGCGCTTAACAACCTCCGCAACCGGTGGTGAACTGTGACCGGGGATGTTGTAACATTTTTTTGGGACCACTGGGTGAGTATGGCGGGTTTAAAATCGCGTTCGATGTTCTTGCTCGACAGTTTTCTTTGTGAATAAAACTTGGCCATAATAAAATTTGATGAAAGTTATATATAAATAATAACGCGTTTTACCGCTTTCAGGTTGTCCTGTTTCAAACAAGGTAACGTTTTCTGTACATAAGTAGCTTCATGGAGCATACATCTCTCTAGAGGCATTTCCTGATGTATCCTAGATTATCGTTAGATAATATATATTGTCATTAAAATATATTATTTTTGTATTGTATACATGATACATACAATATTATTGTTTTTAAATACTTAGCATAAATCTAATAAATAATGAACAAATAAATATTTAAATAAATTTTTGCTAATAAAGAAAGGAAAAGAAATGTCTAGGTCTTTTTGGTGGAGGGGCGCGGCCCGCATGGCCCATCCATGCATCTGCCCGCCTGGCATGCCATATCCCGCAGATGGATTCTGATGTCCTCCTAATATTGTCATGCGCATTTTCCTCGTATGGCAATCAGTCGGTGGGGACTTGATGGGCGACTGCGGCGCACTCGTAAAGCTGACTGCCGCTGCTTAATGCTCTGCCTATAGAGGATCGGGCAGGGCACGACAGATATTACGAGTCAGGCTTCACAAGCGCCGTGTGGAGTGCGTAGAGCTTCTTAAAAGATTTGGATATTGCTATCCGACGATCTTGCGTGTAAACGTCACGTTGGAACACACGAGTTTGTGTGAATCCCGTATGTGTAGTGCAAGCGTTGCACATCGGCAGGTGATTCGCCTTCCACACCTATCTCGCCCTCCAGCTGGACATCGGGAAAGG
>BOPP01000192.1:938207-954011 GCA_017312745.1 Gryllus bimaculatus | reverse complement strand
GCCACAGCGGCGCAGTGGCGCCTCAGCCGCCGAGCCTTCGCGCTTCGGACTCGGCGCCTCGGCGCCGCCCCGGTCACCTCTGCCGCCTGTGCTTGCTCCTCTCGCCTCACATCCGCTCTCTTGGCCTTTTCACATCCTCTGCTCGCCGCCGCGTAACTCCCCACCATCACCTTCTCTGCCGTTCGCGGCTTAACATCACCTCTGTTCAACCATCATTCAGCTCGCCCATTCACCTCTGCCTCCATGGCCACGCTTCGGCCTCCGCCGCCATCGATTACTGCCGCCGCACCTCATTCTGCCGCGCCGCCTTTCATTACTGCGCCGGCCGCCATCATTACTGCCCCGCCTCCATCATACTTTGCCGCCGCGCCTCATTCTCGCCGCCGGCCGCCACTCATTCTGCCGCACGCCGCCATCATACTGCCGCCGCCGGCCATCATTACTGCCGCCCGCCATCATTATGCCCCGCCCATCATTACTGCCCCGCCCCTCATTACTGGCCGCCGCCATCATTTACGACGCCGCCCATCATTACTGCGCCGCCGCATCTTACTTGCAGCCGCCCCATCATTACTGCCGCCCGCGCCAATTCTGCCGCCGCGCCATCATTACTGCCGCCGCCGCCATCATTACTGCCGCCGCCGCCATTTTTCATTACTGACCGCCGCACGCCATCATTACTGCCCCGCCATCAGTACGCACGCCCCGCATTCATTACTGCCGCGCGCCAACATTACGCCCGCGCTTCTGATATCGTACAAAATCCGTCACACTGCCACTATCATCAGCTCCGCCGCCTCACACCTGCGCCGCCGCTCTCTAGCATTCACCCCTCCCCAACATCACATTCACCTCCGTCACCTCATCTCACCGCCAATCACCGCAGTCATCTTTGCACCTTGCCCCTCATCACCCCTTCGCGCCACTGCCACCAACCCATCGTCACCGCTGCGCCTCATCATCGCCCGCACCTCTGCAATCACTTCACTCACTGCTTTCATCATTGCTGCCATCTCTTCAACCTTATCCGCATCAGCGTGCCGCCTCTATCGTGGGCCGAGCATTGACTGTTTGGGGGCATTAGCCAAATAGCCTTTACGCTCGTTTTACATCCATCTTCTTCCTTCTTCTATTATCACCTAAAACTGAGTTCATGTCGCCAATGCATTTGCCGCTCGCTGCACATTAGATCCTACAACCCGCTTCGGGCGTTCGATCGATATTGGCAACCCAATTCTGCTGTTTACGTTTGGCGTTCCAAGGTATTAGAAAACACTAGTCGATCGTTTAGTACATAGGGACTCAAGATATCGCACAAAAACATCTATTATATTCATTAATTCACTTTAATTGCTTGCTTACGGACATAACTTACAAATAGATACTCACTATCCTAAATTATTCGTTTACATATACTTTCTAACACCACAAATATTTCATTATTTTAACACTAGTAAACCACTAAATATACAGATACTCTTAATAAACTCATTAAAATTAAAAACATGTGACTAAGAAAACAATAAATGGAAAGTAATTTTTTTTCTTCTCTCTTCAAATACGTGAAAACTATCTTGGAAGCATTGGATATCGAGAAATCACTCCGACTTGTATCCGCGAACATTTTCTTCGCCCCTACTTTCGTGTCTGATACTGCTTTTGACTTTTCGTTTTTCGCGAGCAGGCAATCGCTTGGGATCTGGCAGTCTCCGTTTCGTTGTCGCTGTACGAAGGAGACAATTTTTGTTAACTTTTCAAGTAGCGCAGACATGTTCTCTGCACATTCAGAGAAAATCTTCGACACTGGCGAAACATGCAGAACTGTGGAATTTGTATGTTAAGTCAGAGGTAAATAGATCGTTTGTAGTGAAGTTGTCAATGTTCCTAGTATTCTAAGCTGTTAAGTCATTTTCAACGTTGGAAGCTCTAAAAGGACGTTGGAAGATTGTTCCTTGCAAAATAGATGTGAATCAAATTAATAATCATAGCAATTAAATACACTAAGCTGGCATTTAAATTTGAAACAATCATAACACGAGAAAACACAAAGGGATGCAGTCGGGCTAATGCCCTTTTTCGCGGCTCGTCCTTCAACTACAGAAGGAACCCAAACGGGATGCAGTCGGGTTTAGTAAAAGCTTGCGAAAGTTGAATGCGAGGGAACATCATTTAAACCCGCTAGTACCATGTGCAGACTTCTTCTACTTCGAGTCACGACATACCGAAAATGCAGACGTGAGGAATACGAAAGAATAGGTAACGATTCTTGAAAAAACGACTTGACGCGGAATGCACATCGAGATTTCTATCTTCGATAACGCTACTGCACCACTCTCACTTCACATCGCCCCACGCACAACCCCCCCTCACCCCCCCCCACGCTTGCGCATGCTTGCTTCTCCCTCCGCCCCCCAAGACACAAAACAGTTATGAACCGCCAAGCAAAGCGACTCCAGTCCACTCAATACTGCGCAAATTGACACTTACAACAAACCGATTCGGACAAAATGAAACAATACCTACTTGATCGCAAGGGACAACGATGGCGAACTTACATTCATGATAGCACAACGGAACCCTCTCTTAAAATTCAACAAGGCGAGAGAAAGAGGAAAACAGACCAGAACAGGTACTGAAAACTATTATTAATATTTCAGCGATCATATAGAAAGTGGACATTTTTTTATTTTAATTATATTTAATTTATTTATATATTTATTTATTTATATTTATATTAAATTTATTATATCTATTTAGTTTAATTATTCATTAAAGCTAGAAATTCTATAATCACTTGAACAAAGAAATGTAGAAACTAAGAGTCAAGTGTGAACCTTGGTACCAGGTAAACGTGAAATAATTCATCGGACAAATTTTCGCAACAAAAACAGATAATGTTCAATTTGAACCATAAATTTTTCTTCACTAAAGAAGAAAAGAGAAATGAAATACAAAAGGTGGAGCACATACGAAAGTATGGGGTGAAGAGGAGGATAGATTGAGGAGTTAACGATCGAGAGGAAGGAATGAACATAGACGTGGTTAGAATGAAAGGATTTCGAAAGGATAGGAGGAGATGAACGCGTTGATGATCGTATAACGGATAGTCTTTTGTGCGAATCAGTCTCCCATTTCGTCTAACAGTAGACCTTTATCCCGTTGAGGTCTTCAATTGGCACTGTAATGAGTCCCGTTCTTGTTATAGTTTCAGCAGTATTAGTTAATCGACTAACAGGTGGCAAACAGTTGATGCGATAGCGCAGAGCGGTCAGAGACGGAGGTGTCCGGACTGGAACCAGGCGAACTTGTCTATGCCACCAATTACGGCGTTATTTTACCTGTGAGGTAAGGTGAGTAATACCTGATTACCATCGGAGAAAATGCTCTGTATTAAGGTTGAAGCTAGGGACAATACCCAGGTAGTATAAATGTTTCTTGCCTGACGTATTTCTCAAAAACTAGCCTTTAGATCAGTTACGGGGACGTGACGATTAGATTGTCTGCGAAGCTGTGCCCTACCAGTTGAGCGGAGGGTGGAGGGGGCGAGGACATTTGTATGATGCCCGAGAGGACTGTAATGTTGACTATATTGCTGTAATTACGCATTAAGACACAATTAAACGCTTCTTTGCGTAGATAGTAAATGATCCCGCGCTAGCTCGATGAGCGGGGCGGATGCTTGCACAGCGACACAAGGCAGCATGGCTAAGGCAATAGGACTACTGTTCATCAATGCCTTAAATAATTCTTACAACGATAACAGTTACGCCGGCTAACCTAATAATAAACATTCGTGTATCACGAAACGCTTAAACAGCGATGTCTTCAAATTAAACAATCACATCCCCTAAGATACCTCAGTTCCCTGGTTTTTATCATAGTACCACCCCACTAGCGTGAAGAACACAAAAAACAATTTATGTGTTTCGTTTATTTGTAAGTTAAAAACTAGCTAATCTATACCGACAACAAATACTCTAGTAACAGAATATCAATTACCATCAGTGGGAAGAAAGAGAAGCCAGTTCGACAATTCAAACCATTCTTGTTGGTTTTTATAGCAGATGATTCACGTATCCTTAGAAATCGATTTATTAAGTTTTTCAACTTTGTATTCTCACACTGACACAAAGAACCGATAAATTAATTCTGGGTCATATATATCAATCAGCTTCTCAAATTTGGCCCTCGTGTAGTTTCCCAAGATTGGATCAAGAATTAGGTGTATGAGAATTAATAGTGAGTTTTCTTAGTTCCTGAACTATATAAACATAAACACACTGATATTAAATCTATTTTTAATCAGCATAGCATCTGTTAGTGAGATCTCATCTCTCTGCAAGGAAGTATTTAGTAGAAAATTAAGCAAGCCCCTGATGAGTGTCCTTAAAATAACTATATCTCCAAATTCCTTGCCAAATGTGTACATTTAGTGATCGCAGTATCAAAAATAAAATCTAGCGTAACCACATGAAAACAAATGAACACACAAAACTTCATTCGTAGAGAAAGCGTACGTATCCTAAAACCCATCGATGTTAAATACATCAATTATTTTATAAAAAATAATACCATGTTTGGAAAATTTATGACTTAGAGTACACTATTCTAATCCCATACCACTCGTATGGGCACTTTAGCCAAATATGTATGCGGACTGTAGCATAGAGTGTGTCATCTATTTTATGTAATAGGGTTGTGACGAGCAAGTCGATTTCGTGTTAGCTAGAAAAGACGATCGTGTCGATTGACCGTGCTATATCGGCCCAATACCGAACTATAGGAAGATGCTGTATCAAAACTGTGTGCGATGATTTAGCTAGCTGAAGGTAATTGAAACTATATCATTATGATTGCAAAGGTTGTATGCGAGCTCTATGAAGAGCAATCCAGTCCCGTACATCCCGATCTAATGTGATCCATATTTTTGTAGTTTGACGGCGTATAGTGTGTGTGAAAGGGTTTATGAGTTCTGGTCTTTGCAATTGTCCCGCCCAACGGCGTATATGACGGTTTTGTTGCAAGTGTAACCTCAATACCCCCTGATTCCCGTCCCCATGCAATGGTGTGATAATTAATTTTAATGACGGGAGATAGAGATGCTAGAGCCCCCAAGGAAGGCGCGTTCTTTTTCCCCACCTGCATAGCCCGATGCGCCCCCCCACCAATACAAGTAAGGCGTTCCAAGCATGTGTTTACAGAGTCTTCCCGTGTTTGCTAATATTTCTAATAATATTATGTTTTGCCCTAGGCTGTCTTATGTTTAATATTATTGTTTTTCAGATATCTATGTAATTTCTTTATATCATATCATTATTATATATACATGTTAGATATCATTATTGCACATATTCCTACTAGTTAATTCGGAGAAATTATGATAGATCCTATTTAATTCTACAACCATTATCAATTCTTTAAAATTTATGTTCATTAATATCACAACCGATAGCTTCCAAAAATTATGATTATCCTGATACGTCCCGATATTCTTAAAAGATATTGTCATCGTCCCTAATGCCAGCTCTTGTCGATTGTTATAATGTTGACCATGTATCTCGTCCCCGTTCTTCTACTTCGATATTTATGCGCCTGTATCGCGATTCAGAACGAGTTTTCTATTATTTCGTGTATGAGTCACGCTCCAATCTTCTTAAATTTGTGTAGACTATCTCGTACAATTTCTACATGTGTAATTTAAGATTCTCATTGGCATCGGTCTGAGGTCTACTCCCACAAGAATTTAATTATTAATACAACTATGCGTGGTTAGTACGTAGTAAGGTCTATGAATGTAGTAATGATAAGCCTCGCTCTATGACTTAAGCAGAATTCAGAGTCACTGTATAGTGTGTCGCACAGACACTCGCATTGAGCGTCTTCACCTGTCTCTATCCTTTATCGACCGTTCTGTTCATCCTTTCGCGTGTATTTGTGTGGGGCTCGCGGCGCGCCCGTTGCTGCGTGCCCGAGGTGGTCAAGATGCCAGCGAGCGGAGTGCCGGAGGGGCAGGTACGTAATTAAAAGCACACAGTCAGAGGACAACCGCCTAATCAAATCTTCTGCCTCGCGCACGATGACCCATCGCAATGACCATCTCGCATGCAATCCCGCAGAATGAGAGTACACAAAAGTGAGACGCGAATAAGACGTTGAGCACTTCCTCGTATATGTAGCGAGTTAATCGGTAGCAGAACACCACAGGAACTTAGTCGCCGCATACCGCAAACGTCTACTCTGTGTCCTTACATTCTCTACACTGCCAATATACAATCATCTGCTACTCTACGTCAGCAGAGAATAACTGCTATTTCTTTGTAATCTTCTCATGAAGCGTAGTATTAGTAATACATTCATGCCGACTCAAGTCGTATTATATCACCTTTTCGATGCCAAGTTTATCTGACGATGACTTTTATTTCTTCGAAAAATTAGGAAAACTGAATGGCGATTTTACACAACCATGGTAGCGATCTCTACTGTCAATAATTCAGCCGAGAGCAAGGTGAGGTTGTGAAGACCGGCCCGGTGCGACCTCGCCCCGTGGCTGCATTATCCATGGTTGTTTCATTCATATACCTCAGTCAAGTTAGCTGATAATGTATCTTTTGAGCCTTCAGGGTCAAGTGTGTAAGCCCTTACACCTGCAAGGTCGATGCGTAAACATAGGAGATCAGAAGCTCTGTGAGCGTGTTTGCCCGGGGCTGAACGTACGACGTTTCCGCGAACGCTTCTACGTTGCTTAACGAGCACCCGCCGAGTGACCTCCCAAATGCACCGAAATCCTTCGGCCCAGTCCGGGAGTAACCGCTCCCACGCTCGAACAAGGTTATGCAATACCATACGCCCAATTTGCTGCTCACTGACGAGTCTAGTTATCGTACTGCACCCTATAGATAGTAACCCGAATATGTGTGGGTTTCGCTAACTCCCAGCAGACCGGGGATATGAAAAAGGGAGAGAGGAATAGTCTGCCCCATGAATCTCGCAGACATCCTTGACACCATAGTGCTTTTACGCGAGATTTCTAAGAGTCATTTCTCTCCTATCACTCCTAGATTAGAGAACCCACAATCGAAAAACTACCGATCAGAGCAGCCGCGCTAGCGATTCTCCTTCAGCGCAGCTTAGACCTCTCCAGAACCTGGATAATACTATACGGAGATATCCGCCGCCGTTCCAACCCTATGCGTCGATAATTCCATCATTCGTTTATCAGAACACTTACAGATCCAGTCATCAGTTTAAAAAGTACCTTCGTGTTCAGAGTTACGTGCGGCGACAGAAAATTGAGATATAATGTTTTAATAAGGTTTTGCAATTGTGCACTCTCGCGCTATCATCGAGGTGTCGAGAATACGCCATTAGCTTTATGGATATACATTTTTCTGCATATTCTGGTAAATATCTTTAATAGCAGAAGTTTACTGGTCGGATGATACAGACTGACGTTGAGCTTTAGGTTGACTAGGTAGGCAAACAACTTGTTCTGGGTGTGTGTGGAAGCCTTGAATTTTTAAATTAAAAAGAAGTCTTTCAATAAAGATCGAAAATACTGTTTTTCGTCATTTCTTCCAAAAACTGTCTATCTGATTCCTCGAGAGTAACATAATATTTATCTGTCAGATATATTTCGTTTTGAGCCACCAGCTAACCATGCTCTAAAGTAGTCAGCTCTACGACCTCCTTAAATTTATAGATCGTTCACTATGTAAGCGTACTCGTAGCGAAGCTCAACCTAATAAGATAATATTTTACGGTGTCAATTATAGCAAAGCACTCTAGCCACTCTCAAAATACTTGTTGATAAATAATAATGATATCTCGGATTGCGGTGATGAACTGAGCACTTCTGGCCTCGCCAATTAATATACAACGCTCTCACCTCATCTTTCACGGGAGGAAAATACTACCAACTCAGAGAATTCTGCTGTAGCAGTTTTTTCACTTCAAAAGGAAAAATGACTAGTTTATTACATGATAACATACCTGGTTAAAATTCTCTACTCATAATTACGCATATTCACCTAGTTGCAGTTCTGCAAAAACTCTCTGCAAAAACCAGATAGCCTGAGTCGTCGCGTCTCAAATTTATAGCTCTCGCCGAAGTATCGATTTATTTATTGCCATATTTCTGTGTGGGTGCTAGCCTCGTCTCAATATCATCATCTAATGATACTCAAGTAATCTTGTTTCAATATAGTTCTTCTATCAGTGATCATTAAAAAGTAACCGAGCATACATGACACTTGAAAATATAACTTAAAAGAACCACTTTTTTTCTCAAATTTTAAAAAGAGAAACTAGGTTACCATCTCTCGAATATGTGATTTTTCCACCAATGGATAATTCAATCGCCTTTATGATTATCAGGTTGTTGTAGCCCTACAATCTATCTTTGAGTCGCCTTTCGAACCTCAAATGTTGCTCGTTCTGTTTTTGTCTGTAGGGCTGTGAAAAAATATACGCGGACCAGCTAGATACGGACGTAATTAACATAAAACGGTGTTAGCGATTTCCACGATATGACCGCACCACCTCGACTGCTGTGGACTGTTGCTATGTTGCTGTGTAAGCTGGTCTTACTAGTGCCATTGTACTGCATGCTAGTTACTGTGACCTTATTACTGTGCTTACTGTGGCTGTTACTGTGCTGTGACTGTGCTCTATGTACTGGCGTTAACCTGTGCAATGTGCTAGTGCCTTGATAACTGCACTGTACTGCACGTGCACTGTCACTTGTATTGCACAATGTACTGTACATAGTTACATGTCAACCAACGCACAGCTTCCGTGCTTTTCACCTGACAAAAGGAGAAACTTCGAATTTCAACTCATAGCACATATGAACATATCATAATAAAATCGAACACAACACCAGTACCCTATTGTAACTAGATTGACATATACAACGCTGATAGCTGTCGTGCTGGATGAGTTGCAGATGGGACTAATAAAGAATGTTGGGGACCTACAAAGTTTCTATTTCCGCTGGCCTCACCCCCCGGAGTTCCCGCCAGCCCACACGTTGCGCGATTACACCTACGCCAGACTTTGGTGCCGGTGCCGGTGCGGCGCCGCTGGCCTTCGGGACTGCCGATGCGACCGTTGACTCACACAAAGGTACGTTGTGAACTCGATAACAAAACAAAGATACTACTAAACCGGCACGCCAATGTTCACAAATCAATGTTAATAATACTGCATAAAACAGTCGTTTATGCTGTATTGTAATAGTATATATATTAACATTGATGGTTTGAAGGTCGTTGAGTAACCTAAAAGCATCTGGAATTCGGGCTCAACAAAACTTTCACTTTGACAAATGCGTGTATTTCACTTACTCCCCTACTTCAGATCTTGACTGAAAACCAAAATGTTAAAAAAACTAAACACGACCCGGACACACATTACTGACGACCGTGAGTTTCGCCGGAAAAATGTAAAGCAACCTGACGGCGTTAATTCAGCGTACCTTGCGCCTGCACGGGATCCCGTGACGACGTTCAGTTTACACGGTTGCGGTTGGGGTCAATAACGACGGGCGACCATTGCATTACCCGATGTCATCCAAACAGGTCAACGGCCTCGAGCCGTCTGCAGAGTTAACTGGATGATAGAATGTGGAGCAAGAGACGTCGCCGAGAGTTGCGCTGAGAAACTGAGATCCGGCGGGGGGGTCATTAGGCCAAGCGAACGCCGCCACCCTCCTCCCGCGCCGGCTCTCGCTCTTCCAGATGTCCGCCGCACCGAACCCGCGTCGTCCTGACCAGTTCGGCTCCTGCCCAAAACGCCTGACCGCATCAATTCCCCGCCTTAGGGTCTGTGAGAGAGCTACTACTCTACACTAATTTGTTCAAAATCAGGAGACGTTACTCCCTAGGTGGGCACCTAGGCGATTTGCCTTTTAATCCACCCACCCCCACGTGGGTGTACAAGTACGCCTTTCGGTTGGCACGTCTCGCGGTACTCAAAGGCTGCGCGCATACCTCATCTACGCCGAACACTAATCAGCTGCCCTCCTACAGACGGCGCGAGTCAAAGCTGCGCCCGCCCCACCATAGCACTAATGAGACCAACACAGCGCACCACAATATTTAATTATTATAGTTCTCAACTTTATATTACCAAACCAATTTTTATACCGCTTATGTTACCCCACAGACACACGGACGCCATGAAAGCCTGGAGCGTCTGTTATTGCGCTCTGGCTTTCTCTTTGTCTAACCTTGCTGTCCTATTGATATTGCTGCCTTCTAGCCTGACATCGTGTTTCTACTATCTTTGTGTCTCTTCTTCTTTATCTTCGGGATTACATAGGCCCTTTGTTTCTGTTGTGTTCTGTGAATCGTGTTGGTATTAACCTGTTTCCGCTTATTGTTCGTATTCGTCACTGTTGATTCTTTTCGGCTACTAGATGTCGAAGCTTTCGTTCTGTGTTGCTTTAGTACTGTGCAGGCAATGTTTATCTCATTGTGTGTGCAAGTTAGCCTGATCATACATAGCTTACCGATATGGCTCGACAACGTAATAACTTGGAAAATAAGTTAGCTCGATTATAGACTACCTGTTCTGAGGTAATGTCGGCTTGCTTCATCGACTGCGCCCACACCTATTGATGTTAATATTCCCCAATAAACTTCCCGGCCGCGGACGTTCGGAGAGCTACGACATACATTGCATGCACAACTGAGTTCATCTACTCGACCTGGCTTAATGCATTGCCGTATTAAGATCCTTCAAACATAGTAAATTCATATTCTTTGTACTTATTTTCACCTTAAATGTCCATCAATTTGGGCGTACCATCCGAAAAGCAGTTTTTTTATTGTGACTTTACTTGTTTTAACCTTCCAAATCCCGATTGAGTCTTGTACCAGTTACGTTTGATTCTGCTGCAGTGGGCGGGCCCGCCTCTGATGTACTTCGCGCCCCTCCTAAGCCTTAGACAAAACCACACGACACCGTGAAGAACAACCCACGTGCTCTTGCTTTCCGCCGCCGTTTCTCACGTCTGTCAGCGCCCGAAGAAACTGATCGAAGGAGCCCCTCGATAGCTCACGCCGCGCGTCGCGAAAGCCGCGCTTCATCTTCCGTCTACCTCAGGAATTGTCACTAATGTGGTCAAGTACATCTAGAGTCCCATTCCATATAAAACATCCCTCCGAGAGGCGAACCGTGCCGCCGCGTCATTTACCAATCGTCAGCAGAAACACCGACAGAAACGGCTCAGGCCGCGAGACAAGCCGCACCCGATTACATGCATCGCATGAGTGCGCGTGCTCCCGACTGCTCGCGGCGTCGCCCACGTAAGTGAGTTACGTAGGTTCTATTCTTGGTAGCGCAGATAGAGGACATATCTGACGGGTCCCCTCACGCCTCCCCGCCTCTCTACTCACGAACTCGAGACGCCGCCGGACGCACACTCCCTCGCCCCCGCGAACATGCTGTGACCGTGACCGCTGGGTGACGCGAGTTTGGTGATTTTTGTATATAGTGCCGAAGCGGAGCGACTGCGGCCCAGGCTCTTGGTTTGGTCTTTGAACGAAGCGACGTGACGAGTCAGCGAGCTGAGTCATGTCGATGTCATGAGCCGTAAAGACAAGAGCCCCGACAGCGAGGAAGACATGCGAGCGCGCACCGCGCGAGCGAGACAAGCCGCTGGTATGCGACGACCACGGCGAGCGCACAGCGACAGTAGAGACTAAGCGAGACTGAGAGCGTATATACACGCAGACGGTGCGAGAGCTATATGAGCAGCCTCACGTAAAAGAGAGGCCAGGACGTTGAGACAAGCGAAATCACAGAGGCAACAGGCGAACATTCTTTTCCTTCAGCAATCTTCCTCCCTGTGTTGTGACCAACAAAGGAAATAAGAGCCCCATTATTTATTTATTTATTTATTTATTTATTTATTTATTTATTTATTTATTTATTTATTTATTTAAGCTGAAATTCTTTCCTTGAAGAATGTGAAACTAAGTAGTGTGAACCTTTGGTAGGTAAACGTGTATTCATGGACAAATTTTCGCGTGTTCAGTTTTAAACAATTATTTTGCTTGTTAGATGTTAAGTTAGTGCAAATTGTTCCCATTTCTAACAGCAGGACTTTCCGCTGAGGTCTCTAGATGGCACTGCCTATTGGTTCCTTCTTGTTTAGTTTCGCGATTGTATGCTAATGCAACAAGTTTTGCGATTACAGCAATTTATGCCATTAGCGGGTTAGTTTTACTGTGAAAGAATAGTATATCCTATATACTTTAGTACTGACAAACCAGGTAAAATGTTCTATTCCTGTATTTCTCAAACGTGGCGTAGATTGGTCTTGCGCTAGACAGTTGTGTTGATGCCGAGACTGTATGATATGCTGATTTACGCTAAGCATAAACTCATTGGTGATAATGATCGCTCGTTTTCACATATTACTTTTACTCATTTTACGCGTAAGTACTTTAACGACAAAACGTGTACTCACGCTTTTGTACCCAGAAAAACAAATTTACATGTAAAAGTTTGTAGTGAAACCTGCACCATGCTTGAATAGCCTTTGGAGAAACATTGATCAACCCATTCTTGTGCAGAGCTATGTGCAGTACTGTTTCTTTCAAATCGTCAGCGTCAGCTATTCTGGGTGGTCTTGGTCTGAAACTCGATGCCTGTGAAAGTGCGGTACTTATCGCTGTATTGGAGTGCTCCTAATTCAATCATTCCCACCTTTGAGCTGATCAACAATGCAATTTCTGCTGCAGCACACAACAGTTATCATACGCCATTGTTTAGAATTTCATAATTTTCGATTTACTTTGTGTATTACATCCTCACTTGGTTCGCGAATGATTTCGTACCAAAACAATCTTCGTATTCCGAATTAACCCAAATCCAGACATTGAAATCGTTATTTCAAAAACTGCTTTTAACCTCGAGTAATTGAAACTAATATCTTTTAATTTCAAAGCTTGTGTTCGATGTTTAGAAGAGCGAATTCGTCGATACATCGAATCTAATGGTGTGATCATATTTTTGTATTATTGCGAATTATTGTAATAAAAGTTATGTTAATTTTCTTTATTATTTTCGTGGCATTGTTTCGACAGTTATGCTTTATTCGAAATTAACCCTTATACCCCTGATTCGAAATTAATAAATACTGATGCCGGAGGAGAGGGCGGTACTCTTCGCTGCATCACACGGTGGATATATCACCTCCTTGCGATCAATAAGATTAGGGGTTACTAAGCCAGTTTTAAAATCACTGATAGTTTTGTTCTGTGTATTATTAATATTGATGTTTAAATTGTGACATCGATATTTTTATTTCGAAATATTGTTATTCTTTAATTTCGAGAAATCGTGGTCTTTAATTTCAAAACATCATGTCTTTTAATTTCGTAACACCGATATTTTCAAGATTTGAATTTCGAACATCGATATTTTCAAAGTTTTCATTTCCTACATCAGTATTTTCAAGATTTTTATTTCCAACACTAATGTTTCCATGATTTTTATTTCGAATAACGATGCATTCAAGATTTTTAATTTTGAACGTGGATGTCTTCCAATATTTTAAATTTGTAACATCGACATTTGAAGGTTTTAATTTGGAACATGCAGGTTTTCAAGATCTTTATTTCCATCACGGAACGTTTTAGTATTGTGATGTGAGAGATGGCCGTTCGGTTGTGGACGCGCCATCCATCGCAAGTGTCCAGCGCGTGCTCGCCTCGCGTCGGCTCGCGTGGCCGTGTGGGGAGCGGCGGCGCGCGTGCTCGCGGGCGAAGTAGGCCAGAGGGCCGGGGCTTGGGCGTGGGCGTGCGGGCCAACCTGCGGCCGCCCTCCCACGCGCGTGGCGTGGCGTGCGAGGGCGCGGCGCGTGGGCCCGCGTGGGTGCGCGGCTGCCCGCTGACCCAGCTCTCTCTTCTCTTCTCCGCGCGGGCACGCCCTGGCGCTGCTCGGCCAGAGAATAAACTGCTTCGATTTCTCTGCAGCGGCCCGCGGCATTATGTCATTGTTACGCCTCTTGCCGTATAAAATGAATAGTTGTAATTAATTCGCGAACGTCCTTCTCAACGGCGCCCCCGAAACGATCTTATCACTGTTAAACGTATTCATTTTATAAGGCAGGAGATGCAACAATGTGCTAGTTATCGCGCACAATAAAAAAAATCGAAGTATGTGAGGTTTTGCGGAGCATAGAGTAAAACGGTAGGAGGAAGGGCCGGATTGCAATGCAAATAGCTAGGTCGAAGTCGGTCGCTGTCTGGACGAGAATTCTAGCGGTCAGCTGGTAGGCTTTTCGACGTAACTACAAAGGAAAGTCGAATTCAGGCATCTGGGACGCGAAAATTCATATCTGCACCACTAGGTGACAGCTTTTCACACCGAGATTGATTTTCTCGAGTGAACACTAGCCGAATGCGGAGCAAGTAAAGACATAACAAACGGCGGCCGCGGATCCCCGCGACCAGATTCTTTCACTCACTCATAGAAACAGTAAAGAGATACGCATGAATGTGCGGTCGCAGTCTATAAAATTAGTTCTTGGGGGAATATAACACTTTTAAAGTAGGGGTTATTTAAAGATGAATTTTATACGCGGGCACTTTTCAGTACTATTTAATATATTTTCTGGCATAATTCAAACATATTTAATAGATTATTACTGCATATATATCGAAGAGTCCAGTTATTTGTTCAGTGGCACAACGTGAGTACTAGGATGGGTTGGTGTAAAGGCTCATGCTGATGCCATTTTAAATTAAAAGGAAGTGGTCAAACCTATTCATCTATAAGAGTTCTGTGTATCCAGATATGTACCCCAAGGGGAGGGGGGAGTCTTCTGTCCCTCTCTCCTCCCTGTCCCAGAAGCCAACGGTTCATATTGGAAATACAGCTGCATTTTCTGAAGTAACCAAAACCATTTAATACAACAATTATTAACGTTATAAATATCAACTATAAGTCAACAAATTAAAAAGCATGTTATATTTGGCACAAACTCAAAATTCTGTGTAAGAAAACATCAAGTTGGCTGCGCACTCTGCCTGTAGACCCATTCCCCTTCAGAGAAAAATACAGGATGCGGCTCCCGGGTCCAATAATTATCCAATAATCCAAACATCCAATAATCATCGCATCCACAACTGAATGGGCGAAAACCAGAACGGTGAAAGTGACATTTTAAGTTCTGGGAAAACTGTTTATTTAATTCAATATTTCTGTAAAGTCGTGCTGCTTTAGGTTATCATTAAAACGATGGCATTTTATTTGTTCATTAAAAGTAACGAAAATACATTGACACTGAAATATAACTTAAAATAAACACGTTTTTTCTCTCAGAATTTATAAAATATAACTTATACCTTTCTGGCTTTCACCCATTCAATTGTATCGCCGCCATTTCTTCACCATGACCACTCTACTCACTTTGCACAACCTTCTGTAGTCTAGTTGAGGACGAAGTAAAATGTGCAAGGCTTGAGTGGGCGTTGTTCGAATTTCCCGTGACCGCCCCTTGGAGGTGCTGTGCTGTGCTGTGCTGTGCTGTGCTGTACTGTGCTGTACTGTGCTGTACTGTGCTGTACTGTGCTGTACTGTGCTGTACTGTGCTGTACTGTGCTGTGCTGTGCTGTACTGCACTGTACTGCACTGTACTGTACTGTATTGCACTGTACTGTACTGTACTGTACTGAACTGTACTGTACTGTGCTGTGCTGTGCTTAACTGTGCTTAACTTTGCGGTGCGGTGCGGTGCGGTGCCGTGCGGCGTACCTGCGGCCTGCGGGAGGGGCGAGGGTCGGCGGGACA
>BOPP01000192.1:903162-926545 GCA_017312745.1 Gryllus bimaculatus | reverse complement strand
GATCTATCACGCGAGACGTGGGGATACCGCTGGAGGAGGAAATCTGTCACGCCGGGAGGCCGGATTGGAAAAGGGAAAAAATTGGGTGAAAATTGTGAAAATTATGAATAAACTATATTAAATACAATTACATATTCCAATTTTGTAAATTATGTGATATTTTAATTGAAATATAACCCTGTTAAAATGTATTTCAAATCTGTAAAATATGGCGATTTTGTTTATAATGAAGTTACAAGTACGTTTACAATCTATTATGCTTTTTTTGTTAAGGCACTGTTTTTATGACTAATGCTAATGATATAAAAAGTCTTTTCTATGTAGTCGCTAATGACCAGAGCTGTCGATACGACTTAAAATAAAAGAGCGATAGGTTCAGTAAAGCCTGCTTACGATAGGACACATTATTGGAAAAATCCTAGAGCTGATTGTATTCGTGAAAATGACAAAATGAATCTGCAAAGAGGGAGATGTCTGATCTTGATTGACCGTAGCGGGCGTGGTTATACACGAAACATCGCAAAAAGGATCTGATACAAAAAACTTCTGTGTTAGGAAACTGCCAAATGTGAATCGGTATACCACGGATCTGGTCTTTTGCGAGCGGGCGTGAAGCCTTCTTTTGCTTGCGTCACGAGACTGAAAGCCATCGCTGGAAGCCGGATTTGAAAGGGGAAAAGGTCTAAAATAAGAGTTTAAAAGAACAAAAAATAAGTAAAATCTGCGAATATACCGCATTAAGGGAGTTAGGTGCAGTAAAACCTGCCTAGGGTGCAACATTATGAGAATATCTCTGAAAGGAACTATTTTATGCATGAAAGTGATTTGTGTATCCTGGCACCTGCCCAAAGTGCAACTGGCTCAAAAGTGTCGGGGACGTCCTTGCTTATTCGTCGACGGGAGTTACGCCTTAGGTATGACACTAGAGACAAGAATCTTTGCCACTCACCGCGTGAGGAAATATGTGTTGAGAAGACAGTACGCATGTATACATGTATGTATGTATGAAGTATATTTGTTACACCTTCACCTCTCTAGGGGTTATAAGAAGCACTCCTTAGCAGGGCCGGCGGAAGAGGTGGGTACGTTAGGTAGTACTACACACGCGAAAATATTCCTGGTGGGTAATTAGTTACCCACCTGGAATTTTGACACACGTTGAGGAAAAAATCCAATGTAACACATATATTACAACCATCAACCTGGCGGGAAAAAAAATTCTGAAATCGACCGAAAATTTTCAAACTTTGATTTCGATCCGTATCGTCCAGAGAGTGATACGGGGACATAGCCTTGAGGATCCTCAACAGAAAAGGGATAAATTAAGCGACGGATTTGCAGCAGGTCGTAGATTTTCTGCGCGAAAATGAGTAGTGTGTGGGTCTCGCTTCTGAGAATTTGTTCGTTTGCTTATCATCGTGAACGAGCGACAGAAGCTTTTCTGTGCTACGCCGCCCGCTAAACAATTTCTTGCGTTCGCCGATGCTGCAAAATCGGCTCAATCGAATTGCGATCTTACACTCGCACCCAGCGTTAGTTGAAGATTGATTGAGAAACTGATGGATGAATTCTTCTTTCCTTTTCTTCTTCTTCTTCTTCTTCTTCCACTTCTTCTTCTTCTCCTACTTCTTCTTCTTCTCCTTCTTCTCCTTCTTCTCCTTCTTCTTCTCCTTCTTCTCCTTCTTCTTCTTCTTATTCTCCTTCTTCTTCTTTTCCTTCTTCTTCTTCTCCTCCTTCTTCTCCTTCTTCTTCTTCTTCTTCTCCTCCTTCTTCTCCTCCTTCTTCTTCTTATTCTTCTTTTCTTCTCCTCCTCCTCCTTCTCCTCCTTCTTCTTCTCCTTCTCCTCCTTCTTCTCCTCCTCCTTCTTCTTCTTATTCTCCTCCTCCTTCTTCTTCTCCTTCTTCTTCTCCTTCTCCTACTTCTTCTTCACCTTCTTCTCCTTCTCCTCTTCCTTCTTCTCCTTTTTCTTCTTCTTCTCCTCCTTCTGCTTCTTTTTCTTCTTCTGCTTCTTCTTCTGCTTTCATGGATTAGGGCGATGCCTGTTCCGGCGTCTCAGTCCACCTTCTTCTTGGGCGACCTGGATCTCTTCTTCCTCAGGACCGATGGATGAATTCATTATTAAAAACTCCAAGCGAGTGTCAGTTTTCGCACAGCGTCATTTCAAGCGATGATCTATTCCAACCAAAATATGTCGAAAAAATACATATTTTGCCAGCCTGGAGAGCTGAAGGGCCGTAGCAGCCTCGGCTCGAAGGGTCGCGGGTTCGAATCCCGCCTCGGGTATGGATGTTCGTGTGTGTGTTGTCCTTACGTGTTCTCCCTACAGTTTAAAACTCACAGTTCACTCAAACACTATATGACCAAAGATGTTGCGAAGCGACCTTCAAATAACCTACATATTTTATATCGTTATTACATTTTTCTTTATGAAATTTTAAATACAGTAAAAACATACATGAACCCCTTCCATGGTGAATTCCATATGAAATTTACACTATTCGCCGGCCCTGTTGCTTAGGTAGGTGGTTTTGCAGTAGTCTTATTCCATTTGGATCCATGGGAAACAGTTAAACACGAAACGTGCAAAATTGATGAGTCTGAACTGAACGTCTCCGATTGCGTAAGAGCTCCTTTAACTCTGCGCAACGCTGCGCTTCCTACTGGACGCTGTAACGATTTAGTCGGTGATGACGATGAGTAATGCTCAGATATTAAGGTCAATATCAGAGTGATCATCATCTCTCTAATCTGACCGCTAGTCGTTACCATTTCTTTTATTTTGGTGAGCTTAATTGCGTTGTCCTTGGATCTTTAATAGGCATAATTTATATGTAAACGGCATTAAGTGACGCTAATTGTTGGTTTTTAATTTAGTTTTATGCACAAAATATAGATCATTAATTTGATTTGTGTGCATGCTAATTCGGTATTAACAGTAATAATTATCCAAGAAATAACCGGGCTTAGCTACAGATCATTATCTTCCAATATTATGTGGCATTTTGTATCAGATTTTAAAGTGTTGAAAAATATTTGCATCGAAATGACTTCCTAATCCTTTGATCCATCTCTAGAAACCATCAGTTTGTGGAACAGTTCTCCTAGCAATAGTCTTCCTAGTCATTTTATATTAATGTACCTCTAAAAGAAAGCTATGATACATTCTATATTTGAAAAAAATAGATTTATTCTTCTGATATGAGGACCAGTTGTACCGCTATTTTTACTCTAGTTTCTCTGTCTAATTAGAGTATTCATAATACATGTCATTATATTATCTTTGCAACAAATTTTCAGTATCTTGACGTATTTCGGACCATTCACTTAGAGTTAAAAATCTCTAATGTATTGCGCAAAACTATTTTAAAAATGTATTAGATTAGAAATTTAATTGCATTCCCAAATTTTTAGTTCTCGCAATGAGATCGTACCTTAACTCGTAAATAAAAGCTTCAAGAAGAGAGCGTCGTTAGTTGAGTTTTGTACAAAATATGGTTTCCTCGGAATAGGTATGTCACACCCGTGTTACGTGCAAGGTCCGACCTTAAATTCTGTGGCAATCCTTTCTACATTCAATGCTTTAAGTAAATATGACGCGTTCATACGGTTTACAAGATATGGCCGACACAAAGATACGAAAATGCTATTGATGAAATGGGAATTACAGATTTAGGACTGAATATGTTAAATTTTGTAAATTATGGTACAAAAAAACCTGCGCACTTTCATACCAGCAGCAACACGCGTAACGCTGCAACGCATTTTATAATATTTACTTTTAAAACATTAGGGGTTTTCGTTTAGACAGCAATTTGAGCTTTCTACTCAAATCACATTTCGTGATTTTGGCATGACGTTACGTCGCGAGGCTCGAGAAGGGCCTATATCTTGAACATCACGCCCATGGGCGTGATGTTCAAGATATGTTTACAAAAACCATGCCTGTGCAAAGATTCAAATTACAACAAAAAATGGATACCTTTTTTACTATGTGCCCTCCACATTTTAAATACCAAGAATGTGGGCCCGTGTGAAGCTTTGCTACATTTTTTTCGCCTAAAGTAAGTCTGAACAATCACTCTATGTGATCTGCTTACCTGTTCATTTGCCTCACTTGTATTTAGCGAAGAAAATACTTCTGAAGCTTTAAGAACAGTTAAAATGAGCAAAATTCATTGCTTGGTTTAATTTAAACCAATATATGGAAACCAAATGTATTTTGGTTTATCATGAAATACCGATTAATAGTGTTTGGAACAGAAGATGTCCGGGTTGTATGACTAGGAAAATATTTAAAATTCACAGTTTACAGTAAATTCTATGGATTTATTCTGTTATGTTCAAATTTTATCGTGTTTCCACTAGTTATGCATAATTCAAAATCGGCGAGTCCTAGGACCTAAACGCTCGGTTTTCGGGCCTCGAAATACGTTCATTTTTTTCTGCATTTATATTCTATAAAATGCCACCATTTTTGACCTCTATGACATGTACAGTGCCCTCACGAACGAGCCAAGAACAGCACGCGACCCTTCCTTCCCTTTATTTGCCCTGTCCGTTCGCCGTACTTACACACACCTACACTTAGATGCAGTACACTAACATTCATCCCGTAAGACCGGTCGGGAACTTAGAGCTTGTCCCCACTGGGGCGGTGCCCCGCAGGTGGGAGACAAATGGTTGGGGAAAACCCAGCTAGTCGACGGTAGCTCGGCACTGGATCTTGTCATCCATGGCGGAACACTTACGGGACTAACGGTTTTAGCTAACGTACCCGGAATCACCAATCAATCACTCAATTCACGGAACTAATGACCATAGTATTTGACGAACCCGGAAACGCTGAATACTCATTGACTGTCCAACGACCGAGCATGTAAATGCATCTTTCCGCTATGCGCATGTACTTCGGTGGACGAGTGTGAGTGGCCACGTGACGGTTTTAGCCGCGCGGATAATGAAGCGGCGGCGCGTGAGGGCGTGTGCGTTCGGCGGGGCGGGGGGGGGCGCGGGAAGCGTGCGCGGGTCGGCGCGGGGCGCGGCGGCTGGCCGCGTCAGCAGCTGTGACTGCTGGCGCTGCGCGGGCGTGTAAGGGGCGGGGGAGGGCGCGCGCGGCGCCGCGGCGCGGCCCTCTTTTTATGGGCTGCTCGCGATATCTGGGGAATCGCGGCTCTCCTTCCGGGCGCGTGCGCCGCCGGCTCGCCCGCCTGCCCACGCCTCGCCGCTTCGTCTCCGATGGTCGATTGCGAAGTTACGCTCCGACTGCGGCTCTCGATTTGCTCCCTTCCAATCGCTTCTCGGCCTCGCTCTTCGTAATAGCTCCTCGCCGCTTTCGCCCTGCTCTCTGCTCCGCTTTCGCCGTTTCTCGCCCGCTTCTCGCCCGCTCCGCCGTTTCTTCCGCCTCGTTCTCGGCGTTCTCCTGCGCTCCTCCGCCCGCGCTCTGCGCCCGCCTCTCCCCCGCTCTCCCGCTCGCCCGCTCTCGCCCCGCTCTCGCCCCGCTTCCGCCCGCTCTCGCCCCTCTCGACCTGTCCTCGCTCTCCGCTCTCGCTCGCCTCCGCCGCTCGCCGCTCCCGCCCCGCTCTCGCCCCGCTCGCCTCTCGCCGCTCCCGCGCTCTCCCCGCTCCCCCGCTCTCGCCCAAGCGCCTCTCCCGCCTCTCGCCCGCTCGATCCGCCCTCCCCCCACTCGCCCTCCGCCCTCCGCCCCTCCGCCCGTCTCGCCCGCCGCGCTCTCGCCCGGCTCTTGCCCGCTCTCGCCCGCTCTACTGCCCGCTCTCGCCCGCTCTCGCACCGCGTCCGGCCGTCTCGCCCGGCATCTGTCCGCCGCTCTCGCCCGCTCCTGGCCCAGTCGCACCCGCCTCACCCCGGTCTCACCCCGCTCTCGCCTTGACGCTCTCGGCCCCGCTCTCGTACGTCTCGCCTCGCCGTCTCGCCCCCCGCCCCGTCTCGCCCCCCTCCCGCTGCCCTCGGCCCGCTCACGAACTCTCACGGACTGCGCTCGATTTGCTCCAAATCGTTCTCGTCCCGCTTCTCGTCGCCTCTCGGCTCTCGTCCCCTGTCGCCGGCTCTTCGTCCCCCTGTCGCCGGCTCTCGTCCGCTCTCCTGCGCTCCGCTCGCCGCTCCCGGCCCGCTCCGAAGCTCTCACGACGCGCTTTCCTCCTCTGATTTTTCGATTCGCTTCCGCCAGCTGCTCACGGACTCCCTCTCGCTCCGATGCTCCACATCCGTACGACCAGCGCTCTCTCTCCGCTCCAGTCATTTACTCGTCGCTCCCGATTCGCTCCCGTCGCTCAATGCTCTCGCGCTTCGCCCCTCCACCACGCTCCACACACTTTGTGTCGCCGTCTTTCCCCTCACTCCACGACTCGCGCCGCCCCCATGTGCTGGACGACGCTCTCCTCCGATCTACGTCGCTCGCCGCCATGCCTGACCCTCTGCCCGATCCGCTTCTCTCCCTTCCCCCAGACTAGGATTTATGCGCCAAGGCGGTTATGAAGGTTTAATATTAGGCGCTTGCTCAATCGGCATTTTGTCACCTGCGAGATCATTAGAACATGTATAATCCGTTTTTATTTTATCTAATATTAATGTTTCAGATTTATCTTATTTTAATTAACTAGATATTAACTAGTTTTGTAAAATCTTTAATATAAAATTTATTTTGTTTTTGTTTCATCTATCTTTTCCTTATTTCCTCTTCCATATATTCCCTCCTCGATGTAATGTCGTTGGCTTCTTTTCTCCCCTAGTCTGCAATCCTTCGATCCGGGTAGTTTTGCAGCGTAATTGAGCTCCGTATCAAATGCAATTACAATCAATAAAAATATCAGTAAAAACTAAATTATTTATATACTTATTTATATTACTAGAATACAATTCCTGAATCTTTTGTATAATTCTCAATCACAAGTGTTTGAGTTCTATTTGAGAATGATGCTGATGAGATGGTTGTATATGATTCGAATGGTGAGAACAGTGTGGTAGAAATGAGAGACGAGTGAACGTAGAAACTTCCGAGAGATCTTCCGTCTGAACCTAATTGTTCTCCTACAGATTCCATTATGAACCGACAAGATTGTGACCTAGGTGCGCAGCTTTGGGTGTGGGAGGGGCGGTTTTCACATAACTACAACTCGATTCATTTACTCATTATTCCCGCTAATATATTGACGTGAGTTGATAGCTTGTTCTCGTGTGGGGTTTTGTTATCTCTCCCTTTGTCATGATACTGTTTCCTACGTGCGTTGACTGCTTAAGTCATTAACTCCATAATGTAGTACATATCGCGTCTTGCGAGAGGTGGTGGTGATTTCTCACTAAAGACGAATCCGACAAACGTCGTCTTGAGGGGTTTTCCCGTAAACAGAAGTCTCCCACGCCAGACCCTGACAAGCTCTAAGATCCCCAAATCTCTCGGCACATTAAGTGTAATGCCATGTAAGTTTAGCTGTGTATAAGTGGGGGGTGAGGACTAGACGGAAAGGGAAGGAAAGATCGACGTGCGGTATGAACCGTTTTGTGAGAACAGCTCCGGCATTCGTTAGTGTTGATATGCGAAACTACGTCAGAAGTAAACCGGCGACTAGAGATCCTCCTCTAGACCAGCAACCTGACTGAAATCGACCTAGCTGTGTAGGTAATGTGAACAATTCTGCCACTGTCGGGTCTCGACCTTCCGGACCTTCCGGTCAGAGAAACTGCCATGAATCTATAGATGTCCTTTATGAGTGAAGTGTCGTCAGTTGAAGCAATAATAAAATTTGTGTGAAGTGAAGTATATTATTATGTATTTTATGGTTTTTTAATGAAACGTGCATCTACTTGTTACGTGATTAATGTAAAGTTAATTACACTAATTAAAATACATATTATAAATAAAAATCGATTCTATTGTTTTTTAGAAATTAAACATTTTAACTTCTAATGTCTTTAGTGTTTGATTTTTTCCCCTTATCAATAAAGTATTTCTTGTATGCCAAATGTCACAGTCATTGATTAAAAGATAATTTGCAAACATATCATGTGCAATACATATTTGCATTGTGTTTCTGAGGTTCCAAGACTCTCTATATACCATGTGAAGAGAACGAGAGCGTTTGTTAGCGTTCATCGAATAGCTAGAGCATAAAGTTGCTTTTAATCTCAAGATTCCAATTTCATCATGCATCTCAACTTTTATCGTTAATCTTTTCTCATTCTCTAGTAAACATTGCAATTAAGGAATGAAGGTGGAGTGTTCGCGCGTAGGAGTGGAGGAAAAAATGGTTAGGAGGCTTAAGCAGGGTGAGTCGTGCAAATGTGTTCATGAAGACTATATCGCATTGTGCAAGATTTTAAGATCTAAGTCTGGAAGAAGGGAATGTATTACAGACATCAAGAATCAGAATTCGAAACAAACCAAACGGTTGGCTTTCCATCATTCAAAGTCGTAAGCAAAACCTTGATTCATCTATTCATCCAGTTCAGATATAACCTTTCTCATCTACATAAAAACCCTCTGAATGTTACAAATAAAAGTCTGTGTTCTGTGATTGTAACAGTGAGATGTTTTGGGTATGTAGCGGTCAAGGCGTGTGTGAGTCGTGTCGTCAAAATGTAGTCTGTTGAAGTTATCGTTCCTGGACTGTATGTGTGAGGTGGAGGATTACGGGGGCAGTGTGTGAGAGCCTTGGTTGTACGTGTACATCTTCGCTGAGAGAGAAATGTCAACATTTAGGGAAAAAAGTGGATTTCAGGGTTTTACCTTAAAACCAAACCAAAGGTTAGAGTTCACTTCGATCGTGTCAGTGTTTATTGTCTAATTGTTACTTACAATTGATGTTCATGCGATAAATAAAATTAAATACACGCTTGTAATGCGAGGGAGTAGAAGTACTCAGTCGTGAAACTTTGATCCAAGAAAAAGTCATACAAATGATGGAATAAATTATAATTATCTAATGTGCGGTGTGTTCCGTTTGTGATGTAGATGTAGTATAAGAGGAGGAAGTGAAGAGAAGCAGGATAGGCCTGTTTGTACTGGTTGTAAGAATAAAGTACTGTATCTGTCATAATTTGACGGATACACAAAACGATTTGTTCGAACCAGTGGAATTCAACAAATAGTAAGTAAACTTTATCTGAAATATTGGTTGATGTCTTTTGCTGATTACAGTTTCTTTTGTTGGCTTCCCTTCGGTGTACATGATTGCGAGATGTGTAGTCAGCTGGCTTCGGAAACGAAAGTTGTGAAGTTTGACAAATGCATCTGGATTGCGTGATCGCTTTTAATGAATCATTTAGCAGCCTTAAAGCCGACAAGGCTTGAAACACAAGCGGTTAGGTGTCTATCGAGATGTAAGGGTGGTAGGTGTAGTACAAGACGCAACGCTCGTAATCCCAATCTTCGCGATCTTTTCTCTGCTTTCCTGATCACCTTCCTCCCTTAACACACACATGTACTAGAGTGACGAGTGGTACGACTTAGTTAGGATTTAGTGGTTGTGTGATGCATGTGGACGTAAATCAGCTGGTGTGGCTTTCATCGGGAGCTTGTATACTATGTCGCGCAAGTGATTCACTGTATGGTCGATTAAGCAGCCCGAGGTGGGTGGGTGGAAAGCTGAAACGCTGATTTAGCGCTTCAAGAGGCACGTTGAAGTAAATCCTAGTGATATCGCATTCACATTGCGGGTTTACAGTCTTCTCCGTCTGGGTGTGATAGCCGCTCGTCAAGATACTGAAAGAAAACACGTTAGCCCGACCATTATAGTGGCGGCCGGAATTGCACGTTCTAACGGGCATGAAGAACTCCCCATCACATAACAAAATGCATAAGTACCTCACTTACGGGACAAATGACCATAGCCAGTTGACGCGCTTCGAAATAAATGGCGTCCGTCTATTCGTGTTTCACATACTTTCAACTTCTTTAAAGATCATAGTTATCATGCTAATAATTAAGCAAATCTACGCAACTATTGCATAAAACACACAATCCTGTGGTTTCACGACCTAAAAGCCCTTCGACTTGATTAACAGGGTCGTCTTAAGTGGATGTTCCCAGCTGCTAGGAGTCAAATGACAAGGTAATCGCTTGCACTTTCTCGTAGTACTTCCCGGATTTTTATAATGACTGTGGTTTTGACGTTAACTAAATAAAAAAATAAACCGACACGTTACATCATAGTAAGCAACACGTAGTTTTTTAACTGTTTTCGATATTAAATAAATAAAAAATAAATAACCGCGCTACGGTATATTTTGCACTTTTCCTCAAGTACGTCAAATGATGGTTATTAACTGGTTTTTTTACGTTAAATAAATAAAAGAAAGAAAGACTGAAAGAAAACTGGCATGGCACCGATTGCGGCGGAAAACTGGCGGGGTGTTGCAGGGCTCCGGCGTCTCCCCACAGAAACACCGCGCGCGTCCGCCCGGACACATTCTCTGCGCAGCATGCTGTCATAAAGCTCGGCGCCAGCCAGGGATAACGGCCGTGTTGGTGATAACGCGTGTTGACTGAGCAAACGCCAGGTTTTTTTTCTTTCGAACCTCCTCGAAAAGGAAATCTTTGTTTGATAGGATGGAAGAACCCTAGTTTTCGACCTACTTTCACATTCGATACCCATACTTATGTGAGGTTTGGCTCGATAAACAAAATAAATCAAAATTGTTTCCCAATGTATGAAATTCGTTAATTTTGTTATATATTATTTTTCTTATTTTTTATTTATTTTACATATATATTTATTGTTATTATATATTATTATTATTAGTCATTATTATTAATAATTATCATATTTCATATTATTATTTGTCATTATATATTATTATTATTATTGAATTATTATTTTATTTATTATTATTTATTATTAGTGGAGACCTCGTCCGATATGGAACTTTTTTTGCAAATATACGACTACGGTGAATATCATCAATGTTTATGTAGCAAGTAAATGTTCACTAGAAGAACTTTGCAATCAGTAATCGTTTCCGTAAGGAACTAATCATGCTTGAATGATGTTGATGAAGCACAGCTAGGCTACGATCCCAGTTCTGACACGCACGCTACGTTGAGTTATCTGTAATCTCTCAGTGCATTTATTTTGTTAAGCTCTCAGAGGCCAGCAGACACTATTATTCCGGCACCCCATTCTCAATTGACTTTGTCATTCATTCTCGTGATGCTACAGAGCTGAGATTGCTATAGTTTAGGGCCTTTTCGGACGCAATTAATAATAACAAATCATAAAGTGAAAGTTAAATTTAAGCTTTCCAAATTTCTTCTACATTCATATGGATTCCTCTACTGTGCTTATTGTTAATATATTGTGTTTCTCGTTACGAGAAAAAAAAAAACAAGTCCCAGATGTCGACTCAGGTTTAAGACAAACCTGTTACATGTGGAATGAGAATCAGAGGAAATTAATGATACTTTCATCTCCAGAGTATAGTAACATATCATGCGTGCAATACAATTTTTGTGAAAACCATATCATTTTCCTTCACATTCAAGATTTAAATGCAACAAGGAGGGGTATGATTTTCACTCTTCATGATAGCTTTATTATTCTCGCATTGATTAAGACGTTGCTTCAGAAGTTTTTGGCTATTTAAGTGCAAGGTTATCTGCAGTTTCACTTGTCTTGTCCATGTGTTCTTCGGTGGGCAAATAAAATACTCGGAGAGAAAAGTCCGTGATTTTGTGCTTAATTCAAGTGCACTTCGCAGAACGAGATGCAGAAACAAATTTGTGGTAGATAGGTAGGTTTGATGTATTTTGTTTTCGAAAACTGCAGATCTAATACATGTGAATCTTTTGTAGAACTTCAAAAGAGATGCTATAACTGATGGCCGGGTTCACTTTCTGTAAATTACCCGAAACAACTTTATTGTATTCCCAATCATATTCGAAATGTCTAAAAATATTTCTTATACAGCCGGTCTCGTGCTTCCTTTCAATAGTCAAATATACTTATTCACTGGTTACAATTTTTTTTTTTTGACGCCATAATTAAAACTAATAGGAACTTGAGCCAAACCAAAACTTAATCTTCTTTATTTTTTACTAGTTGTTAAGGCTGGGAAATATTGCTTAAATTGCTTGGGAGAGCATTAGCAGATACTGCAACGAGAGTTTTTTGCACTCGCCTTCTGTTGTCCTCGATCAACGAGAGAGTTTCTCTGTCTTGGAAGATAATTTAAACGTTCTCGTTAGAATTTCACCGTCATTCAATGCTTCTACTTTTTCGCGTCGGTCCATTAGAGCCTGGTTCTAGAAATTAACGATAATTGATTGCTGCAGCGGACACAGCTCTCAATGCGCCATATGCGTATTGCTTAGCTTTTGGTTGCGATCGCTACAAAAATGTGGCGATCCTCCGGTTTTCAAGACAACGTGAGCTCGTGCGTCAGTCGTGGAAAAAATTTGATTCAGGAATCTGACAATGGGCGATCTTTCGTCCGTGGCGCCCAGGAAGTGGTGCAACGCCATTAGTGATTTTTTCGCAGCGGTTGAAAATTGATTTTTCAAAGAGTTTTTGTATAAAATGAGTACTTTGGTCTATTGAAAAAATTCGCTTCGGCTTTGACCACGAGACTATTCCGGAAGCGGACTATCTTTTTTCTTCTTAAATTCCTAGAGCGGCGAAACTGAGCTGTTAAAAAGCGTGGCGACAAATTTGAATAATTTGGCGGCCCGTATACCACATAACAATCCTCTTTTTTTAATACGCTTACAATCATTTAAGCATCTAAAATTGAGAGGAAAATGAAATTGAGAAGAATATCTGTCTTTAATATTGGAGGTGAAAAAACAAGTCGAAAATAAATTTTGAAATTCCTTTACTTTCAAAGTTCATTGGCTTTTAATGAAAATCGGACTAAACCATTTTATAATGCATTTTCTCGCGTTCTAGGCTTACAAAAATGATTCATTTTACAAAGTTTTAAAAATGTTGAGAAGCTTCACGTAAAGTACCCTAAAATTAAATATCTTAATGATCTCCGGAACAGAGCAGCGAAACTCACTGCTTGACATTTTTACCAAGATTTTGCTTAAATTTCTAATCGAAGAGTTATGCGTGACAACCACACTTACTACATAATAAAGGCCTCCATTATCAAACGCCTAAATGATTTTCGGTATTAAAATTGTTTATCGCCTTGCTAAATACGCCAATGTTAACGATTATTTGAAAAGCTAAAATAATGTTGATCTGACATGGTTTGCATAGTTACAGTTCAAAGAACTTCAAACACGGGATTTATGAATGAATTTTCTTGGTGCAGACATACGCAAATTGTCGGAATAGAATGTAACAAATGGTAACATAATGCATTGTTTGTTATTATTATTATTATTTATTTTATTATTATGTTCTTTTGTATTCAATATTATAAAATCATACTTTATCACTATTATCTACGATTGAAATCTTTATTATCTTTTTATCAAGGAACAAGATTTAATTATATTTCTGAACATTGGCCATCCATCACAGTAATATTTCCCGATTTAAGACACCTTCAACGACGAAATCTCGCTGTTTTCGCTTCGCTAACTATACTCGCACCACAGTTTGTCGACTGCTTTGGGTAAAAATATTACTTCTCTAAGCCATGAATAATGGACAAATGAAGACTGATGGAATTCTTTATTATTTTTAGATATTCGGTAACATTTTGTTTTTTATAATTATCAAATCTGTTAGAAGACCAGGTGATAAGCATTAGAGCCACTCTCTTTATTTAAAGAAAAAATTGACAAATTTGGTTGAGTGCTTCAAACGTCGTTGTGAAGAAAATATCCTTAGTATATTGAATACACAGTGATTTTCAAACCAGTTACTAAACTAAGTTCTAAACAGCACGTATTTTTAAGCTGAATTACCGAAATGTACTAAAATTTCGGAAAAAATAAAATGTGCATGTCCTTATTTCAGAATCTATCTTTTAGGAACAGGATTTCATTAAATAATGTATATCTTAAAAATTCTAATTGTGGAGACGCGAAAACTCGAATTTACTGTTTTTCTCTGTGTAGAAATATAGAAACACCTTGATTTTATGAGTTTTAACTTATTATGCGGGTCCATTTTCTGCTAACGTGACAAGAATACAAACTACAAATTATTTTGTAAAGCTTTTTTTTTAATTGATAGAATTCTTTCACGGCATTATTTTACACATGTTAGGATTGAAAGTTTTTAACGCAGTTTTCGAATGTAAAAATTCTTACCCTGCTTTGTATTGTACGGCATTCTCTAAGATGAATGAGCAATATGATGCAAAAAGGCTATAGCGGACGAGTTTTATGCTGCGAGTTGACGTCAATGGACTTGAAAATGAACAGATTACAATTGCATATTAAGTATCTTGAAAGCTAGCCCACTGTAATCATTATCGGAAATCCAGCTCACTCCGTGAGAAGCCTTTAGAAACTCCGTGAAAAATTTACGGCATTTGAACGGTGGACGATTTCATGCTCACACCTGGCCATCAAATCAAGCGGATCTAAAATGAGAAATATCTATTTTTGGGAGAATGATAGGGCGAGAAATGAAACACTCTCTGTCTTTGGAATATGAATAATGCACATTATAAGAACAATGCATGTCATTATACTCACCTTTTGTATAAACGCATGTCTGCCAAATTCTGGTTTTTAATTTTCTTATTCCAAGCGCCATGAACAAGTGCTTCAATAAAGCTTAGGCAATTTTTATGAGTTTGGTAGTTCAATTTCCTAGAAATTCTATATTCCAGAATGGAAGCTTCTATTTCAATTTTTATTCTAAACCGGTTTTTTTTTATTAAAAAAACGGACAATAAAACCCAAACCAAAAACTTTTCCGCATTTTTTTTTTAGTTTGGCAAATCTACCATAATAATGACTTTAAAATTAATAGAGGGATAGTCATTAAATTTTGGTTGGCTTTTTTAATATATCAAGATTCGTCTTTCCGTCTCTTTCTTTCTTTCTTCATTTTGCTCTTTTCGTTACTACTTTCTGTATAATCGTTTCCCTTTTCTCCTTTCTCTTTACTGTATTACACTTTTTTCTCTTCTCTCACTCTTTTACCCGTCTCTTCTCCTTTCTTACTCTCCTTCCCCATAACTATGAAAAGGCTTATACTGGACTGTCACGTCATCGTGCTTGTTCGCACCTTCGCCCTTTGTAAAAACGCTAGTGCTGTCACCCCGAGCGCCCAGCAATAAAAAATTGTTCGCCCCACCCTCCATATAATTTCGACCGTGGCATTCGGGCTTCATCCCCCCCCATGACCATTTTTTGTCACGGTCCACGGACTCGCCAAAATAAATCACCGCGGAGAAAGATATTCTTCACGACTTGAATCCCGTGAATCTACGCGGAAACGACTTGAGCACCTGGACAACGGCCTATTGTCGGGTCGTTCTTTGAGATTTTTCTCTACATCCTTCGAGATTGCTATTAACCTTTAAATAGACGTTGTATGTAAATTGTTCGTCTATAAAAATCGTTGGTTTACTTTCTGTGTCGTAACGTGTCTAGGTACTGGCTCGTGCAATAAATGTTGACTGGCGTTTGAACGAAATGTTAGTTTATGTTGATCATTGATATGAAAAGTATGTTGAATAGAAAAATGTGTCTTTTTTGTGTATATGCTCATTTGATCTACACGAGTGGTTTTAGTTTGTGGTGTGTGAAAATGTTTGCAGGGTGTCTTCGCCGTAAGGTGCGTCTCTTCAGTAGTATTTAATTCAGTAATTATTCATCGCTATCTGAACAACTAGTATTTTAGCACTCTCTCCTCTGCAGATCTCATTGTCAGAACACTACAAATTTCGAGTGTGAATGAGTTCATGTGCGTTAGAGATATGACATCACATTCAAAATTGCAAAATACTCGCCAGTTTTTCTGAAAATGTGTTTTTTTTTCTCTCTCTACTTTATTCTAATCTTTTTAACGTTTTAACAATTCTATCATCGTATTATAAGATATATTTCTATATGGGGAATAATCTTTAATTACTATGCTTTAAATTTTGGGGGCCCTAAAGAATAAGTAATACCGACTTAATGCAGTAAAAATTACCAAAAATGTGTTGACGATGTTTTTAATAGTATGTAACTACGTGATATTATCCATTATTTTCATTGAGTGACGACGAACTCGGTCTAACAGATAATCCTACAAAATATTCCTAAAACGACTCCGAATTCGAATCTGAATAGGAAGACCAATCGGGCATCTCTCAACCTTCTTATCTTTAAAGTTTTAAAGTAAAGTTTTAAATATAGTTGCACATAAACCTTTTCAGACATTGTAAAGTGGATACAAAAGACTTCCGGTATTTCCGAATCATTGGGGGATGGGTGGATGCTCTGCTGGATTTCGAAAATTGTTCGGATTTCCGAAAAAATGTACGTACATACCACTAATCTATAATGATACAAAAACAATGGAAGTGATATGAGAAACTGGCAACGAAGCGTAGCGATCGCAATAATCAATCGCATCATCAAGCAGATTCAGTTCCTGTAACGACTAAAAGAAGATTAAATTTTGCAAGTTTCTCTAACTGAAACTAACATGTTATATAATCGCATTATCAGTGGTAATTAAAGAATTTCGTTTGACAACTTGTTTCAATAATGGATTGCTTCAGTTCTACATAATTATAAAATCTTTATTTTATTCTACAAATATAGTTATTTTGGGTTTATTTTTCCTCTTCGCGATGATTTATTCGGATATCCGAAATTTCGGATTTAGTTTAGTTAGGATTAAAGCGAGTTAGATTAGTGGGGGTTATTGTACTTCAACTGACTATTACACAACATAATAAAATAAAAACAAACGAAATCTTCTTTATATCAGCGTTCGAGTTCGAGAGATTTCAAGTATTTGGAATTATCTTAGGATATATTCGAGAAGAACATGTGATTGTTCTACCTCTTATTGCTGTTTTTTCCCGCGGGCTCAAGAACCGAAGAACGTTCGTGTGGTTATGAGGGAAAGCGCGTGGGGCTCTGGCCAATCCCGTGTCACCACCTAATTCACGGTGTCCTTTTGAAACTCAGTGTTGACGAGAGGCAACACGGAGGTCGCATCCGGACAAATAGGGTCGCCGTTTACTCTCTGGATCTGCCGAAGCCTAGACCCCGCACTGTTTACTCTCTCAATTTCCAACGTTTGACTTTGTGTTTGAAAACGTCGAGCATTATGTCGTCGAATAGGTCGCGACTTTACTGTTACATTGCGAGTCAATAGACTTGGATTTGAATTGCAGAAAAAATCGTGAAATGGTTTGTGGGTTATGTTATTTTTTAGCAATTTAATTGATCTTTACTTCATATAAATGGAGTCTTTTAGTAGTAGATTGTTTGCAGAAGCTTTGAAGCAGATGTACTTGGCATCCAGCGTGCTTTGGCGTTGTCCTCTTTGAATGTAAATACCCGCAAGAAATGCATACTGGAGATCATGAAGATTGATCATGGGAGTCAACTGCAAGATTCGGGTTTTCTGAGAATTGAGTTTTAAATGCTTATAAATATTGATAGTTGTGAGAATTTCTCCTCGTTGCCAGAGTGAAATGTCTTGGGTGAAAACATTAATGTGTAATTTTTCTAATGTATTACACATTTCTGAACGTGTGCTAAGTTATTGTTAAATCGAATAACTGAATGAATAAGAAATAAAGCGTAAAAGAACTGTAATCGTTAAATACTGTTATGAGCAAAAGCCGAAGTTCGGCTAGTTATCACTATTATATTGGAAATTGAAATCTTAATGTTATGAAAACGATTTCGATTTTTTCAAAGATATTCCAACATTATTTTTGCGCAATTTTGGTTAATATGGTTTCCGTTTGAAGATTTACTGCTTGTGTAAACAACAGTCTGAATTTTGAGGCGTTTTTTTCATGTGTCCTTTAAATAATAATCTTTTGTTTTATTCGAACGTGTCAGAGGGAAAGAGCCATTTTTAGAAATTCCTATAAAGATTTGAACAATCCTACCCAAAGTGTTTTGATGAATTTATTCGAAGTAATAAACACAAAGATTTAACGAAAAATATGAGAAAATTGTTGGAACTTTTCAGAACCTGTATGAAAAAGTTTTGTTATCCAAAACGAACTGAATATTTTATTAACCTAAATCAGAAATGTATTTTGAAAGCTTTTGTAATGAATAAATAAAGAGCTTTTTACATAGCCTATTCGTTTAAAGGCAACTATAGTTTCGAGGCAATTTCATCCGGTTTGGTGACGGAGAAGACTCTGAGAATTTGGTCCCTTATTAAAATGGCATCGAGGCTTGTTTTGGCGAATGAATTAAAAACGAATAGTTGGTGCTCCATTTTGACGTAAATGAATAAAAGAAATGTTGATTCAATAGTAAATGTGGCCGTCAGGGAATCTTTATGGGGTTTCGGGCACACTTCGATGTTTTCGACGCTCACTTGTCAGCTAGGTCGCGTTAGTCCTGTCTGGAGGAAGTTTTAGAGGATGGATGCTCTGATCGGGAAGTTTGCCGTGGTTTCTCCGTCAACCCGCAGGCGAATGCAGTGGAGTACCCTAACACAACGGTCCTGGATCGGAGCGATCTTCCTACCTCTTCCTCACCTCTCTAACATTATAACTAAATGCGTAAACTAGTATTTTGCATCGAAAAACGTGCTTCACATTTCATATAAAACAGTTCTGAACATCGCAAACCAACCCTCTCTCTCTCGCGACAACAACAAGAGTCAAGAAACGTATGTGGATAATACGTTCTCCAAAATTACAAAGATATTCAAAAGTTTTATTAAGTGGAAGTTGGTAAGAATGTCATGTCATTACGACACTTAAACATTTAAATATGTTATTATTTAATTTAAATTGTGTTAAACAATTGCTTGAAGCGTTAACCATCTCCAAAAGCCAAATAATCCAATTATTTCATCGAAGTTATTCAGTTCAAGTTATATCAGTGTGATGCATGAAAATACAGAAAGTTTTATTGTTAAGATTTTGAGAGTATACAGGCAAGTTAAATAAAGCGTATGAAGTGACTTGTTGAAGTATTTTGCGTCACGAAAGATTCGGTTTTCACACACAAACGTGATTTGGAAACGCAACTGAACTTAACACAAACTGTTCTCTGGGTTTCAACGTTTAAACAGTAGAAAGAAAAAATCAAACTTTGGGAGAGTCTATGCACGCGGCACAACTTGAGAATATTTAGTTGTTTGGAGATGGCTGATTAAATGGATTCTCAACACTGTAATTAACTTCTGCCCTGGGGAACAAACTGAACCCTAAATACATTTAAAAATGAAACAAAAAGAATGAAATGAAAAAACGAAAATCGCAGAAGCAGCAGCATCGTCTCTTCTTAAAATTGTGAGCAACAGAAAGTCACCGTGTTTACTTGTTCTCAGGTAGAATTCAGTCTCAAGAAGTCGGAGAATGCTGTGTGGACATTGGTGTCTAGAGATTACTACGTAATGGATAGTGCTTGAAGGTGGCAGCTGGCAGAAAATTATATTTAGCGATAGAGAGAAGGATGTTTCCGACGATTTTACGCAGCTATGTAAGTTAATGTGTACCAATTGGTTTACGCAATAGTTTTATAATGTTAAGTTTAAAGTATGGGGTAAGTTGTTTTGAAAAACGAGCGACATTAGGAGCTTGTTTTCAATTTGGTACGAATGCAATACAAGCAAATTATAAACAAGTGGCATATTCAAGTTTTTTGTATATCAGCATTATATTTTTTTGAAGAGACTCAAAATTAATTTTTTGAAAAGAATTGGGATTTAAGACGTCATCGTGGGTATTAGAACATTGTGGGGAATGATAATCCGTTGTTCATTTCTGTTTAGTCACCACGATTCTCTCGTTGTAGATTGTAATGCAAATTTTTCGTGTCGTAAATTGCCATTACGGAAAATACATCATAATTGTATTCATAAAAAGTCGTTCAATTCCGAAAAAGAAATATTATAACAATAAGCGTTCTTAATGCTGAATTGATCAACATTTCTTTTGGGAGATGATCATGCTATTTGGTATGGGTTTTTCGGGAACATTCTAATATTAACGTTAAACACGTAGGATTGAAAGGCAGACACTGTCTGGTGATTTAAGGAGTAAATAATACACCTACAGCGCGACGCCTCTAAATATAAAATTGAATATAAGAAATAACTATATTTAATTAAAGATTGTATAATATATTAAAAATGGAGATTCTCACTTTCGATTTATTTTGTATAGGCATATATTTTATATTTTATGTTAGTTTTCGTGTTCTATGTATCGAGGTCTCAAGTTAGCTAAAACATGAGCATCTAGTCGGAACATTGCATGTGGCGCTACCTTGCCCGCGCCCAAAATCCTGACTTTGGGGCCGGCCATAAATTAACGTACGCTAAAAGGGGGGGATGATTTGAGGCAGCGTTACCTAGGAAGTAGGGGAGTATTCATTATGTTAAACATTAACTTTTTTTTCATATTAACAATTGTTGAATACGATCGTTTTTTTGCAACCCACCTGAAACATGAAAATATTACTAATTAGTTTAAACAAACTTATTTTAGGTTTATTAGAAGTTGTTAAATGAATGAATTGAATACTATTATCCTGAAACTATCATTATATTATTGCGTGTGTTGTATTGTGGTGAACTCACTAAGGTAATCGAACTAATCGGGAGAAGGGTCGTTTGGATCGGAAGGTTTCGAGTCTATCCGAAAAAAATGTTTGTACATATACAAATATTTATATATGGACTAATGCACATAAGTTCGATGTGAGAAATGGCAAATGAGTGAGGATCTGCTTCATCACATCGCATAATCAAGTAGAATTCAGTTCCTTAACGGGAAAACAAGATTACATGATTTGAAATTACTGTAAGTGAAAAGTTTATAATTACAGGAAACATGTGATATACTTTGCACTTAACCAGTGCTACACGTTTCATTTTTCTAAAACTTTTCAATAATGAGTTGTTCAGTTCTACAGTAAATTATAAGTCCATTTCTTTAACATAAAAAAAAACAAATAAGCATTTGTTTTTGTTTATTTTTTCATCATCTCGATTTTTTTTGGATTATCGAAATTCGTATTAGCAGAGTTCCTCTCTCTATACTCTCTCTCTCTCTCTCTCTCTCTACCGTCTCTCTCTCTTCTCTCTCTCTCTCTACCTTCTTCTTCTCTATACCCTCTCTTCTCTCTCTCTATACCTTCAATATATATATATTATATATATATATATATATATATATATTATATATTATATACTTTTTTATGAATGTCTCATCTATTTAGCCCATCATTCGCCTTTGGTCGGAGCGTGTCGGTGCGCGCCTAAACCAGAGCGTGTGGCCGGCGCAAGGCGACGCGGTGAAGGGTGTGTTCGCGTCTAACGAGCTCCTCGTTGCTTTCCGAGTGTTGTACATGGCGCATCGCGTGACGTCGGGTCGACACGGAAGCGTCCGACGCCCCGAACCTGTAATTCCCAGACCTCTCAGAGTGAACGAGACATGAGGCGAAAGATCTCCAATTTTTCTTCTTTCTTTTTTCTTTCTTTCTTTTCGTTTGTTCTTTCCTCTCCTTGTCTTCTCATCGCTCCTCAAGCACGGGGGGCACACGCGGCTGCAAGCACCCTGTTAGCTACACTCGCACGTGGGAGCGATGGGACTCTGGGGCTAAATTTGATGTTTCTTCAATACACAACGTTTTCTCCTTCTTTAATTGGCCAATGCTATTATATTTTTATTTAGATTTATTTAAACGATACGTGTTTGCAAAATGTTTTATGAATTTAGCTTTTATATAATTGTTTTTTTATTATTAATGTTATATTTATTATTTTTATTATTATATTATTATTAAGAATTTGCATGTAAGTTGTATTATTTTATTGGTTGTAGTATTTGGCTGCACGGGTCTATGTCATTTTGCAAGTTCAAATAAATTTTTTAATTAAAACAGTAAAAACTGTATGTGACGTATGGAGAGAAGAATCATCTGACACGTTCTCTGAGTTCAGATCCTTCCATCATTTTACTATACATAGTGTAAAGATGAGTAAAGTAAAGATAATAATAAAATAAATTATAAAAACGCACGAGATTAGCGACATTTGAAAAACTGACATTTTCCGTTCGGTTATAGAAAACTTTGCAAGGTTTGCAAAGGTTTTTTTGGCAAGGAAACGAACTTGGCAGGTTTGATTTTTCTGCCATTGCTAGCGAAATAGTAAACTCGTCTTACTTCTATGCCTACCACTACAAGCTAAAGGAGAGTTCAACAAAACAGTACGCTTTTGAAGCTACATTTCTTCAATTGAATCGCCGCTTCGATAAACGATAAATTCGATAAATCGGGGCCGGGTTCTAGCAAAGACGTGTATTTGCGTTGCAGTAGCGGTTAAATTCTAAACTATATTCATTATGTATCAGATAAAAGATATACGTCTGTTAATCATCCTCGTGGTTCTGGGTCCAGATGATCAGTGCACCTTATTTGAGCGAGCGTTTCTGTTATGCACTTATGCTATTATTTCGTTTACTCTTATTTTTACTCAAAGAAGGTGGTACTGTGCGCAGCTGACGTAGTGAAAGTTTCAGAGGCAACTGGGTGTGGCTCTGTCTCTTAACCTGGTGCTTTAAATATACATAGCACCCTAAAAATATTTTTAAACCGTAAGAGCTAAGAGATCTTCAAATGGGTCAGTTCACACGGGCTTTCAAGCGGAAGGAAACGCCCTTTGGGAGCGCAACATGAACTACATGTACGGGACTAGTGACTTAAGAGGTTTGGTGCGAACATCGTAAATACTGATTATTCATTCCCCATAAAACATAAAAATGGCAAACAGAAACGTGAAATTTTCCGACGTTCAGTTAGGAATGTTAGGCTCATTCACAATCAAACATAAACATAAGCTGGCGTTTAACATAAGAATTAGTATAACGTCTAAACGGAAATCATTCACAATACGTTCCGTAACATAAAATGTAAGACGTTTATTTAAAAGCTTGCAAGCTAGCTTCTGTGTTATACTTAAGTAAGACATAAGAAATGACGAATCAAGTAGTTACTCAAATCTAGAATCGAAATGTGAGCGACGTTGATTGACTTAACTAAACCATAAGGACACTGTCGATACCTCGAAGTCGATTCTCACGTCCAACCAATAGTAAACTCGATGCTCACACGAATATGAACTCTTATTTTGCTAGTTATGTAGACATTATAAATACTTTAGTTAATAACCTTATGTTAATATTTACGTCACTGGTTTATGCTTAGTTTCGGGTTTAGTCATTATGGAATGGGCCTTAACTTTGCAAGTGCACAAACTTTGTGCTTATGCAAGACATAAGAAATGCACCATTCACAGTAAGGTAACTCAACAAT
>BOPP01000192.1:875339-903137 GCA_017312745.1 Gryllus bimaculatus | reverse complement strand
ATTCTTCTCCTTCTTCTTCTCCTTCTTCTCTAGTAAAACTTCTTCTCCCCACCTTCTTATCTTCTCCTTCTCTTCTCCTCCTTCCCTCTTCCTTCTTCTTCTACCTTCGTCTCCTCCCTCCTTATTCTCTCCTCCTTCTTCTTCTTCACCCTTCTTCTCCTTCCCTTCCCTTCTTCTCCTCCTTCTTCTTCTCCTCCTTCCTTCTTCTCCCTCCCTTTTCTTCTTCTTCTCCTCCTCCCTTCTTCTCCCCTTCTTCTTCTCCTCCTTCCTTCTTCTTCTCCTCCTCCTTCTCTTCCTCCTTCTTCTTCTTCTCCTTCCTCCTCTCTCCCTCCCCTTCTCTTCTCCTCTTCTTCTTCTCCTCCTCTTTTCTCCTCCTTCTCGTTCCTCTTCTTCTTCTCCTCCTTCTCTCTTCCTTATCCTCCATTCTTTCTTCTCCTCATTCTCTATTCTTCTCCTTCTTCTTCTTATTTTCTCCTTCTTCTTCTCCTTCTTCTTCTTATTCTTCCCTTCTTCTTCTTATTCTTCTCCTTCTCTCCTCCGTTTTCTCCTTCTCCTTCTTCTTCTTCCTTCTTCTCCTCCTCCTTATCTCCTCCTCCTTCTTCTCTCCTTCCTTCTCCTCCTTCTCTTCTCCTCCTTTCTTCCTCCTCCTCTTCATTCCCCCTTCTTCTTCTTCTCCCTCCTTCTCTTTCTCCTCTTCTCTCCTCCTTCTTCTTCCCTTCTTCTTCTTCTTCTCCTCCTCTTCTTTTCCTTCTTCTTCTTCTCCTCCTCTTATCTTCTCCTTCTTCTTCTTCTTCTCCTCTCTTCTCTTCTCCTTCTCTTCTTTATTCTTCTCCTTCTTCTTCTCCCCTTCTCCTTTTTTCTCTCCTTCTCCTTCTTCTTCTTCCCTTTCTTCTTTCTCCTTCTTCTCTCTTCTTCTTCTTCTCCTCCTCCTCTTCTATTCTTCTCCTTCTTCTTCTTATTCTTCTCCGTCTTCTCCTCCTCTCTTCTCCTTCTTCTTCTCCTTCTTCTCCTCCTCCTCCTTCTTTTATTTCCTCCTTCCTATCTTCTTCTTCTTCTCCTTCTTTTTCTTCTTCTTCTCCTCCTTCTGCTTCTTTTCTTCTTCTGCTTCATGGATTAGGGCGAGCCTTCGGCGTCTCAGTCTCACCTTCTTCTTGGCACCGAGCTCTTCTTCCTCAGACCGATGGAATGAATCATTATGTAAAAAACTCCAATCGAGTGTCGTTTTCGCAACAGCGTCAATGTTCAAGCGAATCATTCAACCAAAATATGTCGAAAAAATACATATTTGCCAGCTGAAGAGCGAAGGGCCTACAGCCTCGGCTCGAAGGGTCGCGGTTCAATCCCGCCTCGGTATGGATGTTCGTTGTTTGTGTGTCCTTACGTGTTCTCCCTACAAGTTTTAAAACTCAACAGTTCACTCAAACACATATGAACAAAGATGTGCGAAGCGGACTTCAAAAACCTACATATGTATTATCGGTTATCATTTTTCTTTATGAAATTTAAATACAGTAAAAACATACATGAACCTTCCATGGTGATTATCATATGAAATTTACACTATTCGCGCCCTGTTTCTTAGGTAGGTGGTTTTTGCTAGTATACAGACGATTTAACATCTGTATTCCATTTTTGATCATGGGGGGAAAACTTTTGTTTACACACAACTGCAAAATTGATGAGCTCTGAACTGAACGTCTCTTGCGTTAGGAGCTCCTTTAACTCTGCGCAACCGCTGCGCTTCCTACTGGACGCGATGTAAACTGATTTAGTCGGTGATGACGATTGAGTAATGCTCAGAATAAGGTCAATATAGAGTGATCTCATTCTCTTTTAATCGGACCGCTAGTCGTTACCATTCTTTTTATTTGGCTGAGCTATTGCGTTGTCCTTGGATCTTATATAGATAATTATAAATGTAACGCTTAAGTGACGCTAATGTTTGTTTTTAATTAGTTTATGCACAAGATATAGATTTTAATTTGATTTGGTGCATGCTAATTCCGGTATTAACAGTATAACTATCAAAGAAAAAACCGGGCTATAAGCACAGAGATACATTCTCCAAATTCTGTGGCAATTTTGTATTCACAGATTTTAAAGTGTTGTATAATTTTGCATCGGAAATGACTTCCTACTTTGATCCATCTCTAGATAACATCAGTTGTGGAACAGTTTCTCCTAGCAATAAGTCTTCTAGATCATTTATATTTCTCATGAAATAGAACAGCTTGATATCATTCTAATATTTGAAAAAAATAAAAAAAATAGATTTTTCTTTGTATCCAGTTTATCTGCATTCTATTAGTTGCATTGTCTATTAGAGTATTCATAAAAGTTCATTATATTATCTTTGGCAACAAATTTCAGTATCTTGACGTATCGGACCTTCATTGAGTTAAAAATCTCTAATGTATTGCGCAAACACATTTTAAAAATGTTTGAGTTGATAATATGAAATTTAAATTGCATTCCACAATTTTGTAGTTCTCTGGCAATGTGAGATCGTACCTTAACGTAAAATAAAAGACTTCAAGAAGAGAGCGTCGTTGTTGAGTTTTTGTAACAAAATAGGTTTCGGAATGTAGTCACACCCGTGTTTAGTGGCAAGTCGACCTTAAATTTCTGTTGGCAATCTCTTCTACATTCAATGCTTTAAGTAATATGACGCGTCAACGGTTATACAAGAATATGGCCGACACAAAAGATATGCGAAAAGGCGTATGTGATGAAGATGGAATTACGGAGTTTAGGACTGAATACTTGTTAAATTTTCTAAGATTGATGGGTCAAAAAACCTGCCCGCCACCTTCAACCAGCAGCAACACGCGTAACGCTTGCAACCGCATTTATAATATTACTTTTAAAGATTAGGGGTTTCGTCTTAGACATGCAATTTGAGCTTTCTACGCTCAAATCACATTTCGTGATTTTGCCTGACGTTACGTCGCGAAGGTCGGAAGGCCATATGCTTGAAAATCAGCGCCATGGCGTGATGTTCAAGATAGTTTCAAAAACCATGCCTTTGCATAAAGATTCAACATTACAACAAAAAATGGATACCTTTTTACTAATGTTGCCCTCCACCATTTTAAAATACCAAGAATTGTGCCCCGTGTGAGCTTTGCCTACATTTTTCGCCTAAAGTACGTCTTGAACAATCACTCTATGTGATCTGCTTAACTGTTCATTTGCTCACTTGTTTTAGCGAAGAAAATTACCTTCTGAAGCTGTAAAAACAGTTAAAATGCGCAAAATCATTGCTTGGGTAATTTAACCAATATATGGGAAACCAAATGTACTTTGGTTTATCATGAAATACCGATAATATTTTTGGAAACAGAAGAGTCCCAGGTTGTATGACTAGCGGAGGGAAATGATTAACATTCACCATGTTTTACAGTTAAATTCTGGATTATTTATCTGTTATGTTCAATTTTAATCGTGGTTTCCACTATTATTTCATAAGTCTAAAATCGCGAAGTCCAGAGCTAAACGTCGGTTTCTGCGGCCTCGATACGTTCATTTTTTTCTGCATTTAATATTCTACTAAAAAGCCATTTCCTTTTGACCTCTATGACATGGTAAGTGCCCTCCCACGAACGAGCCGAAGACCAGCAGCGGCACCTTCCTTCCCTTTATTTGCCCCTAGTCCGTTCGCCGACTTAACATCACACGTACACTTAGCATGCAGTACACTCATTACCTGTAAGACCGGTCCGGGGACGTTAGAAGCTTGTCCCACTGGGAGCGGTGCCCCCGCAGTGGAGACAAACGGTTGGGGAAACCACGCTAGTCGACGTAGCCTCGGCCACTGGTCTTGTCATCCAGGCGGAAAACACTTACGCTAACGGTTATGCTAAGTACCTCGGAATCACGAATCAATTCATCAATCACGGAAACTATGACGCATAAGTATTTCGACGAACCCGGAAACCGCATGAAATCCTCTCCCTGCTGTCTCAACGACCTGAGCATGTAATGCATCTGTCTGCTAATGCGCTTGTACTTCGTGTGGGACACCTGAGTGTGAAGTGGCACTACGTCTGAGGTTTAGCCCGCGGATAATGAGGGCGGCGCGTGACGGCGCGTGTGCGTTCGGCCGGGGCGGGGGGCGCGGGAAGCGTCGCGGGTCGGGCGGCCGGCGGCTGGCCGCCGTCCAGCAGCGTGTGACGCTGGCGCTGCGCGGGCGTGGAAGGGGCGGGGAGCGAAAAAGCGGCGCCGGCGGCGCGGCCCTCTTTTTAGTGCCGCATACCTGGGGAATCGCGGCTCTCCTTCCGGCGCGGCGCCCGCCCGGCTCGCCCGCCGCCCACGCCTCCCGCCTCGTCCCGAGCGAGAATACGCTCATGCAAGCCGATTTGCTCCAACGACTTTCGGCCTCGCTCTTCATAATGTCGCTTCCCTGCTAATCTGCTCGCGCCTCGCCTCGTTTTGCCGCTTCTCGCCTCCCCTCCGCCCCGTTTCTTCCCGGCCTCGCCTCGGCCTCCTGCCTCCTCTCGCCCGCGCTTCGCCCGCTCTCCCCCCGCCTCCTGCTCGCGCCCTCTCGCCCCGCTCTCGCCCGCTTCCGCCCGCTCTCACGCCCCTCTCCCACCTGTCCTCGCTCCCGCTCTCGCCCCTCGCGCCGCCGCTCCTCGCCCCGCTCTCGCCCGCGCTCTGCCTGCGCTCCCGCTCTCGCCCCGCTCTCCCCGCGCTCTCCGCCCGCTCATCCCCGCTCTCCGCCCAAGCTCGCCCGTCTCGCCCGCCGCGCCTCGCCCGCTGCTCTGCCCGCTCTGCCCCTCTCGCCTCTCGCCCATCTGCCGCCTCTCGCCCCGCCTGACGTCGGCCCTCGCGTCTCGCGCTCGCGCTCTGGGCCGCCCGCTCTAACCGTCTCCCGCTACTCGGTCTCGGCCCGCTCTCGCGTCCGGCCTCTCGCCCCGCTCCGCCCGCTCTCGCCCGGCTCTCGCCCCGCTCTCGCCCCGCTCCGCCCAGCTCCGCCCCGCCTCCCCCGGCTCTCGCCCCGCTCTCGCCCCTCTCGTACACGCCTCGGCCCCGCTCTCGTACCGCTCTCGGCCCTTCTCGCCCGCTCTCGCCCCTTCCCGGCTCCACCGCTCTCGCCCCCCTCCCCCGCTCCGGCCCGCGCTCGCCCCGCTCACGAACTCTCACGACTCGCGCTCGATTGCTTCCAATTCGTCTCGTCCCGCCTCTCGCCGGCTCTCGTCCCCCTGTCGCCGGCTCTTCGTCCCCCCTGTCGCCGGCTTTCGTCCCGCTCTCGCCCCGCTCCCGGCCCGCTCACGAAGCTCTCACGACTCGCTCTCGATTTTCTTCCGATTCGCTTCCGGCCAGCTCACGACCCGCTCTCGCTCCCGATAGGCTCACATCTCGTTCACGACGAGCGCTCTCTCCCGCTCCCAGTCATTTACTCGATCCGCTCCGAATTCGCTCCCGTCCGCCTCCAAGTGCTCCCGACCGCTTCGCCCCTCCACCCGTTCCACACCACTTGTGTTCGCCGTCTTCCCCTCACTCCACGACCCGCGCCCGCCCCCATGTCCTGACGACCGCTCTCCCGATACGTCGCTCGCCGCGCATCCTGACCCTCTGCCCCGTCCGCTTCCCGTCCCTCTCCCCACAGATAGAGATTTATGCGCCAAGGGCGTTATGAGGGTTCTAATAATCCAGGGCCTTTGCCTCAAGGGCATTTTGTCACCCGAGATCATTAGAACATATTAACATCCGTTTTATTTTTATCTAACATTAATGTTTCAGATTTACTTATTTACTAATTAACTAGATATTAACTCGTTTTGTAAAATCTTTATTTTCATCTATCTTTTCTTATTTCCCCTTCCATAATTCCCTCCCCATGTAATGTCGTTGTGCTTCTTTTCTCCCCTAGTCACAATCCTCTCGATCCGGGTAGGTTTTGCAGCGTATATTGAGATCCGTATCAAATGCAATTACAATCAATAAAATATCAGTAAAAACTAAATTTATTTATATACCTTTATTTATATTACTAGATATACGATTCCTGAATCTTTTGTATAATTCTCAATCACAAGTGTTTGAGGTCGTATTTGAGATGAATGGTCTCGATGGATGGGTTGTGATATGATTCGAATGGTGATGGAACAGTGGTGAAATGAGAGACAAGTGAAGCTTTAGAACGCCGAGAGATCCTTCCGCGAACAATTTTATTCCTCACGGATTCCATATAACCGACCAAGATGTGACCTAGGGCGCAGCTTTGGGTGGGGGAGCGGTTTCACCATAACTACAACTTCGATTCATTTACTCATTATTCCCGACTAATATTATGACGCTGATGGATAGCTTGTTCTCGTTGGGTTTTGTTATCCTCTCCCTTTGTCATGACTACTGTTTCCTTATGCGTGAACTGCTAAGGTCATTAATTCCATAAGTGTAGTACACGCGTCTATTGCGAGAGGTGGTGGTGATTTCCCACTGAAAGACGAGATCGGACACACGTCGTCTTGAGGGGTTTTCCGTAACAGAATGTCTCCCACCCCAACCCTGACAAGCTCTAAGATCCCCACAGATCTCTCGGCATATTAGTGTAGTGCATGTAAGCGTAGGTGTGTATAAGTGGGAGGTGAGGATAGGACGAGGAAGGGGAAGGAAAAATCGCGTGCGGTATGAAGCCCGTTTGTGAGGGAACAGCTCCGGCATTCGTCTAGAGTTGATAGGCGAAACTTCGGAAAACTACCGTCAGAGTAACCGGCTACTAGAATCCTCCTCTAGACAGCAACTGACTGAAATCGACCTAGCTGTGTAGCTAATGTCGAAAATTCTGCCACTGTCGGGTCTCGACCCTCAGGACCTTCCGGTCAGAGAAACTGCCATGACATCTACAGATGTCCCTTTATGATGAAGTGCGTCAGGTTGAAGCAATAATAAAATTTGTGAAGTGAAGTATATTATTATGTATTTTATGTGTTTTTTTAAGGATAACGTGCATGCTACTTGTTACCGTGATGTATGTAAATGTTAATTACACTAATTAAAAACTACATATTAAAATAAAACATCCATTCTTATTGTTTTTTAGAAATTAAACATTTTACTTCTAATGTTCTTTTAGTGTTTGGATTTTTTTCCCTTATCAATAAAGATATTTCTTGTATGCAAATGTCACAGTTTCATTGATTGAACAACAAGAGACGTTTATCTTAGGCAGTATTATTCATTATTCATTTGTGCATTATTCATTTCTATTATCGCTTAACTTTGTGTCTCTTTTCTGTTGCAGGTGAGTGTGCCAAGACCTCTGCCTATATATCACATGTTGTCAAGAAGAAGAAGACGAAGAAGGCGTGAATGTGTTAGCAAGTTACATCAGAACTTCAGTCTTCAGAAGCATAAAAGGTTGCTTTTTCTTTCTCATCTTCAAATGTCACACCAACTTGTCCATCTATTCATCTCCCAAACAGTTCAAGATATGGAAATGGCTCTTTTCTCACTTCTAACATAATGTAGAACCCTGAACGGAATTTCTATACAAGAGAATTAAAAATAACTGTTCTTTGATTGAGATTGTGTTTTTTATTAGGCTCTTAAGCAATGTGATCGTTTGTCAATGTTTTCGAATAATACATTCCATTATTTATAATTACGCAATTGTGAGAAGTGACCTTTTTTTAAGGTACCCTACATCTTCCGCTGAGAAGGGAAAATTCCAACACTTAAGAAAGGGGAATTTCAGTAACATACCCAACACTAGGTTAGAGGTTTCATCATTCAAAGATTCGTAAGTCAATATTTATTTGTCTAATTCGTTTCATCTTACAAATTGATGTTTAATCTGTGTCTTGAAATAAAATAAAGGAAGTTAAATATCATATCGCGCTTGTAATCGCGAGAGAGTAAGTCAGTAAGTCATTCTCAGTCCTGAAACTTTAGATGATCCACAATGGGACCAATACAAGATCCAATTCACTATACTTCTGATGTGAATAATTATGCCATTTATACATAAATTTGTGGGTTTTCACTTCCATGAGAACGATTTAGTACAATAAAAGCGAAAGGGAAGAAAAGCAGATTATGTTGCCTGTTTTTTGCTGAATTCAGTAAATGAATTTATAAAAAATGCTTGACTTGTGTCACATCGTATTCATAATTTAACGATACATCAAAACTATTTTCAACATTGGAATATCAAAAATATGTAAGTAACTTTATCTGAAATATTTGTATGCCTTTTTCTTGAGACAGGTTTCTTTGTTGGCTTCCCTTTCGTGTACATATGCGAGATGTATACAGCTGCTTCGAAACGAAGTTGTGAATTGTCACAAATCATTGTATTGCCGTATCGTTTTTATTGAATCATTGTAGCACCTTAAACCACAATGTTTGAAACCAACGTTATTTCTATCGAGATGTACAGTATGTTACTACAACCAACGCTTCTAATCCCCCAATTCCTTCGCGATCTTTTCTTCCTCTTCCTTGATCCCTCCTCCCCTTACACACACATGTACTACATACAGTTACACTATAGTTAGATTTATTTTTGTCATGCACTTGACGTAAATCAGCTGTTGCGGTTTCATCGGGAGCTTATACTATGTCGCTGCAATGATTCACTGTATGGTCGATCAAGCTCCCGATTGGGTGAAAGCGTGAACGCTGATTTACGTCAAGAGCACGGTGAAATAAATCCTAGTATATCCCACATATGCGGAGTTTACAGGCTCTCCCGTCTGGTGTGAAGCCCCGCTCGCAAAGATACCTGGAAAGAAAACACGTTAGCCGACCTACAGGTCGGCGCGGAATTGCACGTTCTAACGGGCATGGAACTCCTCCATCACCAATAAACAAATGCGTAACATGTACCTCACTTACGGGACTAATGACTATAGCAGTTGACGCGCTCGGAAATAATTGGTCTTCCGTCCTACGTGTTCACAACTTTCAACTTCTTTAAAGACTCATAAGTTATCACTGCTAATATCTAAGCAAATCACGCATACTATTGCATAAAACACACAATCCGTGTTTCACGACCTTAAAAGCCTTCGACTTGATTAAACAGGGTCGTCTAAATGATGTCCCACTGCTAGGAGTCAAATGACAACGGTAATCCGCTTGCACTTCTCGTAGTACGTCCCACGGATTTTTTAAAACTGTGTTTTGACGTTAACTAAATAAAAATAAATAACCCGACACGTTACAATTATAATACGCAACACGTAGTTTTTTAACTGTTCCGATATTAAATAAATAAAAATAAATAAGCCGCTACGGTATACTTTGCACTTTTCCTCATAGTATGTGAATGATGGTTTTAACTGTTTTTTACGTTAAATAAATAAAAAGAAAGAAAAACTGAAAGGAAACTGCATGGCACCGATTCGCGGCGAAAACATGGGCGGCCGGTGTTTGCAGTGCCCGCGTCTCCCCACAGGAAACACCGCGGCGCGTCGCCCTGGACCAACATCTCCTCGCAGCATCTGTCATAAAGCGGCGCCAGCCAGGGATAACGGCCGTGTTGTGTGATACGGCGTGTTGACTGAGCAAACGCCAGGGTTCTTTTTTTCTTTCGAACCTCCCTCGAAAGGAATCTTTGTTGATAGGCTGGAAGAACCCCTGTTTTCGACCTACTTTTCACATTCGATACCATACTATCGTGAGGGTTTGGGTGGCTGCGATAACAAATATTCATTGAATTCGATGTGATGTCATTATTATTATTGTCATTATTATTATTGTCATTATTATTATTGTCATTATTATTATTATTGTCATTATTATTATTATTGTCATTATTATTATTATAGTGGAACGTCGTCGATATGAAACTTTTATTGCACTAGTAACTACGGTGAATATCACATGTTTATGTAGCAGTAAATGTTCACTTAGAAGAACTTGTAAAATCAGTAATCGTTTGCCGTAAGGAACTAAATCTGTTTGATGATGTGATGAAGCAACAGCTAGGCTACGATCCCAGTTTCTGACATCGCACGCTACGTTGAGTTATCTGGTAATCCTACAGTGCATTTATTTTTGTTACTCTCAGATGGCCAGCAGACACTATTATTTGGCACCCCATCTCAATTGGCTTTGTCATTCAGTTCTCGTGATCTACAGAGCTGAGATTGCTATAGTTTTAGGCCTTTTCGACGCCAATTAAATATAACAAATCATTAAGTGAAAGTTAAATAGCTTTCCAGAATTTCTACATCATAGGATCTCCTCTACCTGTGCTTATTGTTAATATTATTGTGTTTCTCGTTACGAGAAAAAAAAACAAGTCCCAGATGTCGAACTCAGAGTTACGACAAACCTGTACATGTGGAATGAGAATACGAGGAAATTAATGCATACTTCATCTCCCAGAGTATAGTACACATATCATGCGTGCAATACAATTTTTTGTGAAAACCATATCATTTTCCCTTCAACATTCAGAGATTTATGCACAAGGAGGGTATAATTTTCAACTCTTCATGATAGCTTTATTATTCCTCGCATTGATTAAGACGTTGCATTTCAGAGTTTTTGCTATTTAAGCTCGCAGAGGTTATCTGCAAGTTCACTGTATTGCCAATGTGTCTTCGGTGCAAATAAATACTCGCGAGAGAAAAGTCCGTGATTTGTGCTTAATTCAGTGCACTTCGCAGACGAATGCTAGGAAAAAAATTGTGGTAATGGATACGGTAGGTTGATTATTTGTTTTCGAAAACTCAGATCTTAATGACATGTGAATCCTTTGTAGAACCCTTCAAAAGAGATGCTATTAATATGGCCGGGTTCACTTTCTGTAAATTTACCCGAAAACACACTTTATTTGTATTCCCAATCATATTCGAAATGTCTAAAAATATTTCTTATACAGCCGGTCTGTGCTTCCATTTCAATAGTCAAAATATACTTACTCACTTGGTTACAAAATATTTTTTTTTTGACGCCATTAATTAAAACTAATAGGAACTTGCGCCAAACCAAAACTTATCTTCTCTTATTTTTACTAGTTGTTAAGGCTGGGAAATATTGCTTAAATGACTTGGGAGAGCATTAGCAGAAACTGCAACGAGAAGGTTTTTGCATCGCCTTCTGTGTCCTCATCAGACGAGAGAGTTCTCTGTCTGGACGAAATTAAACATTCTCGTTACGAATTTCACGTCATTCATGCTTTCTACTTTTTCGCTCCGCGTCTCAGAGCGCTGGTTCATAGAAATTACACGATAATTGCTTGCTGCCAGCGTACCACAAGCTCTCCAAGCAATGCGCCCCATATGCGTATTGCTTAGCTCTTTGGTGCGATCGCTACAAAAATGGTGGCGACTCCTCCGGTTTTCAAACAACGTGAGCTCGTCGCGTCAGTCGTGGAAAAAATTTGATTCCAGGAAATCTGACAGTGGGCGACTCTTTCGTCGTGGCCGCCCAGGAAGTGGTGCAAACCATTAGTGATTTTTCGCAGCAGTTGAAAATTGATTTCAAAGAGTTTTGTATAAAAATGAGTATTTGGTCAATTGAGGAAAAATTCGCGCGGTTTTTGAACAAGAGACTATCTCCGAAGCGACTATCCTTTCTTCTTAAATTCCTTCAAAGAGCGGCGAAACTACGCAACCCATTAGTGATTTTTCGCAGCAGTTAAAATTGATTACAAAGAGTTTTGTATAAAAATGAGTATTTGGTCTATGGGAAAAGAATTCGCGCGGCTTTTGACCAAGATTAGACTATCTCCGAAGCGACTATCTTTTCTTCTTAAATTCCTTCAAAGAGCGGCGAAACTGAGCTGTTAAAAGCGTGGCGACAAATTTGAATTAATTTGGCGGCCCGTATACCAACACTAACAATCACTCTTTTTTTAAATACCTTACATCATTTAAGCATCTAAAATTGAGAGGAAAATGAAATTGAGAAGGAATACTCTGTCTTTAATATTGGAGGTGAAAAAAAAGTTCGAAAATAAATTTGAAATTCCTTTACTTTGCTTTAATGAAAATCGGACGTAAACCCATTTTATAAATGCATTTTCTTCCGTTCTAGCTTACAAAAATGCATTCATTTTTACAAAAGTTTTAAAATGTCTGAGAAGCTTCACGTAAAGTACCCCTCAAATTAAAATATCTTAATGATCTCCGGAACAGAGCAGCGAAACCTCACTCTTGACATTTTTACGAAGATTCTGCTTAAAATCTTCTATTCGAAGAGTTATGCGTGACAACCCACACTTAACTCAACATAATAACACATAAGAACATAATACAGGCCTCCCATTCCACCACACGCACTAATTAATTTTCGGTATTAAAATCCTGTTTATCGCCTTGCTAAATACGCCAATGTTAACGATATTTGAAACAGCTAAAATATGTTGATCCTGACATGTTTGCATAGTTACAGTTCAAAGAACTTCAAACACGGATTTCATGACAGAATTTCTCTTGTTGCAGACATACGCAAATGGTCGGAATAGAACTGTACAAATGGTAACATATGCATTGTTGTTGTTATTATTATTATTATTATTATTATTATTATTGTTATTATTATTATTATTATTATGTTCTTTTGTATTCAATACTTAATAAAATCACTACTTTATCACTATTATCCCTACGATGAAATCTTTATTACTACTTTTTTATCAAGGAACACAGATTTAATTATATTTCTGAACATTGCATCCACTCACTAATATTTCCATTTAAAAACACCCTTCCAACGACGAAATCTCGCTGTTTTCGCTTCGTTAACTATAACCTCGCACCCACACGTTTGTCGACTGCTTTCGGTAAAAATATTACTTCTCTCACCATGAAATAATGGACAAATGAAGACTGATGGACATTCATTCTATTAATTTTAAGATATTGGTAACATTTTGTTTTTATATTATCAAATCTGTTAGAAGACCAGGTGATAAGCATTAGAGCCCACTCTCTTTATTTAAAGAAAAAAATTGACAAATTTGGTTGAGTGCTTCAAACGTCGTTGTGAAGAAAATATCCCTTAGTATATTAAATACAGTGATTTTCAAACCAGTTACTAACTAGAGGTTCTAAAACAGCACGTATTCTCACGCTGAATTACCCGAAATGTACTCAAAATTTCGTAAAATTGTGCATGTCCTTATTTCAGAATCTATCTTTTAGGAACAGATTTCATTAAAATAAATGTATATCTTAAAAATTCTAATTGTAGGAAGACGCCGAAAACTCTAAATTTTACTGTTTTCTCTGTGCAGAAATATAGAAACACTTGACTTTTATGAATTTTAACTTATTATGCGGGTCCATTTCTGCTAACGACAAGGAATACAAACTACAAATTAATTTTGTAAAGCTTTTTTTTTATCTGATAGAATTCTTTCACGCATTATTTTACACATGTTAGGATTGAAAGTTTTTAAACGAATGTTTTAGATGTAAAATTCTTACCCTGCCATTTGATTGAAGGCATTCTCTTTAATGATGAATGAGCAATATGATGCAAAAAAGGCTATCAGGGACGAGTTTTATGCTGCGAGTTGACGTCAATGGACTGAAAATGAACAGATTACAATTTGCATATCTAGTATCTTGAAAGCTAGCCCACTGTATCATTATCGGAAATCCAGCTCACTCCGTGAGAAGCTTAGAACACTCCGTGAAAGAAATTTACGGCATTTGAACGGTGGACGAATTTCTACCTCACCCCCTGGCCATCAAATCAACGGACTAAAATGACGAACATATCTATTTTTGGGAGAATGATAGGGCAGAAATGAAACACTCTCTCTTTGGAATATGACTAATGCACATTATAAGAAACAATGCATGTCATTATAAACCTTTGTATAAAACGATGTCTGCAAATTCTGTTTTAATTTTTTTATTCCAAGCGCCATGACAAGTGCTTAATAAAGTTAAGGAATTTTTATGAGTTTTTAGTAGTAATTTCCCTAGAAATTCTATTATTCCAGTAAGTGAAGATTCTATCTTCAATTTTATTCTAAACCGTTATAAAGACAACACTTCGATTTTTCAGTGGCAAAATATAATACATAATGACTTAAAATTATGAGAGAAATAGTCATTTAAATTTGGTTCGTTTTTTTAAATATCAGATTCGTTCTTCCGTCTCTTTTTCTTTCTTTCTCTCATTTTGCTCTTTTCGTTACCTACTTTCTGTATAATCGTTTCCCTCTTTCTCCTCTTTCTCTTTACTGTATTACCACTTTTTTCTCTTTCTCTCACTCTTTTTACCCGTCTCTTTCTCCCTTTCTTTACTCTCCTTCCCCCCTAACTATGAAAAGGCTTATATGGACTGTCACGTCCTCGTGCTTGTTCCGCACCTTCGCCCTTTGTAACACGCTAGTGCTGTCACCGCGCCCAGCAATAAAAAAATTGCTCCCCCCCACCTCTCCATATATTTCGGACCCCGTGGCATTCGGCTTCATCCCCCCCCCCCCCCTGACCCATTTTTGTCACGGCTCCCAACGACTCGCCCAATAAATCACCGCAGCGAGAAAGATATTCTTCACGACCTTGAATCCCTGTGAATCTACGACGGAAACGGACTTGAGCACCTGACACAAGGCCCATTGTCGGGTCGTTCTTTGAGATCTTTCTCACATCCTTCGAGATTGCATAACCTTAAATAAACGACGTTGTATGTAAATTGTTCGTCTTAAAAAATCGTTGGTTTACTTTCTCGTGTACGTGACGTGTCCAGAGGTAACTGCTCGTGCAAAAATGTTGACTGGCCGTTTGGACTGAAATGTTAGTTATGTTGATCATTGATATGAAAAGTATGTTGATAGAAATAATGTTCCTTTTTTTGATGTATATGCCTCATTTGATTCTACACAGTGGTTTTAGTTTGTGTGTGTGAAAATGTTTGCAGGTCGTCTTCGCGTAAGGTGCGTCATCATTCAGTAGCTATTTAAATTTCATTAATTATTCATCGCTATCTGACACAACTAGTATTTAGCCACCTCTCTCCCTCTGCAGGGATCTCATTGTCAGAAAACTACAATTTCGAGATGTGAATGAGTTCATTAGCGTTAGAGATATGACATTCACATTCAAAATCTTCAAATACTCGCCAGTTCTGAAAATCGTGTTTTTTTTCTCTCTCTACTTTATTCTAATCTTTTAAACGTTTTACAATTCTATCATCGTATTATAAAGATATATTTCTTATATAGGGGAATAACTTTATTACTATGCTTTAAATTTTGGGGCCTAAAGAATAAAGTAATACCCGACTTAATTGCAGTAAAAATTACCATGTGTTAGATGTTCTTTATAGTATGTAACTACGTGATATTATCAATTATTTTTATTGAGTGACGACGAACTCGGTCTAACAGATATCCCTACAACATATTCCTAAAAACCGACTCCGAATTCGAATCTGAATAGAAGACCCAATAGGGCATCCTCAACCTTCTTATCTTTAAATTTTACAAGTAAGTTTTAAATATAAGTTAGCACATAAACCTTTCAGACATATGTAAAGTGGATACAAAAGAACTCCGGTATTCCGAATTCATTGGGAGATGGGGTGGATGCTCTGCTCGGATTCGAAAATGTTCGGATTATCCGAAAAAATGTACCGTACATACACAATACATCTATATGATTACCAAAAACAATGGAACGTGATATGAGAAAATGGCAACGAAGCGTAGCGATCGCATAATCACATCGCATCATCAAGCAGATTCAGCTCCTTACGACTAAAGAAGATTACAAATTTTGCAAGTTTCTCTAACTGAAACTAAACATGTTATATCAATCGACATTATCAGTGTAATAAAGATTTCGTTTGGACAACTTGTTTCAATAATGAGTTGCTCAGTTCTACAGTAATTATAAAATCCTTTATTTATTCTACAAATAAGTATTTTGTTTATTTTTCCTCCTTCGCGAATATTATTCGGAATATCCGAAATTTCGGATTTGTTTAGTTAGGATTAGCGGAGTTTAGATTAGTGGGGGTCTATTGTACTTCAACTGACCTATGTACAACCAACATAAATAAAAAAAATAAAAAACAAAAACGAAATCTCTTTTTATCAGCGTTTCGAGCTTCGAGAGATTCCAAGTATTTAGGAATATCTTAGGATATGATTCGAGAAGAACATGTGATTTGTTCTACCTCTTATTTGCTGTTTTTTCGCCGCGGGCTCAAGACCGAAGAACGTTCGTGTGGTTATGAACGGAAAGCGCGTGGGGCTCTGGCCAATCCCGTGTCACCCACCTCAATTCACGGTGTCCTTTTTGGAAACTCAGTGTTGACGAGAGCACACGGAGGTCGCTCCGGACAAATAGGGTCGCCGTTTACTCTCTGGATTCTCGCCGAAGCCTCAGACCCCCCACTGTTTACTCTCTCCAATTTCCAAACGTTTGACTTTTGTGTTTGAAAACGTCGAGCATTGTCGTCGAATAGGTCCGACTTTACTGTTAAGTTACATTGCTGAGTCAATAGACTTGGATTGAATTGCAGAAAAAATCGTGAAATGGTTTGTGTTATGTTTATTTTTTTAGCAATTTATTGATCTTTACTTCATATAAATGGAAGTCATTTAGTACGTTAGATTGTTTTGCAGAAGCTTTGAAGCAGATGTACTTGGCATCCAGCGTGCTTTGGCGTTCGTCCTCTTTGTAATGTAAATACCCCGCAAAATATGCATACTGGAGATCACTGAAGATTGATTCATGGAGCAACGACTTCGGTTTTCTGAGAAATTGAGTTTTAAATGCATTTATAAATATTGATAGTCTGTGAAGAATTTCTCCTCGTTGCCAGAGTGAAAATGTCTTGTGTGAAAACATCTAATGTAGTAAATATTTTCTAATGTATTACACATTTCTGAACGTGTGCTAACGTTATTTTAAATCGAAACGAATGAATCAAGACATAAAACGTAAAGCAAAACTGTAATCGTTAAATACTGTTAGTGAGCCAAAACCGAAGTCGCTAGTTATCACTAATTATATTGGAAATTGAAATCTTAATGTTATGAAACGATTTCGATTTTTTCAAAGATATTCCATTATTTTGCGCAATTTGTTAATATGGTTTCACGTTTGAAGATGTTACTGCTTGTGTAAACAACAGCTCCTGAATTTTGGAGCGTTTTTCATGTGTCTTTAAATAATAATCTTTTGTTTTATCGAACGTGTCAGAGGGAAAAGAGGCCATTTTTAGAATTCCTATAAAATCTGAACAATCCTACTCAAGTGTTTTGATGAAATTTAATTCGAAGTAATAAAACACAAAGATTTAACAAAAATATGAGAAAATTGTTTGGAACATTTTCAAAACCTGTACTGAAAAGTTTTGTTATCCAAAACCGAAAATGAAATATTTTATTAACCTAAACCAGAAATGTATTTGAAGCTTTGTAATGAATAAAATAAATAGCTTTGAACAATAGCCTATCGTTTAAAGGCAACTTATAGTTTTCGAGGCAATTTCATCGCGTTTGGTGAACGGAGAAACCTCTGAGAACTTTGTCCCTTATTAAAATGGCCATCAGGCCTTGTTTGCGAATGAATAAAAACGAGTAGTTTGTGCGTCACATTTGACGTAAATGAATAAAAGAAATGTGATTCAATAGTATGTGCGTCAGGGAATCCTTATGGGTGTTCAGGGCATACTTCCGATGTTTTCGACGCTCACTTGTCAGCTAGGTCGAGTTCAGTCGCCGTCTGGAGGAGAATTCTAGCGGTCGGCTGCCCTGAACGGTAGTTTTCCGTTGTTTCTCCGATCGACACCAGGCGAATGCCATGGCAGTACCCTAACACACAGGCCACGGACCGTGTGCGATCTTTCCTACCTCTTCCTCACCTCTCTAACATTATAAACTAAATGCGTAAACTAGTATTTTGCATCGAAAAACGTGCTTCACATTTCATATAAAACAGTTCTGCCATCGCACAAACCAAACCCTCTCTCCTCTCGCGACTAACGAAACAAGAGCTCAAGAAAACGTATGTGGATAATACGCTCTCCAAAATTACAAAGATATTCAAAGTTTATTAAGTGGAAGTTGGTAAGAACTGTCATGTCATTACGACACTTAAACATTTAAATATGTTTATTATTTAATTATTAAATGTGTTAAACAATTGCTTGAGCGTAACCACACCAAAAGCCAAATAATCAATTATTCATCGAAGTTATTTACAGTTTCAAAGTTATATCAGTGTGATGCATGAAAATACAAAGTTTATGTTAAGATTTGAGAGTATACAAGGCAAGTTAAATAAAAGCGTATGAAGTGACTTCTGTTGAAGTATTTTGCGTCACCAAAGATTCGGTTTTCACACCACAAACGTGATTTGGAAACGCCAACTGAACTTAACACAAACTGTTCTCTGCGTTTCCAACGTTAAACAGTAGAAAGAAAAGAAATCAAACTTTGGGAGAGTCTATTGCACGCGAGCAAACACACTTGAGATATTTAGTTGTTTGGAGATGCTGGATAAATGGATTCTCAACCACTGTATTAACTTTCTGCCCTGGGACACAAACTGAACCCTAAATACATTTAAAAATGAAACAAACAAGAAGAAATGAAAAACGAAAATCGCAGAAGCAGCAGCATCGTCTCTTCTAAAATTGTGAGCAAACAGAAGTCACCGTGTTTAACTTGTTCTACAGGTAGAATTCAGTCTCAAGAGTCGGAGAATGCTGTGTGGACATTGGTGTCTAGAGATTACTACGTAATGGATAGTGCTTGAAGGTGCAGTGCCAGAAAATGTATATTTAGCGATAGAGAGAAGGATGTTCACGAACGATTTTACTGCACTATGTAAGTTAATGTGTACCAATTGGTATTACGCAAATAGTTTATAATGTTAAGTTTAAAGTATGGGTACGTGTTTTGAAAACGAGCGACATTAGGAGCTTGTTTTCAAATTTGTACGAATGCAATAAAGCAACATTATAAACGAGTTGCATATTCAATTTTTTGTATATCAGCATTATATTTTTTTGAAGAGAATCAAAATTATTTTTTGGAAAGAAATTGATTAAGACGTCATACGTGGGTATTATACATTGTGGGGGAAAATGATAATCCGTTGTTCCATTTACTGTTTAGTCACCACGATTCTCTCGTTGTGATTGGCTAAATCGCAATTTTTCGTGTCGTAAATTGCCATTCGGAAAATACATCATAAATTGTATCAAAAAAAGTCGTTACAATTCTGAAAAAAGAAATATTATAACCAATAAGCATTTCTAATGCTGAATTGATAAACATTTCATTTGGGAGATGATCATGCTATTTGGGTATGGGTTTTTCGGAACAATTCTGTATATTACGTTAAACACGTAGGATTGAAGGCAGACACTCTCTGTGATTTAAAGGAGTAAATAATACACCTACAGCGCGACGCTCTAAATATAAAATTGAATATAAGAAATAACTATATTTATTAAAGATTGTATATATATTAAAAAATGGAGATTCTCACTTCGAATTTATTTTGTATAGCATATATTTATATTTTATGTTAGTTTTCGTGTTCTATGTATCGAAGTCTCAAGTTTAGCTAAAACATGAGCATCCTAGTCGGAACATGCCATGTGCGCGCATACCTTTGCCCGCGCCCAAATCCTGACTTTGGGGCCGGCCATAATTACGTAACGCTAAAGGGGGGCTGGATTTGAGGCAGCGTTACATAGGAGTAGGGGAGTATTCCATTAGTGTTAACATTAATTTTTTTTTCATATTCAACAATTGTTGAAATACGTCGTTTTTTGACCCACTGAAACATGAAAATATTACTAATTAGTTTAAAACAAAATTATTTTAGGGTTATTAGAAGTTGTTAAATGAATGAATTGAATACTATTATTCCCTGAACTATCATTATATATATTGCGTGTGTGTGTATGTGTGGTTGAACTCCTAGGTAATCCGAACTAATCGGGAGAAGGGTCCGTTGGGATTCGGAAGTGTTCGAGTTATCCGAAAAAATGTTGTGTACATATACAAATATTATATATATATAGGACTATGCAACATAACGTTCGATGTGAGAAAATGGCAATGTAGTGGAGCGATCGCTTCATCACATCGCATAATCAAGTAGATTCAGTTCCTTACGGGAAAACAAGATTACCGATTTTGCAAATTACTGTAAGTGAAAAGTACTGTTACAGAAACATGTGATATACTTCGCACTTACCAGTGCAATACACGTTTCATTCTACAACTTGTTTCAATAATGAGTTGTTCAGTTCTACAGTAATTATAAAGTCCATTCTTTACACCACAAATAAGCATTTGTTTTGTTTATTTTTCATCCATCTCGAATTTTTTTGGATTATCCGAAATTCCGTATTAGTGAGGTTCCTCTCTCTATCTCTCTCTCTATCTCTCTCTCTCTCTATCTCTCTCTCTCTCTCTACCTTCTTCTTCTCTATACCCTCTCTTCTCTCTCTCTATACCTTCAATATATATATATTATATATATATATATATATATATATATTATATATTATATACTTTTTTATGAATGTCATAATCTATTTAGCCCTATCATTCGCACTTCTGGGCGGAGCGTCGTCGTGCGCGCCCAAACCCAGAGCGTGTGCCCGGCGCAAGGCGACGCGTGAAGGGTGTGCTTCGCGTCCTAACGAGCCTCCTCCGTTCGCTTCCGAGTGTTGTACATGGCGCCATCGCGTGACGCGGGTTCGACACGGAGCGTCCGCCGCCCCGACACCTGTAATTCCCAGACGCTCCCTCACGTGAAACGAGACAGGCGAAAGATCTTCCACTTTTTTCTTTCTTTCTTTCTTTCTTTTCGTTTTGTCTTTCCTCCTCCATTGTCTTCTTCATCGCCTCCTCAGCAACCGAGGGGGCACCACGCGGCTGCAGCACCCTGTTAGCTCCACTCGCACAGTGGGAGCGATCGCGAGACTCTGGGGGGCTAAATTTATGTTTCTTCAATTACACACGTTTCTCCTTCTTTAATTGGCCAATGCTATTATATTTTATTTAGATTTATTTAAACAAACGTGTTGCAAATGTTTTATGAATTAGACAGTTTTATATAATTGTTATTTTTATTATTAATGTTATATTATTATTATTATTATTATTATTATTATTATTATTATTATAGAATTTGCATGTACGTTGTATTATTTTATTGGTGTAATTTGCTGCCACCGGGTTATGTTCATTTGCAGTTCAAATAATTTTTTCTTAAAAACAGTAAAAACTGTATGTGACGTATGGGAGAGAAGATCATCTGCACACGTTCTCTTGAGTTCCAGAATCCCTTCCCATCATTTTAACTATAAATAGTGTAAAGATGAGTAAAAGTTAAAGATAAATAAATAAAAATAAATTATAAAAACGCACGAGATTAGTGACATTTGAAAAACTAGACATTTTCGTTCCCGAGTTATAGAAAACTTTTGCAAAGGTTTGCAAAGGTAATTTGCAAAGGTAAACGAACTGCAGGTTTGATTTTTCTGCATTGCTAGCGAAATAGTAACTCGTCCTTACTTCTACTCCTACCACTACAAGCTAAAGGAGAGTTCAACAAAATGTACGCTTATTGAAGCTACATTTACTTCAATTCATCGCCGCTTCGATAAACGATAAATACGATAAATCGCCGCTTCTAGCTAAAGACGTGTATTTGTCGTTGCAAGTAGCGTTAAATTCTAAACATATATTCATTATGTATCAGATGAAAAGAATATCACGTCTGTTAATCATCACTCGTGGGTTCTGGTCAGATGATCAGTGACACCTTTTTGAGCGCAGCGACTTCTGTTATAGCACTTATGCTATTATTTCGTTTACACTTATTTTACCTCAAAGAAGGTGGTACTGTGCGCAGCTGACGGTAGTGAAAGTTTCAGAAGCAACTGGGTGTGGCCTCTGTCCTCTTAACCTGGTGCTTTAAATATACCACTAGCACCCTAAAAATATTTTTAAACCGTAGAGCTAAGAGATCTTCATGTCGAGTTCACGCTTCAGCGGGAAAGGAACACCGCCCCCTTTGGGAGCGCAACATGAACTACATGTACGGGACTAGTGACTTAAGAGGTTGCGTGCGAAATCCGTAAATACTGACTTATTCATCCCCATAAAACATAAAATGCAAACATGAAACGTGAAATTTCCGACAGTTCAGTTAGGAATGTTAAGGCTCATTCACAATACAAACATAAACATAAGCATGGCGTTAACATAAGAATTAGTACTACGTCCATAAACGGAATCATTCACAATACGTTCACGTAAGCATAACATGTAAGACGTTTATTTAAAAGCTTGCAAGCTTCAAGCTTCTGTGCTTATACTTAAGTAAGACATAAGAAATGAACGAATCACAGTACATTAACTCAAAATCTAGAATCGAAATGTGAGCGACGTCGATTGATTAACTAAAGCCATAAGGGACACTGTCGATACCTCGAAGTCGATTCTCACGTCCAACCAATAGTAAACTAGATGTCTCACAGCCAATAGAAACTCTTATTTTGCTTACGTTTCTGTTAGACATTATAAATACTTTAGTTAATAACTTATGTTAATATTTACGTCTAAGCGTTATGCTTATGTTTACGTTAGCATTATGAATAGGCCTTAACCTGCAAGCTTGCAAACTTCTGTGCTTATGCAAGACATAAGAAATGAACCATTCACAGTACGGTAACTCAAAATTAAGAATCGAAATATGAGCGAAGCCGATAGACGACTTATGGGCCATGGTAGTCGATAGTAAACCCAACCAATAGTAAACTAGATGTCTCACAGTCAATAGAAACTCTTTATTTTGCTTACGTTTATATTAGACATTGTGAATACTTCAGTCTATGTTAAGCATAACGCGTAGACGTAAATATTATGTTTGCGTTTGCATTGTGAATGGACCTGTATTGGGACCATAGATGGTGCGTCTTCGGCCGTTTCCCCGAGCACGCGTGCCACTGCGTGGCGGAGAGCGTGCGGCGCGGCGCGGCGCGGCGTGCGCGCGGGTCGTGCGAAGGCGAGTGCGGCCGCGCCGTCACGCAACGCCCGGGAGCACGTGCGTGCCCCACGTGCGGAAGGGGCTGGGCGGAGGCTGTGGACGGGCGTGCGTTAAGAGGAGGCACGCGGGGATAAGTGGATTTGCGAGAGGGAACGGAAGGCGTCGGTGAGAAGGGACTAGTGTGTTACGCGACTAGTTTATAATGCGATGCTTTATTGTGCGAGTTCATGTTTTGAGAACGGGTGACGTTAGGGGCGGGTTGTATATTCAATAAAGCAGCAATAGAAATTACATGCATACGTTTCTGTTTTGTTTTGTTGCATAACATTATTATAAATTTAAAAAATTTCAGTTAATTGTTGCAAACAACTTTATTATGACGTCATGTGTATTTGAAGAAATCATGCGAAAACGGTGGCCTGCTGTGCGGTTAACCGCCACAGTTTACCCACGAGAAATCTCTGAGATTGGCTAATGGTGATGACAAGCTCTTACCCACTGAGATTGGCTGATTATGGCACCAATAATTGCTTCATCACAAAGAATTAATACATCATAACCTATGCCAAAAAATGCAGTTTTGTGAATGCTACCTTGAACTGAAAAAAGTCGTTAAAATGACGGTGTACAAAAATGTGTGTTTGTGTTGGATGTCGGAAAGATCGACAGGTTGAGATGAAAGGTGATAAAAGGTGTGCTCTTTGCTAGGAAAAAAAAGTGAAGAAAATATTTGGACTCAATTTTGAGAATCTTTTTTACATTTTTTTAATTGACGCGATTTTAATGTTGGCAAAAACTACTGTCCAATTTTCAGTTTAAAATCTATTGGAGTTTTCGAAATTTTTACTGAAAAGAATTTAGCTGAAACTCGCTGTCTTATGCATTTTCTCCATTTCTACTCTATTTTATACGCGAACTTTGCTTTAATCGAGCAAATGGAAGAAAAATATATTTGTGATGGGTGTAAACAGATCAACAGGTTGAGATTAAAGGGATGCAGTGAGTTCGGATGGAGTTCGCGGAACATTAGGCGGTGGTCACAGTAGAGGCGAGTTTGGCCGACGTTTCAGTCGCTCGTCGTTGGACCCGATGTGCCTGATATTTGGGCCCGATATGCCCGATTCGTTTAAACACGTGCTAGCCAATGGGAATGGACATAAAGAACCCGAACGACCTCTTCCGACGGCGTCCGATACCATCGGCAGTTGGACGAAGATCTCTTTCTTTTGAATTTGCCGTCCGACTTGGGCCGACCAAATTTCGCGCAAAATCAGCTCTTTTGTGACCACCGCTCTAGATCTCAAAGACGAGAACGCATGGTTTAATATAGATTGAGGAGCTCTATTGAGTAGTGTGTTGGGATACGCGATAGTTGGAGCACTAGTTAGAATTGGTGTGTAGAGTGGGAGATGCGATCAGTTGTAGTTTGAGTTCGCAATTAGTTAGTGCGAGTTCAGATGATGGAATAGAAGACGAAAAGTCTCAGTTAATGTGGATTGAAATTAAGGTTCCAATTTGAGCATGTAATTTTCTTCCTGAGTTTAATGATTGGCTTTTTCCGAATTAGTACAATATTGATATTATTATTATTATTGTCATTACAAGCTTCGAGATACTTTTTATAGTGTGACTTTAGAAAAAAAACATGATATTCTTATTATTTAATTACTATATTATACTTGAACACATTTTACAATATTTTAGAATTTACTGTTTTATGCATTGAATTTCCCTCCAAAAATATTCAAATGTGAACAATGGGGAATATTAATAGCAATTCTCGCATTCATATTAGATTCTGGTCCCAGATATTGAGTTACTTTTAGTGTATCCACTCTTTGAGTTGCTGCTATGATCGCATTTGTTGGTAGAAAGACAAACACAGCTCTCTTTTTTTCCTCATATTTTGCAATCTTGTTCCGCACAGCGCATTATTTCTATGAAAATGTGTATCGTGCTCCAGTAAATAATGAGGTGTTAGTTCAGGAACTTTAGTTTCGAAAAAGCCGTAAAACTTTTATCGGTGTTTCCGTATCCTTCTCTCTCGTTCGAAAGCTATTTCGAAGCAAAGCATTGTGACCGTTCTGTATAGCATCTGCCCCCGATGTTTGTGCCAAGGTCGTCTTTGGAAACTAATCTTTAAATGCGGCCTTACACGCTGGTTTTGGGATTGCTACACTGCTCAGAGAGGACCATCGGCACCCTGTGAGGAGTCGTCTCAGTTGTCGTGGAGCTTGAATTTTCTCCCGGAGTTATGATTGGCTGTTTAAAAAATAATACGGTTTTGAAATTTTTAAATAATCATACGTTAAATGTTTTGAGATATTTTTTCGTTGAAAGTGACATCAGAAAAAGAAACAAAATAGTTTCGTAATTAAATAAAATATTGTAATTAATATATATTATAATTATTAATATATTGCAATTAATATATTATATATTTTACAATTCACCATTTTATGCCAGGAATTTTCTCCCAGAAATACTCAAAATCATATGTGAGAAGTTTACCTGAAATTTATGTATTCACAATACATACTGGATGATAGAAATGTGAGTTACTTCTACTCTACTGACTTTTGAGTTAGGACTACTAAGATCGCAGTTCTTGGCAAAAACAAGATCACAATCTTTTTTAATATTTTGTAACCATTTCTTCTACGAACATGTTTATCTTGGTCTAGATAATAATTCTGAAGTTTAGTTCAGGAAGATCGTTTCGAAAAAGCCGTAGAAAGATGTAGAATTTTTCCTTTCGATCCATCTCTTTCGAAAGCTATTTCGAAGCAAAGCATTGTGACCGTTCTGTATAGCATTTGCCCCCGACGCTTGTGCCACGGTTGTCTTTCGAAACGAATCTTTCAATGCGATCCTACACGTTAGTTTAGGAGGACTACACTGCCCAGAAAGTCGGCACCCTTTGTGGAGTCGGGTCAGTTGTTGGGGAGCATGTAATTTTCTCCATGAGTATCGTGATTGGTTGTTTCGAAAATAATACGGTTTTAAAATTTGTAATTAAACATGCATATCTTTAAAGACTTTGAGGTATTGTTTTCTTTGAATGTGGCTTGAGGGGGGAAAATTCTTATTTAAATAATATATTATAATTCAACATATTTTCCCAATATTTTAGATTTCACCATTTTATGGACGGCATTTTTTCCCAGAATTACCAAATTTCAGCAATTTTCCCAGAATTACCAAGTCTAGCAGGAATTCACGCAAACACAGTTGATTCTGGGTGATAGATATGCGAGTTAATTCTCCTCTACTGACTTGAGATGCGTATACTAGGACAACATTTTTGGGCAAGAAGACGAACACCATCTTTTTTCATATTTTGCAATCTTTACTTCTGTGAAAATGTTTATTTTGGTCCAGTGAATAATTCCGAGGTATTAGTTCAGGGAAATTCGTTTCGAAAAAGCCGTAGAAAGATTATCGGCATTTTCCTTTTCGTTCCTCTCGTTCAAAAGGTATTCCGAAGCAAAGCGTTGTGACCGCTTTGTCTAGCATCTGCCCCCGATGTTTGTGCCAAGGTTCTCTTTCGAAACGAATCTTTTAATGCGGCCCTACACGCTGGTTTCGGGAAGCCTGCGCTACCCACCGAGTCGGTGCCTTGTGTGGAGGCGGCTTCGTTGTTGCCGACCAAGAGGTTGTTTTCGAGGCGAACGCTTCAATAACGCAGCCCGCCTTCCTTTGGAGGTGCCCGCGCTACAAAGAGCGGCGGACAGGCCCGCCAAGGGGGGTGAGGGGTGGCCCTGGACTAATGGCTTGGGCGGCGCGGACCGGACGGGCTGGTGGCGGAAGGGGAGAGGGTGGTTTTGAAGGTGTTGGCGGTAGAGAAGCTGGGACGTTCTATTCCTGGAAAAGAATGGATTCGCGTATCAAATAGTTGGAGTCGATTCTAGAATAGAATCGAAAGAAAAGAATCGATTCCATAAAGAATCGAATCACATGATCATACAACGAAAGTATCGATACCGGAATCGAGCTAAATTACTATTTAATAAAACTCGTCCAGGTATTAATTAATTAAAATTTAATAACAATAATAGTTTACCACGTGTTCGAAAAAATATTATAGATAAAATAATACAATTAAAATAAAGTAACAGAATATATAATGTATATAATAGTAATAGAACATAAATTAAAAATATAATATATTATTACATCAACAGTAGAATGAACTAATCAACGAAATTGTAAAGGAATCAAAGAAACACTTCACACAACGCGATCTTTACACGAAAAGAGTTATTCTCTCCTGTGAATTGAAAAACTCATTGTCAGCAGAGGATTTTATTTCACTGGTGAGATAATGTACGTGTGTCGCAACGAGTCAATGCATTTGCATTTTCATAGCAAAAATCGCATTAGAACAATAATAGGCGTGCTGCGTTTGAGCTTCCGTGGGATATTACACATTTAACGTGAAAATTATATTTTTTTTGTTTACAATATGCTAATGGAAAAAACAATGTATCGACACTATATATGTTATTCTCTCTTGATCCTTAATAAAATCTTCCTTTCTTTCTCTCTTTCTCTTTTTCTCTTTCTCTCTCTCTCTTTCTCTCTTTCTTTCTCTCTCCCTTTCTCTCTGTCTTTTTCTCTTTTTCCCTCTCTCTCTTTCTCTTTCTCTCTCTCTCCCTCCCTCTCGAGGCAGAAATAACTATTCTTTAACTTAGTTTACAAGATATTGGATGTTTAATTTCATAAATGGGCTTCAAAACTTCTGCCATTGACCATACAATGCATATCATTATTGATTCAACTGATCGGATTTACTTAAGAAAAATAAATAAATAAATAAATTCCTTAAAATCTCAACCTCTCGTTACCGAAA
>BOPP01000192.1:856604-866969 GCA_017312745.1 Gryllus bimaculatus | reverse complement strand
AAGATCCTCAAGCCTAAATGACGCCTCTGAGCTAAATTGAAATCGCCGGTTTCTCGCCCAAGAAATACCTCCTTTCTCTGCTAGTTAGTGAAAGGAGCGTAGCAAAATTTGCGTGGTTAGACGGAAGAGCAGGCCTGATGGCCTGAGTCTTGCCACGTAAAATAAGGCTTCAATTCAGTTCAATATTGAGAGTCCAGTAACTCGTCTGTTTACAATGCTGTGAGCAGTGTCTGGCACAGCTAAGCAAAGATTTAGAGTATTTGAACATACAGGACGTTGTGAATGTATGGGACGGACATCTTTTGCAACTTGAACTTGTGAGAACATTGATAGGTAAAGATCAGTGAAGCGTCGAACCAGGGGCCTCTTCTGTGAGACTGAATGGTTCTTGTCTATTCAAGACCAAGTTGTCAAAATCAGAGCACGCAATACAATCATTTGGGATCAGCAAATTGACAAGCACCGACTTAGATGGCCGAGGTGGCTAAGAGCGTGTACCGACTCCGTGCTTCGGTCCGAACGGTCTCGGGTTCTAGTCTTGTTGTTTGTCCCTTATCTCTCAAGTATGTGTTATCAGCTTCCCTTTCCATCACAACACAGCGTTTCTGTACTTTCACTGACGCCTGTGACAATGGGCCCGTAGCGACACTTGAATTGATTAGATTTGGGAAGAAATGTGATGGACAGGTGGCACGCACATCGTGGCCCGTGGAGACATGGATAGCGTAGTTCACCCGCCCACTAGCAGACCGAATTGCTCTACTACTCCTAACCACGGTGGGGGAAAGGATGAGAAGGAAAGGTACTTGTATTGGGTGAGAGATGGTGTGGAAAAGTACCAAGCCGGCTGAGGTAACTCGGAAGATCAGTGATGTCATTGCAGTGCCTCTGGCCGGGGGGGGGGGGTCCTAAGGGTTCCGAGTCTCGACGGGGTGGCAGGATTTTTGATATTAGCTACGTAGTTCGGTTGAGTTCAGCCGGTGTCCTAGAGCGAGAATTCTTGCGACGCTCTGCTCTACTTCATGGTTCCTCCCCATCAACCAGGCGAACGCCTGGAGCATACCCTAACAACGGGTGAACGGACCGCACGGCGATCTTTTCTTCCTCTTTCTTACCGACCACCCTTAACTTAACACACAACTCACACACCTCAAGCACTTCACTACCAGTCATATCGGAAGCCTTAGAGCTTGTCGCGCGGGTGGTGCTACTACCACCTAAACTTAATAAATAATGAATATTTTTATTTAATTTGCGAAATGTCAACTTCTTCAACAGGGGCTCGTAGTTAATAATATAATAATAATTAATAAAAAATATAATTACCCCTCTGAAATGGGTATTAATAATAATAATAATAATAATAATAATAATAATAATAATAAAATAATAATAATATAATAATAATAATATACTAATAATAGTTCGATCCCGTTCCACCCGAAACTACAGAAAATAAGTTGCAAAAAGATCCAAGTTCCATCCCGTTTTCAGGATGTTGCAACCGCTTGGACAGAACATGCTTACCATTGTTAAAAAGATTCATTTTATAAGGCAGGAGGTGTAACAAGAATCCTAAATGTCATTCGGGGGTCTTTAAAAAAAGAATTGAAGGTGTAAGTTTGGTGAGGGTGGCGGAAGAGTGGCCTTGCCGGAGGCGTAGCGTGGCGAGGCAGAACGTGGCGAGGCAGAACGTAGGCGAGGCATGAACGTGGCGGAACCTGAGGCGTGGCATGGCGGAGCCGTAGCGTGTGTGACGGTTGAGCGTGGCGTGGCAGAAGAGGGGCGTTGCAGAGCATAGTGTGCTTTTTCTTCCAAGTAACCACGGGAAAACTGCCGCATCAGAGCAGTCGGGCCGCTAGAAGTCCTACTTCAGCAGAGCGACCAGAACTCTACTGCAGCTATGTATGCTAGTGTCGAAAAATCCTTCTATCCGTAGAAAATCATCAGGACTCTAGTTAGAGGTCAGAGGCTCTGTAGTAACATCAGTTTGATCCCGTGAGTCAACCTCTCCTGGGTGGGACGTGCGGGACTCCTGTGGGGCTTCCGTGGAAAAGGGCCGTGGCGGGGGCGGGGTGGTGTAGGAGGGCCATGTGGGGGCTGAGCGGGGTTGGTGTAAGGTAGGCAGAGGCGGGCGGGGCTGAGTGAAGCGGGGCCTGGAAGGGGCGGAGCGAGGAGGGGAGGTGCGGGGCGAGGAGGGGAGGGGCCGAGCGGGGTGGGAGGGGCAGGCTAGGTGGTGTAGGGTAGAAGCGACATGGGGCGGGGCGGGACGGGGCGGGACGGGACGGACGGGAGCGGGACGGAGTTAAGGCGAGGCGGGGGTAAGGTGGTTTGATAGCGGCGGTGCGGGTGGTGTGGAGGCGGGGAGGGGCGGGGCGGAGCTGCGTGGAAGAGTGGCGGGGGCGGGGGGGAGGGGCGAGAGCGGGGAGGGGCGTGGCGGCTGCAAGCGAGGCCGTGCGCGGGACCGTCCCCCGCAGGAGAGGCGTTGGGCGGGGCGGAGGCTGACGAGCGGCGCGCGTGTGGGGCGCGCATAAATGACTAGCAAGGCGCCGCCCACGCGCGTGCTGCGGGCGCAATGCGCATTCATGTATTCGCGCATCCATCTCGCGCGCGCTACCGCTCCCGCCCACCTCTCTCCCCTTTAAATCACCCGCTCCAACGAGTGCGCGCTCCAAACTCATCTCAAGGCGGCTCCACGCATTCGGCCTTAGCCGAGTAGCGAACCAATCCCTAACAGTTGATGTGTTCGGCGAATCGCAAGCAACCCGTCCACACTACTCGGGATTCGCTGAGCGGTAGCTCGAGATTTGTCGAATGCCGCATGTGTGGAGCCATCTTGATGTCACTGCAATGCCTCGGACCGGAAGGTACTAGGAATCCACTCCCCACTAGGGTGGCAGGAATTTCGACTGCCTTAACTGATTGGTCGAATTAAGTTGCTGTCTGGAGGAGAATTTTAGTGTCCGGCTATTCTGATTGATATATTTCCGTGGTTTCTCCGATCAAAACCAGGCGAATGCCGGAGCAGTACTCTATCAAACGGGCCACGGACTGTGCGCCATCTTTCCTTCCTCTTCCTTGTTCTATCCGCTCCCCTTACATGCACTTACCCTAACGCTCTCTACACAAGCACCTCTGCCGGGAGACCGGTCTGGAGACTAGAGCTTGTCCCGGCTGAAGCGGTGCCCCGCGAGATACCTGGTTGGGGAAAACTCCGCTAGCAGACGGTCGGTCTGCGCCAGATCTCGCCATCCAGCCGGGAAGTCCGTTGCCACCGCCCGAGCAAAATGCGTGAATTACACTTACGTGACTAATGACCTTTGCAGTAGGTGCGGTCTTGTGCTTCAGCGATATCTAGTGGCGTTACAACGACATTAACGGTATAAAAACGTGCTTGAAGAAAAAAACACGTAGATGTGCACACTTTCTTGGTGATCGGTCACACGCTGCAGGAGTCCATTAATCTGGTTCATACCAATATATATCCAATAAAATTAATCCAATCTAAAATCCAATAAAATTTTAGATCTAATTCAACTCTGACATTTCCCTTTAAACTCAGTGGTGCATGTAGGTGTGTATACAAGTTTGTGTGTAAGTGGGAGAAAACCAATGGAATGAGGACGAAGAGGCACGCTGTCCGTGGCCAAGTGCAAGAGTGAAGAAGCGCGGTCCGTGCCCCGTGCCGTGTGCTAGATTACCGTTCCCGCAATCGCCCGGTCCTGATTGGAAAAAACACAGAAAACCACCGATCACAACAGCCGGCCACTCGAATTGTCTTCCAGGTAATATTAAAAGCCTGGTTTAAACCAAGCGACACACCCATATAATTGTCTTACGTTTAGAAAGTACAACATAGACTTTTTTTACTCTTTTGTCAATACGTCGCCAGGAAAGCAGCACCTCGTTATCGTCAACCGTTAGAGGAAGCGCCGGGTGAACGTTTTGTCACTCGCTGTCGTGTGTATTTGAAAAGGAGGCGTGGAGACGCACGACCGCAGGGAAGTTTGACCTCGCTTGACCACGCCCGGAATTTTGCAGTTCCTTTTTTTAACTGTGACAAGAGCTTGCGTTGTGCAAACCTCAACCTGTGCGCGCGTTCAGTCTATAAACAAAAGAGATGCAACGTGGAAAACCCTTGCGACCAGAAATATAATGAAGGCTCGTTAATGGGAATTGGTCAAAGGGAAGTAATTTGCCTACGTCAATGTGTAGTCGTTTGCCTACGTTTCGGAAAAATGGAATACATTTTTCGCAACATTTAACAAATAATAAATTGTTCTATTACTTTGCATTGACCAAGCCTTGGGAACCTACCTTCATTTCAGAACATGAAGTTTGTTTTGATATTTGGGATGCAGGATCGTCGACTCTTGTACTTGGCGTACACGTCATTCCACGGATGGTGCCATAATCTGATAAGGAAAGCAACAAAATGAAAAGTAACAGTAAAGGTTCGTATTTTTTTAAACTTAATAAATTAATTATTCAGGAATGTGGTAGCACGTATGTATAATTGCAAAGTAACACGTAATGATCTTACCCACGTTTAATATGCAACATCCTACCCGATCGAATGCTTCAATATTTTGACAAATTTTTAAACTGTCAGAAACATGATTACTGATATTACCGTTAATTCTCCTCGAATACATCGGCTGAAATAAAGAGCTATTTAATCTATTGCAGGAAGGTTGAAATATGGATGTAATAGTATGTAATTTAGTCTAATATGAAGACGTAAGTAAAATGAATATATTTAGGAGATCAAATGAGGTTTAAAGGGCAATGTCAAAGTTGAATTAGATCTAAAATTTTATTGGAATATGGAAGCTCTTGCATTCCTGTTTGTGGCTGAATGCTCGAACAGCAACTCAAGGAAAACAAAGAAGTCCGATCCGGATGGCCGAGATCGTTAAGGCAGTAGTGTCGTAGCGATTTCGGAAAGAAGAGTCGCGGGTTCGAAACCCGCTTCCGACAAGGTTGTATTTGTGTTCGTCCTTTCACCCTGTATCATCACCATATCCTGTCATCTTCACAGTTACCATTCCGTTAAATACATTAGTTGTCTCTAATGACCTCGTAGATGTTGATGCGACGTTAAATAACAAAACAAAACAAAATAACAACAAAAAAAACAACAAAGAATACAATAGCCGTTCCCGATAGCCTAGATCGCTAAGGCAGTCGTGCAGTAGCGATCTCGGATGGAAGGGTCGCGGTTTCGAGTCCCGCCTCGGGCATGTGTGTGTTTGGTTATGTCTTTGTGTTGTCCTTACATGTCGTGTTCCCCCTCCTCAAAGGAAGAAACTCAAGAAAGTTGTCTGTACATGACCCAGAAGTTAAAATGCGACCTAAAAAATATAGAATCCCCTGATATGAGATCTTGCGGTCAATCTTCGGATATACAACGGTTGAATTGAATTTGCCTTATTTTACGTGGCGAGACTCGGGCCATCAGGCCCGCTCTTCCGTCTGACCACGCAAATTTCGCTACGCTCCTTTCACCAACTATCAGAGAAAGGAGGTATTTTTTGGGCGAGAAAAAGGCGATTTGAATTTAGCTCAGAGGCGTCATTTAGGCTTGAGAATCTTTTCAGTGCAAGTAAATCTACTAACATGGGACAGCCGGCTTTACTTCCCCTCCAAAGGAAGGCGAACGAAGGATTTTTTCGTTCTTAAAAATCCACGGCTTCGATCGGGTTTGAACACGCCCACTTGGGTACAACATTCCGGTACGGTTACCGTTACACCATCGCCGTTGGTTGGGTTGATCGAATCAGGAACGACAAAGTAAGACGCATACTGGGAGTTAAAAGTACATTAGAGTAAATGAAGGACTACCGGACAAATTGGCTCTTTCATGTGAAAAGAACGATTGAGAGCCGATTTCCAAAAATGTTCTATACGTACGAGGCCTCAGAAACACACAATGGATGACGCCAACAGAAGGAATGGAAGAGTCAGTTCTAGAAACATTGGGACGACACAGCCTAAAGGAAACTAATCCTTACCGAAGTTAATTGTAATGATTACGATTGTCATAAAAGATATTTTAATTTGTACGGATACAATTTAAGATCACGATATGTAAATGTCAAATATAGAAAAAATCATGAACTTATATATGGGTCAGGTTAGAACGAAAGACAAAGTAAGATATACTAGGTCAATTGTTTGTTCCAGAAGTGATTGTTTCTCATGTCTCTCATCTTTTTTATATTAATAAAACGTATCCAATATTTTATGACAATCCTTTATTATCAGCAATTACACGACGTTTCGTAACATGATTAGTTACATCTTCAGGTTTCTTAATGAGCGAACTATTGTCTCGCTGTGTTACATCATTAAGTTTCACCAGTAGAAAGTTTCTACAGAAGAACACTCGAGGTAGAACAGTCGAACACATTGTGATCATAAGCGTTCAAATAATTTCAAAATAAGAACATTGCTTTCATTATATATATTGACAATTCGGAAGGAGTCTTTTATTTAATCTACAAATGTCTCATGTCTGTTATATGGGTTGAATTCTCAGTGCAGCACCGTAGAGAATCCTAGCTACGTGACCCGGACGATGACTAGTTCTGACCGTAATAACAAATAGCTCGGTAGAATTCGACCAATGACTGGAGAAGATATTCATACGGCGGGAGGTCTGGTTTGTGCGCGCATTGCAAACGAGCAGCGTAGAGGAATCGCGAATCAACCTTCGCCTGCCGGTCGTCGCGCGGGGCTCCTCCTCCTCCCTCCCGGATGCGCGGCCGAGTGGCGCCCTTGATCCCAATCGGTTCCCGACCGACTCTCCGCGCGGCGCCGCCGCCTTCCGGGCGACCATCGCTCCCCGCCTTCGACGCACTCGGCGGTGCAATGCTACAGTCCTTGGCCTGTCTATTAGACGATAGAGGTACAGTGTACAGTCCTTTTCCTGTCTAATAGACGATAGAGGTACAGTGGTACAGTCCTTTTCCTGTCTAATAGACGATAGAGGTACAGTGTACAGTCCTTTTCCTGTCTAATAGACGATAGAGGTACAGTGTACATTCCTTTTCCTGTCTAATAGACGATAGAGGTACAGTGTACAGTCCTTTTCCTATCTAATAGACGATAGAGGCACAGTTGTAAGTCCTTTACCAGCTTAATAGCTGATAAAGGTACAGTGGTACAGTCCTTTTCCTGTCTAAAAGCGATAGAGGTACATTGGTACAGTCCTTTTCCAGTCTTATATGCAATAGAGGTTCAGTGGTGAAGTCCTATTCCTGTCTAATAAGCAATAGAGGTTCAGTGGTGAAGTCCTATTCCTGTCTAATAAGCAATAGAGGTTCAGTGGTGAAGTCATATTCCTGTCTAATAAGCAATAGAGGTACAGTGGTGCAATCATTTTCCTCTCTAATAGGGGATTGTGATCATACGAGCGCGCAGAACGAATAAATCTACGTTCAGAGGAAAAAGGGAACCCAGAAAAGTAGTTTGCCCCCTTCCATTCGTGTCTTAGGCTGCGCGTGCCCTGAACCGGTGACAGTTCAATCCTGAACTAGTGTCAACGTGAAATTTTTAAATTAACATAGCACGAGCAAATGCAAGTAATGTTTCTGTAATTGAATTTAAATAACTATTTAAAGGTTTAATTGTCAAATTTTAATTTATTGTTTGTGTTTCTAAAAATGAATCAATGGCCAGTTAATTGCAAAATTGCATGCGAGTCGTAGATTGTTTTTTTAATGGTAATATTTTATTCACTTTTACTTTTTCGCACTATAATCTCAAAACAAACACATCCTATGGTTTGATATTATATGCTTACATCATAGAGCAGTGGGGGTAGTGTCTTTGATATCAAACAAAAGTTTATTTTTGTAGCGTCAATATTGGGTGAAATTACCTAAACGTGACTAGAGCCCTTCAGAGTTTAATCTGGGATCTAAAGTAACATTTGTTTTCAAAATTGCTATTTATAGATGGTATTACCTTCATATTTAATTACTTTCATTACAATCAATTTCGTGCGGATTAACGTGCGACTAATTTATTAACTTTCTAATTAATAAATACTCTTTGTTTTTTGTTTTATTACTTAACTAGTAAGCACATCATTTGCGTCAAAATTGGATGTTTTGGGTATTAAACATTTTTGAGATTGCTGTAATTTTCACGGGTACAAATAAACGTACGTAGCAGCATGTCAGATTAAACTGTAGCTCTTTGAATGGGCAAGTCGTGCGTAAAAATCGCTACTTGGCTCCCCGGGACACAAAAACGATCAGCATTTTTAGTCATATTTAGTTTACCACTGGAATTTCATGAATATAATTTTGTTTACTTTAACTCAGTGTTTTTCGTTCGATGTTTGTATAAAATACACGATCAGAAAATGCTGCAAAACATCAAGTGGGCAAAAACTAACAAAATGTATGTATAAATAAAGAGCTTATTTTCTAAGTGACAAATCTCCATTTCAATTTCATTCATAGTTTTATTATCAACATCTTCTGTAGATTCTTTTCCATCATTCTACCAAATATTTTGTTCGAAAATTGCGTTTGTCGTATGTTAACGATATCGGAAAACCGTTGAATCCTACCTTGAACAAGAGGCTGAAGTTGAATAGTTTCTCTTTGTGGAAAAGTGAATTTCTCGGAGATGAGCCTTTCGAAATACGTTCCTCAATTATTTGCGCTTTTCGTCATTACCGCGGATTTTGCTTCGTCGTCGAATGCGCGCTTCGCAGCTCGTTTCGGAACAGCGTGCGCCGGCTCCTAAGTAGCGAAGCGTGATCACGCGCACGCACGCCGCGTGCTCCGAGCACGGCCACCGCATTCGGCACGCCTACGTTCACTCACTTACACACACTCGCTCGCGCGCGCTTGGAGGCCTGGGTCGAATCCCGGACGGGGGCCTGGCCGATTAGATTCGCTGTGTCTGGCTGTGGGAGCTTAGGGGGTACGATTGATTGATTAGTGATCCCGAATGCGTTAACTACGAACGTCATTATTTCCGTAACTATAGTGGATTTTTTTATCGAGGGGGGTGGCGGTGATCTTTCTTCGCTGGATGGTCAGATTCAGCTCAGCCCCTTCGGGTTGAGATTCGTCCCCTCCCAGGTATCTCCCTCCAGGGGGCACGGCCCCTCCCGGGGCAAACTCTAAGCTCCCGACGCGTCTGGTAGTATAGTGCTTGTAAGTGTATGAGTGTGAGAGAGAGTAAGGGTTGAGGGTAGGAGAAAGAAAAGAAGGAAAGATTGCGCGCGGTTCGTTTGTTAGGGTACTGCTCCTGCATTCGCCTGGTGTTGAACGGAGACTATGGGAAACTACCGATCAGAGTAGCCAGCCGTTAAAATTCTTCTAAAGTCAGCGGATGATTTCGATGTATTTACTTGTGTGTAGCAAGGGTCGAAAAATCCTGCCACTGTCAGGATTCGAACCCTAGGACTTCTGTGAGAGGCACTGCAGCGACATCAGTTGATGCCCTGAACCGTCTAAGGCGGTGGAGGGGTCTATGAGGAAAATCGGACGGAACGCATTGTTGTTAAATTAAAAGTCTGATGCGAAGATTTTAGAACATTGTATTTTCTTGGCATGAAACTGTTTTAAAACAAGTTCACCATCTAGCGGGTGTGGAACACTCGCACCTCCCGTGATATAAACAGGCACTGCACTTTCGGGACTAATAACCAAAGCAGTTGGAGAGACCGGAAATACGAATTAAACAACCAATCACATTTTGATGATTTCTTTTAATCATTATGGGATTCGTCCGCCTCTAAAGCGGTTCATGCACGAGCAAACCCGGCTTTCAAGAGCGACCAGCGCCGACTTGAAATTTGTCGTCGGCGCAGTGGACCAGGCATGCGGTGGCGACAACCGTTCTTGCAAGCTGTGTTCGCTCGTGTGTTGGTATCTTAAGGGAAGGAAAGATCGCGCGCGGTCAATTACGCGTTGTTTAAGATACTGCTCTTGAATCCGCGTGGAATGGACCGGAGGACATAACGAAAAAACAGTCAGACCAGCCGTCATTTAGAATTCTCCTCAAAGTGACAGTCAGCTGGCTTGCACCCAAGAGTTTATTGGATGTCGAATGTCGTTGCAATGTTGCGATTTGAGTCTTAAATTAATGAAATATTTTGAACTTGGCATAAAATGAGCATCCGGGACTTCAGCCTTATTGTACCTGTTTTGTTACGTGGTAATTTTGCGGGAGGTCAGAGGGAATTCTGCTCTTGAAACTAGAAACTCCTAATCCATTGAAAGAAGATTGCACAATTTAAAAAAGTAGTGGTGTTTTTATAATACACTAAACATATTCTATCTAACACAACTAGTTCACAAAAAAACAACGATTTAAAAGTATCAAAACATTGCCTCT
>BOPP01000192.1:830899-856466 GCA_017312745.1 Gryllus bimaculatus | reverse complement strand
ACTCAATCACTCACTCAATCACTCACTCAATCACTCACTCAATCACTCACTCAATCACTCACTCACTCTTCCATGTCATGCCATTCGCTCTTTCCACCCTCCCGCAGTACATTGGGAATGGCACTAATGCCTCCAGCAGAGGTCAACCTTGGTCGTATTCTGTTTTCTCCACCTCCATTTTTTATGAAGTGGTTAATCCTTTGTGCTCACAAGCGCAGAAACGATGTGGAATAGAAGGGAGTTCCTTTATTGCATTTCTAGAGTAGTTTGAACAAACTCTGCTGTTTCTTGGGCTTTATACAATGTGGAAGGAAATTAAAATGAGGTCAGTTTTTATACAGTATTTGAAACAAACCTTAACCTTGTGGAATCCTCTAAATGAATAATCAGACATAACCTACACAGTTGAAGTATGAGTCAATGCTGCAGACCGTGGTCCTAGACCGCTAAGGCATTATAGCGTTTGAGATCTCGGCCATCGGATCCGTTATAATAATAATAATAATAATAATAATAATAATAATAATAATAATATCACATTTAATTCATTGTGTTTTCATGTAGATCCAAATTTAAAGAAAGGAAGTGTTAATATATCGTATTCCTGTTTTACGTCGTTTGCACCGTTCAATGCCTAGAGACCGCCTCCCCACTTCCTGGTTGAGACTTATTAATCCAGGCGTAGCCACGGAAACCTCGTTCATCTCACGTATAGCGCTTGTGAACTCACGTTGGTCATATATCAATGATAATCTTTTGGGAAAATGGGACCTGAAAGAAAAATGTAGGTAAAGGGTGTAGTTAAAATAAATGTTATCATTATCATTTTTCGAAGAAATAATTGGTTTCAAATATTCGAGCTGGAACATTTCCTCTGAGCGTGAAAAAAAGTAAAACATTTATGATATAAATGTATTTTTGTGTTCTTGTTACCCCATACATGTATTTCAGATTTTTAAATTTTGTGCCACGAATCTGGTCCACCGATTATTGGCCCTCCTTGGGCCTCATCGAATCTACACTCATGCATTTTTGATTCTCCGCTCTGAATTAGGTTTTCCCCAAATCACTCGAATTAACACTCTAAACGTTCCAGCTAAGGCAAGCTTGAACACTAACAAATGTTGTATATGATTTGTCACTTGACGGCCCTTACACGAAGCTTTGTTTAGTAGTGGAAGCACAAAGTGAACAAGTTGCAAGTTAGCTTAAAAGATGTTTCCCTCTGTGACAACCAGTTTTGTCAAACATCAGCGTTTATAAAATTCGTGTGTGTTATTTATTATATGTCAGAGAGCAAGAACATTGCAGTCTCTGTGCTATCGCATGTAGGCTGCATGAGACGAACAATAGCCGGGACGCAAGTCCACACTACTTCTCATGGAAATAATAAACTCAACTAGTAAATAAATAACACACCGCTGATATCTATCTAAGCTTATTATTCACCTTTTTTTGCTTATGATGTTTTAGTGCTTGGGTGTGATGACAATACACTGAGTACTTCGTATCGGAAATGATATTGTTGGGTATAAACGTGTTACCTTTACAAGTCAACTTTCACATCAATAAAATGTCTTCAAAATGCTCTCTCAAATTCTATTAAGGTGCTCGGAGCCTTAACAATTCCCTTTACATGTCCGGTAGTATGGGGATCAAGAATTGTGATGTAATAGATGTCAATGTCCATCATCATGCTTTAAAATATTCACGGCCCTTTTTGACTGCACATTTGTATAAAAGGTTTAGAAAGTAGATATAACCGCAAAACACCAACACGATAACGCGGTAGTATATATGAGTATGCGTGTGTACCAATGTTTTCTCTAATTCTGTAAGTTTCGTCTCTTGTGTTGCAGGTGAGTGAATTGGGAAGCAATGGACTGTGACTGTGGAGAAGCTTGAATGCATGACCGTTATTTGTGAGTAGTTATCAGTTCTCATTGCAGTTGTATGTTTTAATATTACGATTTAATTATTCGTAATAAATCATATTTAAACTGTGAATTAATATTTTGCACATTGGGTAAATTGACGCAGAGAGTGGGTTTAAATATTGGTTAATAGACTTCTAGTTCGTGTCTTGAAATGGGCATTTTGAAGGTTGACATCATAAAAGCTTTTATCAAACATATGGTAACATTTTTGAACATACGATGTTTTTGAAATCTCACGTTCAAAAAATATTTCAAAACTTATAACGAATAATAATTTTTAAAGACCCACCTTGATGGAAAGATGGGTGAGCTAGTCCGGCGCACTGACTTTTGCATGTTCTGCGCAGCACCAATTTACTTCGCGAACCACGTGACCACAGCACGGGCACTGCATTTGAATAATCAGACCAGATCAACGAGCTAGAAAATACGTCATAGAGTGACCAATCATTTATAAGCGGAATGACAATATGTACTATGTGTTAATTTTGGTATCTGGCTGAATTTAATTTTCCCGCAAATATTTTGTCGCAAACGGTGTTTAAAGCTCATTTGCGATGATTATGCTCAATATAATTTTATTCTGAGTTGACAATTTCAAATAAATATAATATATTTCGTTTTAGTGGATACAATCTTCAAATCCTGAGAAGAGCCAGGATTGTAAATCTCTTGATATAACGCGACCCAATTTGTACAACCCTTATTTTTAAACCTCGCGGCAATTGCAGTATCCGCGAACTCGTAGTAAGCACCATGCCCGCGACCTTGACACATCTAATTTACAAGAAGGATTTTTGCCAAGTTTATAAAATGTGGAAGAATGTATAAAAGGTTACCCACTGAAGAGGTCCGAATCCTGCCCACCTCAACTTCAACAGAAGTAAAGAAAAACGACTCACTTGTGCACACAGCCGGATTTAAGTGTTGCGGGCCCCCCAGGCACAAAATTGTGTTTACCCCCACCTCCGCCTTAAAAATAGCTCCAACTTTGCGCCTCCACTATCTTTGGACCCGGGGACTGTTAATTTGAGCGTGGATCATTTGGTTTGCGTAAACAATTAACACATTCTGTTGCAAGTAGTGAAATAACGTATAGTTCATATTAGAATATTTTAAAAAATTTAAGTTTTAAAAAAAATTAATTAAGTTTTTTTAAAAAATCTTCGAAATTCCAAATACACAATTTGTAGTAAAATAGACTATTTGAGTAACAATTATTTTGCAGATAAAATTTGGAGCAAATTTTTCCCGGGGTGCGGGACCCCTCATGGATGGGGGTCCCCAAGGATCTGCTTGTCTTGCTTGTAGGTAAATCCGACCCTACTTGTGCCCAGAAAAGCTTGTGTGGTAATCTGAGGTAGGGGAGGGGCGTATAGACAGCGCGGGCTCGCTAGAGGCGCATGCGCTAAGGACACGCGCGCGGCGCGAGAGGGAAGTGGCGATGAGTGCTATCCACAGCGGCGTCGGAATCCCGCCATTAGCACGCAAATGAAGGCGCACGGGGGGGAGCACATAAATCGGCTTTTGGCGCCACGACTCTAATGAGGACCCGCGCCGAGCCGCCCCACCGGCAGCCTCTATTGCGCACGCTCCGTCGCACTCGCTACCGGCTACCGCATCACCGCTACCGCACCACCGATAAACGCCACCACCTGGCTACTGCACAACACGTACCGCCACCACGCTTTCACCGGCCACCACCGCTAACCGCACCACGCTACCGCACCACCGTACCCGCCACACCGCTACGCCCCACGCTAGCACACCGCTACGCACGCCGTACCGCCACCACCGGCTACCGCACCGACGCTAACCGCCACCACTGTTCTACCGCGCCACCGCTATACCGCGCCACCGCTACGCCGCCACCGCTACGCCGCCAACCGTACCCAGCCCCACGCTAACTGGCGCCACCGCTACCGCCGCACGTACCGCCGCCACCGCTACGCCGCACGCTACCGGCGCACCGCTACCGCGGCCATCCGTACCGCCGGCCACGTACGCCGCCAGCGTACGGCCGCCACCGCTACCGCCGCGCCACCGCTACCGCGCCACCTGCTACGCCCGCCACGCTTACGCCGCACCGTACGGGAACGCTACCTGGCGCAACGCTACCGGCGCATCCGCTACCCGCGCCGCCACCGCTACCGCCGCACCGCTACCGCCGCACGCTTACCGCCGCCACCGCTAACGCCGCCACCGCTACCACGCCGCACCGTACCGCCGCCACCGCTACCGCGCCAACCGCTACCGCGCCACCGCTACGCCGCCACCGCTAACCGCCGCCACGCGTCCGGCCGCCACCAGCTACCGCGCACGCTACGCCGCCACGCTACCGCCGCCACGCTACCGCCGCCACCGCTCCGGCCGCCCCGCTAACAGCGCCACCGCTATGCCGCCACCGCCTAGCGCCGCCACCGCTACCGCGCACCGCTACCGCCGCCACCGTAACCCGCTCCGACGGCTACCTTGTGCCGCGCCGCCACCGTAACCGCCGCCACCAGCTAACGCCGCACAGCTACCGCCGCACCGCTACCGCGCACCGCTACCCGCGCCCTACGCCGACGCTACGCGCACCGGTACGCGAACCCCCACCGCCCCCGCCGCCCCGCTACCGCCCGCGCACCGCTACGCGCCACCGCTAACCGCCGGCCACCGCTACCGGCCGCGCACGCTACCGGCCACCGCTACCGCGCCACCGCTAACCGCCGCACCGCTACCAGCCGCCACGCTACTGCGCCATCCGCTAACCGCCGCCACCGCTACCGCCGCCACCGCTACGCCGCCACCGCTACCGACGCCACCGCACCGCCGCCACCGCTACGCCGCCAACCGCTTTACCGGCGCCACCGCTAACCGCCGCACTCGCTAACAGCGCACCGCTACCGCGCACCGCTACGCACGCGCTAACGCGCACCGCTACGGCACCGCTACGCGCCGCCGCCGCTACCGGCGCCGGTCGCTACCGCCGCCGACCGCTACCGGGCCGGCCCGCCGCTACCGCCGCGCCGCTACCCCCGCGCCCGCGCTACCGGCGCCGCCGCTACTGCGCGCCGCTACGGCCACGCCGCTCCGCTAGCCACCACACGGTACAGACATCACCGGTAGCGCACCAACCTGCTACCGGCGCCACGCTACCGCCATTACGCTGCAACTTTCACTGCTACTCTACTGCGGGCAAGACGCCGCCGCATCGTCACTGTTGTTTCTCCGTCGTCTCTGTCACAACAACTGCAACCGGTCACCCTCACCATCACCATCACATCCTGCCGCAACGCACCGCCACCCTATTGCAGCACAGCCACTGCCACCCCACCCACGCGGACAGCTTGCATCTCTACTTGTTGGTCTGTGTTAGTGCAGCGTCGTAGGGCACGTGGCGGTGGAGAGGTGCATGGGGGGGGGGGAATGGGAGCATGTGAAGGGACGTGGCAAAGAGGTAGGTGCATAATGTGCTAGATGGCTTTGGGTTTCCATACTTCCTCGTATTTTCCTTGCAAGTCTTTTCTCTTTTTTCCTGTCCTATTCCGTTCCATTCTTGCCCGTAACTATCTCTTTGTCGCCTTGTTCCTGCGTTTTTGCGATTCATATTAGTATAGTTTCCTTATTTTTTGTTTTTTTACCTTTACTGGTATAATCGGTTTAACTATTTCTTTCTATTATTATCATAATTCTTACGTTTTCCTTCCTTTTCCCTCTTAGGCCAGGATGCTCTATCTGATTTGATTTAGGTACTTCTTTCGACTTTCTTTTTGCTGAGTAAATCTTGTGCTTCTTTTATTGTAAGTAATTTGGTAATACATCACTCTCTTTTATGTGACTATTGTTGATCCGGTATGTCTGCAAGTGTAAACAGACATCGTCGAATTCGTACTTCTTTCGAATTTTTTCAGATGTCTTTAGAAATTTTATATGGTTTTCTCGCCATTTTCTTAGAGTGAATTTCTGGTTTTTCAATGGTAGGGGTTGGAAATTTTCAATTGAGTGGTTCAATGTTTTTCATGGTGAGGGTGAGAATTTTTCAAGCGTGTTGTTGTTGTTTGAGTTATCCAGTGGGGTTGTTTGAGTTACTCAGTGGGGTTGTTTGAGTTATCATGGGGTTGTTGTGAGTTATCCAGTGGGGTTGTTTGAGTCTACCAGTGGGGGTTGTTTGAGTTATCCAGTGGGGTTTTGAGTACGTCGTTTAGTCTAGTGGGGTTTGTTTTGCGTTGTCCAGTGGGGTTGTTTGAGTTTCCAATGTGGGGTTGTTTGAGTTTTCCCCAGTGGGTTGTTTGAGTTTCCAGTGGGGTGTGTTTGAGTTCCAGTGGGGTTTGTTTGAGTTTTCCAGTGGGTTGCATTGAGTTTATCCAGTGGGGTTGTTTGAGTTATTCCAGTGGGGTTGTTTGACGTATTCCAGTGGGTTGTTTTGAGTTATTCAGTGGCGGTTGTTTGAGTTTCCAGTGGCGTTGTTTGCGTTATTCCAGTGGGTTTGTGTTTCAGTGTTGTGAGTTTTCCAGTGGCGGTTCGTTTGAGTTTCCAGTGGGGTTGTTTGAGTTATCTCAGTGGCGTTGTTTGAGTTTTTCCAGTGGGTTGTTTTGAGTTTCCAGGGGCGTTGTTTGAGTTTTCCAGGGGCGTTGTTGAGTGATTCCAAGGGGCGTTGTTTGAGTTCGGGGGTTGTTAGGATGGGGGTTTGTTGAGTGATTTCCAGGGGGTTTGTTTGAGTTTCCAGTGGGGTTGTTTGAGTTTCCAGTGGCGGGTTGTTTGAGCTTTCTCAGTGGTGTTGTTTGAGTTATCCAGTGGGGTTGTTTGAGTTATCCCAGAGGCGTTGTTTGAGTTTCTCAGTGGCGTTGTTTGAGTTTCCAGTGGCGGTTGTTTTGTTATCCAGTGGGGTTTTCTGAGTCTCTCCAGTGTTGTTGCGTTTGCTGGGTTTGTGAGGTTATCTCCAGTGGCGTTGTTTGAGTTATCCACGTGGTGTTTGAGTTATCCAGTGGCGAGTTGTTTCTGAGTTATTCCAGTGGCGGTTGTTCGATTATTCCAGTGGCGTTTTGTTCGAGTACTCATTTCAAAAATACCCAGTTTGGATGTTTTTACTAAGTTCTAGTTGTTATTTTCTGAGCTCGTATTAACCCGGTCCCGTTATACTCGTGCGTACCTACTAACCTAGCGTGGACGCAATGCGTCGCAAATAGTCCTCATCACGTGCGGCCGCCGCCTCCTCCTCCTCCTTACCCGGCGTGCATTGGAATCGTCACAACAATGAGACGCGTGCCTGCGCGAGGGGGGGAGGGGAGGGGTAGGGAGGGGCGGCGGCGCGGAGGCGGAGCCGGTTCGGCCGGTGGCAGCGCGGCCCGGCCACGCCCTCCGACGCCACATCCGACAGATGACGGCGCGCCGCGCGCCCGCTATGTGTGTCAAGGGTCCCGCACACCCACATTTGCTTCAGCCAAGTTCAGAGGGCCCGGTGCACCTGGAGGCAGGGTTGGAAAAAACACACACAAAAAAAATAAAAGCCAAGCAAACAAGTTTTTTTTGTTTATGTTCGGTTATTTGTTCATTTTTGGTGTATGGTTTATTTTTTGCCTTTGGTTTATTTATGTATTTTACTTTCTCGCTACGGAAAAGAGAGCTGTATGTAATGCTGCACAAAAAAACAGCGAATGTTCGGCAGAAAATCTCTTATTACAGGGCTTTGGTAACGAAAAAGTAGATAAATCCAGATTCTAAATGTAGGGAATAAATCCTCTAACACATGGTGTGGCCAAAATCCTAGTTTCGTGGGTCCTCGATACCGTCCGTTCGTCCGTCCGTCTGTGAACAACATTGGCGGCTTTGTCTCAGACGATTTTCTCCGAAATTGATATTGTCCAGTCGATGTGGCTGATGTCGCTGCACCTTCAATTTGAAACCCATATTTTAATTTAGGGGGTAGTTTACATGAAGCCCCTGTGACATTTTCCAAATTGTCAAAACATTGTCTTAATCGTTTTTTAATTTCATTCTTTTTGTTTGTTAATGACGTTGAAGAGAATGATGCAGGTCTCTTGTTCGTTAAAAACTCTGATTTTTCGAAAATTGCAAAAATTCAAAAAAATGTAGTTCAGTTGTTGTACCACTGCGACTGCACTAAAGTGCACTTACTGAACTAACTTACCAGCCTTCGGATACAATTGCGCCATTGCGGGTCGTAAGTCCGTATCGGACATTGTGCTCACGTATCTTGTGAGCCCTTTACCTTTAGTTGTGTGGTGGAGGAAGGGAGCCAGAGATGAGAAGGAGCGGACGGAGCGACGTGGGATACCTGGGCATATCACCGCTCACATGGGGAGTCCTCCGATTGCATCCCGAAGTCAGGTTTCCCTCGCACTCGCTTGCCAGCTAATCCCCTTTCACTTTTGTCCACCGGAGGAGGAATAGCCCGATTGCATCCCGGCCGGCGTTTTGTGTCGGGGAGGAGGAAACAATTTAGTCAAGTTTCCAGTCATGAGTAATGCAAGTATGTTCACGAACTAGCCCAGAGAAAACCTGGAATACAGGTGCTGCATATATTAAGGGAAGGCCAAGGACCCCTTTTCTCTCCTCCTTGCAGCAGCCTACAGAATAAGTAGAAAGAAATTTCAATATTTTGTAAACATTCTCTGCAGGTGAATTCCAAGCTTTCCTTAGTCTTTCTATCAGATTAGCGCAATACAAAAGTAAGAAAACACTACACTAAAAGGAGTATTTATTCTGTTTCTGTTTCCTTTTCTTGAAATGTGAAAGGGAAAGGAATATCGTAGACGCTGATATCAGTGCGAGCTCTTCCTGGTACTCACGAAGAAAACCGAACGGGATTCAATTGGCTATAACTTTTGGATGTGGGAGATTAAAGGCTTAGGGAAAGTTGTCTGCGGAAAGCAGTCGGGGTAGGTCCAAGCTACCGTATGCAAATAGCGGACCAAATAATCCCTTGATCTGTTCTCGCAGAACGTACTTTCTAAATCTACATGTAAATTGCGGACCAAAGCAACACCGGTAAGGAAAAGGACGGATTGATCCGGTAAGGGCGTCCGGGGAACTGCCACCGCGCTGCTGTCTAGCGTTTCTTGTGACTTATTGAAAATCCTTCAGACTCGCTCCTCAGTCAAAATGAATGGCAAAGAAAGAACTAGAGAAGTGATCAAATTTCAAGTTCCGTGTTGTAGAATATTAGCATAGAAATGGATGAATATACAAAATAGTAAGAAAAGCAGGATTAATTCAATCAACAAATGTTTCAATTGAATGAAAATCAACTTTAACCAAACCTTATTTCAAACGAAATATGCCAGTCTTAAGTCTGAAAAATTGTAGAGAAAGTTGTGTTTTTAATCTAATAGCTATGAAAATGTTCTTAGAAAATAAAATGCCACCTTCCACTTTTATCTGGAAAGGGGATGAGGAAGTCTGTCCACAATTAACGTATGCCCTTCTCTTGGTCGGTCCGCAGTTTACATATGGGTTAAATTCTCATTTAAAATTCTCTCTCGTCCAAGCAAACATCTTAATCCAGATTCGAACTCCAGAGCAGAAACCGACCCTTTAAACAGCGACTGCTAAGTCACGTATGCCTCAGCGACATTCGTTGTTCAGTTCGAGTGATCGCTTTTACTATAGTTTTACTGTATGGTATTGTATTACAGAAGTGAGGTACTTGCATATTGTGTATTCCATTGAGGTGTGACCGCACAAACAATACAAATGAATGTTATTACGCTACTTAAGGAATACTATAGGGCGAAGGACTAAGTAGTTTTGTCAGATATGAATACCCCCAGTTTTTTCAAAGTTGGCGCTGCATAATATTCTTCTCGACCTGTCGAACCGCAAAGATGACACAGGGCTACACTTGCCACTACAGCGCCTCTAACCGGAGATACTGTATTCGAGTCCACACGGTAGCGAACTTTCGACACTGGCTACGTAGTGGGGCCGAATTCAAAAATACTGACAGTCTGGACGAGATTTCTAGAGGCCGGTTGGTCTCTTTGGTCGTTTTCCGTGGTTTCTCTTTTCAATATCAAGTGAATGCTGGAACCCGAACAAATGATCCACGGTCCGCACGCGATGTTTCCTTCCTCTTCCTATCCTCTCCCCTTATTCACACGAACTTATACTTAAAGGCACTACACCTCCGCATGTCGGGACACCAGTTGGGAACGTAGAGCTTGCCACGGGTGGGACGGTGTCCCTGGAGAAGAGATACGTAGAAAGGTGAAACAACGTAAACCGAACTGTAAGTTGGTGACTGATCTCACTTGTCAAGGGGAAGAAACACTACATCCAGACAGTCTTCTTCCCCACTAACGACACATTCGGTACTAATGACCTTAGCAGTTCACGCCTCCTGAAACAAAATACACAATCAATCGGAGCTAACTCTTAGAATATATTGGCAATGCTTCTCAGAAACTGAGAAATACTGAAGGGTACATTTAGACAAGATAATATTTCTTTTACGTTAAAAAGAAAAAAATAATTATAATATGAATATTAGAAAATATTGAGGGAAGGGTTGTGTTCAAGAGAGGATGTCGAGTGGATGGACACCCCTGCCTCGGAAGGACTATGTTGAGCAGGTGCTCTGCCATCTCAGGGCCAAAGGGCTGCCCTTCTGGCATTATCCCTCACCCAACAGACTGGAGGTCATTGGGAAATGAGACAGGGGGAAGACAAAGTAGGCCGCAAATTCGCTTTCCTTTAATTTTTCCCCTTTATATTTATTTTACATTGACAGACAGAACAACTTTTGGACGTGAGGCTCTTCAGTTCATTGGCCGAGTTATCTTTTTTTTATCAAGGAAGTGTGAAGGGCTTACTTCTTGTCACCTCTCTGGTAGTGATTTCATTAAGTTATGCCTTCAATCAAGGTTATTGCGAGGAAAATTCTTCAAACATTCGTTAGAGTGCGATGACGTGACTCGGAAAGGAATATAATGGGAGAGACTAGTAAATGCTAGAAATGTTCTTACCCTATCTAATGTCAAAGAGATATTGAGGGACAATGTGAAATGGGAGTCCGTTTCTTATAGGAGGGAGAGTGGCGGTTGATCAGTTCCTGGTTCGTGAGTAACTTCTCGTACATGATTTAAATTATTGAAGAAATTAGCATTCATTCGTAATCCAATTATCCGAAATAAGCAGGGATCGGTACGATTCGCAAAAGGGAAATTCAAATGATGGAATAATGCGATAAGATTAAGTAAAAATCACGCGAAACACAGAAAAAAAACTGTAATCAATTTAATATAATTTACTAAATGTCAAAAACTTTCAAATTGAATGATTTATGGAAGAGAAGTATCACAAAAAATGCAATGAAATTGTTTACCAAACAAATGTAAGAAAATTGCTTTTGCAGTGATGTAAAATCAGATTTCATATTTTTCTGCTTCTATGAAACAAAAATATTATTATCAAAGTCAGCCAACAAAAGCTTATGGTATGTCAATCACAAATTTTTCAGACATTTTTTTTATGTAATTGTACTATACACTTTTTTTATGTTCACTAGTGACCTATGTTCTACGTTGCGAAAATAGTGCCTCAGAGTTAATGTTACAAACGTCTAGGTTATATAGATGGGTAAAAAAATGATAACCTTTTGCAAATTAACACGTAGTAGGAAATTTCATATAACGAAGTTTGTCTCTGATTGTTTTGCAATTCTCACTTCTCATTCATGAACCTGCCCAGTATCTGCCATATGAGGACGTTCTAACAAGTAGGGGCCTATGTTACGTATGTACCTTCTGTCACTATGTAAAATATCCTACCACATGTTCATTGGCAAAAAGTGATCATTTTGACCTGTCTAATGCCATAGAAGTTTGTAACATTAACTCTGAGATATTTCCTCGGATATCTGATTTTTTCTGATTTTAAGTAAAATTCTTATTTTTTTTCGAGGCTTTTATCTTCCTTTCACTTTTTTATTTTGTTGTTTACCGACATTCATCCTAAGTCGGCAGATGTAGATGGTTTTTATGTTATGTCACAGTCATTTTAATTGCCGTTTATACATTTTATATTGTTGTTATGGATATTTCTCTTCACATAAAGCAATTTTTTATTTTCTCCTCGTTTACTTCATGCTTTCTATCTTTTATATTTTATTTGATAATACAAATTTCTTTCCGTTTTGTTTAATTATATTATTATTTCTATGTTTTTTTTATTATTTTGTTCTCTTTCTTTTGCTTCACATCTTTTTTTCTTCCATCATACGTTTCGTCTTTCCGTCCAAACCTACTAATAATTATAATATCGCGATCTGTATCCGCGCTGACTTATCAATTACGGTACCTAATTTTTATTATAACCTTCCCCTTTTATATATCATATTTCCTTGTTTTTCACGTATTTTTTCTTTTTATTGTTTTCGATTAGCCTCAAAATAATTTGAACAACTGATGCATCACCTTATTTTTTTCTATCGCTCCTTTAATCGTTCAATAACCGCTCAAAATCAATAGAAAAATGAAATTCGTTTATCTGGGATTGTAATATCAGAGTACATACACTGAGAGCTCAGCATCATCGATTTGTGAGGCCAATTAAAATTGTGCCAATGGAATATGAACAGTTGACATTTGTTACCTAAGTAATTTACTGCAATTATTACAAACTCGTGAACATTTTAAGCCTTAATAAGTTACTTTCCTCGGGGCACTGTTTGGTTCCATAAAAAAACCTGTGATGTAAATATTTATGCTGGAAATCAACCTACTTGCATTGAAAACGTAAAGCAGGTTTATCCACTTTTTATTCTCTGAAGAGGCAGTTTGCTCGTTTTGTTTTTAAAACACTTTAAAGTGGATATTAATCTGCAGTGCGAACTTCTGATGCATCTCATGTTTACATATGCACATACATAAATACGGGATAACGAAGATGTCTTTTTACAAAGTCGAAATCTGAGTCTCTGTAAAAATACGCATAGTTGCAGGCATTTTGCGAAAATGTATTTTTGAAATGTATTTAGCTCTAAAATGCTCAGATATCCATGCTATTCCATGATTTTAAAAAAATCTTCACAAAGAGATCAAATGTGAACTCACGAATTATTTCATTATTTTTTTTATTTTATTTTGCTGTAATATATATATATATATATATATATATATATATATATATATATATATATATATATATATATAAGTGAATATCATGGGTACACAAAGTTTGTGATAACCCAAATTTCCTGAAAAAATATTGCTCCTAAGATGGAATCGCGAAAATTAAACTAAAATGACATAAATTCTCAATGTTTTACATACAACTTGTTTAGGTAAGTTCACGAAATGGTTTCGTGATTGTCGAAAAAAACAAACAAATGAACGATTTTGTTCACTGGTCGAGTTTCCCTAACAACAGGAGTTCCCTCTCAGACTGAGCGACATCGATGTACTAAAGATGATGTTTTTAATAGCGATGTTTTGGCCTCGATGTTTTGATTACGAATGAAAAATTTTCATAATCACTACAGTTAAACTTATTTTGATTGTGTAAAAGTTACAATATGACTGATTGTCAGTTTATGTACAAACCAAACAAATTCTGTTCGTACCGTCTTCATGGAGCATCCATTCTAATTTTAGTAATTTTCGTTTTCTGTTAAATCTTCATTTTAAATTAAAAAGTACGGCCACTATGAAATTACTTACATGATAATAAAAGTTATTAAGTTCGCCCGTAAGTGATATTAAAAGTTATTAAACCACCTTTAAAACATCGATGTTTGCAAAAATCGATGGTTTTTGGACGATGTATACACTCTGATGGTTTAATTTCCAAAACGACGTTTAATAAGATCGATGTTTTGATATCGATGTCGCATCATTTCTCGGCCCCCGACGCTGACCAGTCAGGAGCCTCTGCGCGGCCCAGTGTGTACACCCCTCGGTTGGTCGCGCGTAGAGCGCCCCACGGGATAAAAAGGAAACATCAGACTCGTCGGCGCGAGGCAGCCCGAGTGCTCCTTCCCCCTTCCTTCCCCCCGGCGCGGGCCGGCGGACCGCCGTCGAGCTCCTCCAAAAAAACAACAACGCCCTTCACCTCCCCTCCCCTTCCCCCTCTCCCGCCTCCACTGCATCTATTTGCCCCCGTTCCGCCGGCGCGCGCCGCAGCGCGTCTTCGAAGCAGCGGGCGCGCGGGCAGCTCCAGCTAGTCATTACGTAGAGGTGGGTTTTCCGAAGCTCCTTAATGGCACTATTTTTAACGAAATTTTTTTCCGCCACCCTCCGCCACGCCGCCCGCAGCCCGCTCGTTCCTCCCTTTCCCCGCCCTGCCCCTCCCGACCTCGCCGAAAGGCGGCGTGCCGGTGCCCGCCCGACGCTACAGGGCACGCCGCCCCGCTGACACTCCAACGCTCCTACGCGCTCGTTTGTTCACCGTGATTGTTGGAAACAAAGGAGCGGCGGACGGCCTTCGTAGTTCCTCTGCTGGGCGCTGGTCGTTTCTGCGTTGCATGTGAAACGTATTCGTTGATGTGTTTGAGGTCGAGTAGGAGTTTGAATATGTGTATGTGTGTGTGTGTGACAGAGGGGGGGGTGAAGAGAGGAATTTGGAGAGAGAAACTGCCGCGGGTCTTGCTATACAAACTACGGAATGATTAATTACGGCCAAGGCGGTTGATTACGTGTTTTGTACACGAATGGTAATATCAGCTTTTACACGTTTACTGGCGTGTTTCGAAATTTTAGACACTCAACATTTAACGTTGATATTTCATTTCATTATTCTTCTGCGTTTGTTGTTTTAGGCTCTGTATGCCTCACCGTTGGATGTACAACATTGTTTATGTTGTTCGGGATTAAATGAGCATCCTGTGTATATGGTAAATGTGTAAATGTAATGTGCAAATGTGTGAGTGTCTATGAGAATATACTCGTCAGGATAATGAAAGGATGTGAGAGAGGAAGGATAGTGAGGGAGAGGGATAATAGAGAGAGGGAGATATTGGGGAGAGACAGTGAGGAGAGAGAGGATGGGTGAGTGGGAGAGGGATTGGATGAGTGGGAGAGGGATTGGATGAGTGGGAGAGGGATTGGATGAGTGGGAGAGGGAATGATGGATAAAAAGGAGAGGATAAGAAACTATCCCGAATATTTCGTGTACTATTGGTAAAATATCAGTTTTGTTCATTAGGTTTATGGATGTACAGTAAAATTCTAGACAGTATATTTCAATACGATGTCTGATATTTTAATTTAGCGTTTGCAGTTTTTCTATTCGACTATAAATTTCCGTAGCTGACTTTATCGTAAACTCGTCATCTGGTTTATGGAAGGTATTTTTGAATAATGAAGCAACGCTGACACTCCAGGCAGTGCAATTACGCGTTCCGGAAATAAACACGCCGAGAAATTTCCTTCCTTCTCACCCCTGAAAAACCGCCATGCCCGATTTGTTTCGATTGATTGTTAGTGATTCCGCGCGTGGTTGCGGTAGTCTCCCCGGCTGGATGGTGGGTTCTGGCGCCGACCTTCTGTCGGATAGCGGGGTTTTCGCCAATCAGGTATCACCCAGCAAGTATCGTAGTGTAGTACATTTTGTGTAAGTGTGTATAAGTAAGGGATGAGAATAGTACAAGGAGGAAAAAGCAAGGATCGCGCACGGCCCGTGGCCCGTTTGTTAAGGTACTCCTCTGTCATTCTCCTGCTGTTGATCGGAGAAACTACGGAACACTACCGAACGGAACAGCTAGGCGCTAGAATTCTCCTCCAGACAGCGGTTGAACCCGATCCAGCAATGTATCTAGTGTCGAAAATCCTGCAACCGCAGTCCCTCAACCGTGAGGACCTCCCGGTCTGCACTGATATCAGTTGACACCCTGAGATACATCTTCTGGTGATAGATTTGGATTGTGTATATATAGCAGGGGGCAAATTACGACTTTTCAGAAATGAGCATCGATCTATCCCAGGGAAATGATCCTGGCATTCCCCTCCCGTCCATCGGCACCCTACTTGACATGCAATGCTAATTCACGTAGGCGTTCGCACAGGGTGAGGCTCGGGGGCCTATCCCCTGAACATTTCGAAGGGGACCTCGTAGTCCAACATAATAACATATTTCATTTCCCTAATCATGATAATTCCTGAGTTTTTTAAGCTGACACCATTGGAACACGAAATAGTACAAACAGTACAAACTCGTGAAAACATGGTAACCCGGTAATGAATTAAACATAAAATCTGTTATATTAGTTAATTGTATAATTAAGTTAAAACTTTATTCTCCCATTCGTATATTTATCTAATGGGAAAAAGGCATAAGTAAATAAAAAGGTTTTGGGAAAAAGAGTATTGAAATAGATTCCCTCTCTATCGTTTTCAGGCAGTGCGCCCCTATGCTGATTCAGGAGCGCTAACAGGAGCACGTGTCAGGAGGAATTGTTGGAAACAAAGGAGCCCCAAACTCGCGTTTTCTTAATTCATAGGCTTCCATCTTTGTGCAGTAGTTCCAACCATGAATATTATGAGGAGGAGATTCAACACTGGTGTCGGGGGTGTATTTTTGGCCAGTTGTCACCAAGTTCATGTGTCAAAGCTACGCCATCTACATTTACATACACACACTTTACCGACGCCATCAACACTAAAGTGTGTGTACGCGCGTTGCTATTGGCCGAAAAAAAAGCCAAGATACGTTCCTGTATTCATCGCGTGATATCGCTGAAGTTCAAGGGTGCCGATTAACTGCCGACGTTTTTCGTAAATACCTCCACCATGCCTCCAACACCGGAGATGAGTATCCTTCTTACAGTCTTCATGATTCTAACACAGTATAAAATCACTGGAGGTATTAAACGAATTTTAATGGGTGCGAATCCAAGAGATTTACGATGAATCCTTGGTTCTTGGACAAGAAAAGTAAACAGTGTGATAGTTTCCCTGAAGATCAGTTAAACCCGTTTGTGATATCTGACAAGGGAAGCAGGTACATTTAATGTTCAGAAGCAGAGTATGGGACCATCACAGCAGTTTCTCTCGCTGGTTCACAGCAAACAACAAAAAACAGATAGGTTGGAGCTATTGGCCCAGAAGGTGATTACAATATTGCTATTACACCCATATTTTCACTTTTAGAACTATATTCAGTATCAAGTGTAACTTCTCTTAATGGTTTAGAATAGTAATTATAAAATAAAATAGCTTTTTGAGGTTGATACTCGATACAGTGTGAAGTAGAAACTTTGAAAGTTCGTTGGCCGTGCTGTGGGGAAAGCCTGTATCACTGTATAAAAGTGTACCTGTTTTGTTATTGTTAAACCTTTCAATTATATATTTTTTAGAACTTCGTAAAAACCATTTGCGATTATTCAATATTGTTTTATTTTTAAGCGATGCTTACCCAAGTGAGCTATGGCAATCGTTTTTCCCTCATTTGCTCGTGGGATTTGTACACAAAATAGCTACGAGCTATGCGTTATAGTAGTTTTGTAGTAATTTCGCATTAAATAATTATAGGCGTTGTCATGGTCAACAATATAGTTCATTAAAAGAGCAGCTTGTAATGGCTTAGCCATCCTGATGCAAGAAACTGATGATGATGGCTAAGCTATTGAAAACTGCTCTTTTAATAGTAATATTGTTGGTAATGACCGCGTCTATAATTATTTCATTTTGAATGTCAACGACAACTCACTTATGTGCATATTTCAGTGTACATATTTGAAATTTATATTTATAAAGTTTTACATTGAGTTTTGTTTATTTTTAGTTTAGATAAGTTTTTGCAAGCGACTCGGACTTTCCGACTGTGACTCGGACGCTCCTAGGTGCTCATTTGTTCGCAGTAAGTGATGGAAACAAAGGAGCGTCGAGCTGCGCTTCGGCCTTCATCGTCCGCTAATTTCGCTCTCACCGTTTCACTGGGTCGTCCTCTCTCATTCGTGAGAAGAGAAACATGGCTCATTTTGATTGATTATTAAGGCTGGAAGGATGGTGAAGAAAAGCATCAGAGAAGATTTTTGAAGCTTTTTAAAAACCGAATCAATGAATGATTCATTGGTGGTATTTGTTGTGTTACTTTTAATGACCGTGGACAAATATTGCTCAAACATTTGGTAGGTTAAGGCTCATTCAGTTTGGAAAGTTGATTTCATCACTGGTATATGTCCTCAGGAGATTCAATTTGAAGTAATGTCTTTTGCATTCATTCAGACTTCATTATGATATTTCGAATATAGTAATATTTTTCAAAAAACCAACAATTTAAAATTCGAATATCCATGTAAAAACTCATTTATTCATTTTTTAAAATCACAGCAATTGAATATAGGGCATTTAATTTTATATTAAAAACACACTAGCGGTCTTCTGATAATATTACAACTACAAAAAATACCGTTTTGGTCTCATTCCCGTAGTTCTTTTTGTAATTTTTCGATTTCGTCGTGCCTGCATATCACAGCAATTTTATGCGCATTTTCTTTAAAGACAATAATATTTGTAGTGAAACAATTTTCTTCTCTGATTGTTCTAAACAAAGGAGGGATTATCTTCTTCTTTCGGTAACTTTGCTGTATACTGTCAGAGTTATTGACGTTACGGGAAAGGGGAATGACAAAAAATTAAAAAAGATAAGCCATTTTTTAAATATGACTACTGAGAGTGGCGTGTTATAACATCGGTGATTTAATTGATTGTTTGCCTGATGGTTGGGTGGGTATTGTGTGGTTAGCGTTTATCTGTTCTTGATTTTAACGATGATTGTCGTAGAACGTTGCTTGTTGCATTCGTCCGCAAAGATCACGTTTTGATGTCAAATTGAAAATGTGAACCTTCGATCCACGGATAAACGTCACTTTCGTAAACTACGTGGTTGGTATAAGTCAAGCTTAATGCATTTAGGAAGTTATTATTATTAATTAGGTACTTTAGCCATAATTTAAAATGCATTATTATCGTAGCAAGTCATTAAAACGGGCCTTATTAAAATATTGCCACTCTTCAACTTTTTAGATTGCATCTGGCCTTCGACAATAAATTCCTCTCTAAAGGGACTCGGCCGCTTGTGCATTTCCATATTCTCCTTCACTACGGTTAAATGGATTCCGTTACTGTATTTTTTTTTTTTTCGAGACTTTTCGGCATTCCACAACCATCTCTGTTGATAAAACTTTTATTCTCATTCTAGAACACTGGAAACCTTCTCAAATAATCTTCTATGACATTGATATATTTTTGAGACAAGCATTTCTCCAACCATTATCCTTTTGAGTCATTAACGTTCCATTCTAAACCCATTAACATTCCCGTAAAAAGCATCTCTAGATCAACCTCAATTTCAAAGTTACAATTAATTAATTGTGTGATTTCTTTGTATGGATTGTTACGGAATCAATAGCTATTATAATTGTCATAGTTATTGTAGTTATGTACGAGTAAGTATGTTCGAACCTTATTAACAAAACGGAAAAATGAGGATGCTGTTAATCTCATTTGCTGAAGCCTTTTCCCCAAATTATTTAAAAAAATAGTTTTTATGTGTATTAAGGAAGAATTTGAAATAGACTTGCTAAAAAAATATAAAGGTTCGCAACTTCAGAATATATTTTAACTATTATAGTCGAGAAAAATTCTGTAGAAATTTGTATTTTCAAAAAGGAAAATTATGTGCCTCCATAAAAAAATAAAAAAATAATTAGTTTACTTCACGAAATCTGGGGGTCACTTTTGGTAGTAGACCCCTAGAATTCAATTTTACCATACGATAAGAAAATTTTCATGGCACGAGCCGGTCATAGGAGTGAGAAATAGTTGCCCTTGTGTAAAACTTTCCTATTTAACTTTAAGGACTTAAACTTTAAATTACTGTACGTGCTTTAATTGTAGTACTTAAAATCAACGCCTAAGGGAACAAAATAATTTGTGAAAGTTTGCCAAATAATTGTTCACATACGTAGACATCGTAGACGCGACTTTTCTTAACGGGATACCTGTGTGAAATTAACAACATAACAAAACCTTACATTTACCAACTTTTACGATAGGCTACGCTTACAAAACGAACAAAAATTCAGAGGTGATCATTTCAATCGTTTTTATTTTCAGAAAATAATATTCATATTAACATGGTTTTATTATAATGTTTTAAGAAACGTCCTCATTTTTCTGATCTTTTAAACTTATGTCTTAATTGATTAATTAATAAGACGTCTATTTGTATTCCCCCGCGTAAACATTAATGCTAAATTTCATCAAACCAGTTTTGAAAAATCGATGATTTTTGTTCCATGCATTACTCTCGACGCTCTCATTTTCATCATTGTTGATTAGAAACATGGATGTTTCTTTGCCGATGACGCATCTCTAATTGAGAAGCGGAGTGTGGTCGACTTTCGGGGCGCCCTGTGCCCTCCTGCCCGCTGGAGCGGATCGCGCCTCCCCCATCCTCCCACCCCCTCCTTTTGGACGTTGACACAGGTACGAGGGGGCCGTGACAGCTACAAACTGCCGTCGCCTTCAGGTGCTGCCGACGCTTTCGCTCCCGCCCCCGGCGACCTCGCCGCCCCCTCGTCAACATCACCCCCTCCCACCCCCACCCCCTCGTCTCGACCTTCGGCGCGCCACCGCACCCCCGGTGGCTCGGGGCACACGGAAAGAGACAGTGGCTCGAATTCGTTCTGGCGTTATGCACGGGCGCTGGGAGAAGAAGCAATGGTTGCCAAGGCCCCCTACGAAAATGTACAGAACTTAATATAATTTTTTTTTTACTGATTCGTTATAACTTGTTATTGTCTTTAATGTGGAGCTCGATATTCATTGCAGAATGTACTTGGATCGGAAGTATTGTAGTTACCAAGGAAATATGAAAACAGTTAAATGATGCTAAATGTTTTCTTGCGAAGAAAATTATGGGAGGGAAATATGAAGAGACAGAGTCAAGAAAAGAGTTGGATAGTAAATAAGTAAATCTGAATCATTAAAATTTGTTTTAAAAATATTTTATGTACTACGGGCATTAACTGATTCTGATGATCTCGGGCCAATGGTCCTCTGGCTCTTGGTCGCCGCTCGATTATTAGAACCCTTAGAACGCCCTCGCATAAATAACATTTATTTTTTACAGATACGTTATTGCTTGTTATTGCCTTTGATATGGAGCTCCATATACCCTTCATAACTTACCTGGATCGACAGGATCATGTTTTTTTGGAGGGGGGGATAGAAACAGTTGAATTACGGTACTTGTTGGCTTATGTGTGAAATTATGAAAGGGAATAATGAAAAGTAATTAATTATATGCGGAATATGATATATGGGAATATAAAAAGACAGACTAAACTAAAGATAACAAACAGAGTCAATTTAACATCTAGTTAATTAGTAAATCGAAATCTTCAAAATTAGTAAAAAATAAAATCTAATGTTCCACGGGCCTTAACTGGATCTAATGACCTCGGGCGACACAAAGCCCGCCGGCCAAAGGCCCTTTTCCCTGTTTTTATTTATTATGTATGCCTACGGTTAAGGAAGAGTTGTGGCGAGAAAGACATATTCCCTTTCTCCATATCTAGCATACTTGATCTGGCTGAGCTTTTCCATCGCCACACAGCTAAAGAAACAGAGACGATTGTATTAGAAAGCTAGAGCCCAATTTCTGTCCCGAGCGGGAATCGAACCCAGGATTGCATCATGGAAATCTCTCTCGCTGTCTTTTCTCCCCACCCCCACTCACAAAGACTTCAAAATTTTAATAATATTGAAATGTGTAAACTAAGCTTGTCCCCTACATTTCCCCCGTACCTGTTCCCTTTTATTTGATTTTTTTTTTTCGCTGCGATATCCCGTCCACTTACCATTTGCTCCCAGATAAGAATCCCTCTCGTCTGCCCCCACCCGAGCGGCCGCTGCTCGCACTCAAGCCTTCCGACCCCATTGTCTCCGCATTCCGCGCCCGCCGTCTCCCTGCTCCAGCTGCCGGCCGCCCGGGGACGTCGCGGGGATCTCGCATCTGTCAGATGGAAAGAGGGCTCCCGGTATTCCACGTAATAAATCGTTTTTTTAAATTATTAATTTAGGGTTAATTTAAACTAAACACTACCGGGAAAACGTTATTTGTATTAAGACATTAATTAATACGTTGTTTTAATCATAATATTTATTCCTAAATTCTAGTTGTTGCTGAAGAGATTAAGAAAATTTTACTGTAATGTTCCTGGTGATGGGTCTCCGCTGTACCGAGACTTAAGGGGATGTAAAATTGCGGATTTCAGTATTCGTTATGTGAATGCAGAACATACAGCATTGAACTCAACAGTTCTTTCTACTTCTTACTGTATTTATTTTTCTATGTTTTCTCTTTCCTTTCTGTTTATTCTGGTTATTGTTCTTCTTCTCCTTCTTCTTACTTCAGTTACTGCATCCACGTATGTCTCTCTCTGTGTAAAAATACTTGCAATAAGTGCAAATGTTTTAGATGATCTCGAAAGCTGAAATATCTCCAACTCTTGATGGCTTACAAGAAGCCAAACTTCAAGTGACTTAATGGACAGCTCCCTCTTTTAATAATACCCAAATTATTTACATACATTCGCGTGTTACATATTTATACACGTACATGTGAATAAAATAATCATAAAACAGGAGCTACATGCATATGTATAAACGTACATACGTAATTACCTCTTGCAGAGGTAGAGACAAGAAGATATATTAGATGTATGAGCATACGTGCTCGTGTTTTCATGTCTAAATTTCATATTAATCGTATATCACTATTATCTTATTCTTTCCCATAGTCCCCTCTACGTTTCTTTAGGTTATCTTACTCAACATTCCTATCCCCTCAATCATTGATGCGTAATCGAAAGATATTATACTCTCGCCTCAGCTACTGTTACGTTTTTTGGATTTGGATTTTTCCCTCTGCTTGCTTCGTTTCGTCTTAAGTTCATTCATCGATCTTACGTGTTGGAAAGGTAAAGTGAATTTGCTTCACTAAATTTAGTTTTCCAATTTTTTTCTAATTCTGAAATGGAGGTAGCTACTGTATGTTTCGTTGATGTGGACCAGGGGTTTAATGTTACGAATCTAGAAAACTCATGTACCAAATGCATTGTTTCAGGTACCTTCATATGACGTTGTATTACAACCATTCTGTAAACTCGTTTAAGTGGAATTTGGCATTGGAAAATATTTAAAAAAAAACAATTATTATTTTTACATTCGGTGATTAAATAAATGAAACATATCTGTAAATAAGTTCAATATGACAAAAATAAACATATCACATTATTTTTCACCTAGATAATACATTCTTATACATTTTATGAAAGAAGTAAATAAATCAATAAAGACGTTTGAAATTAATAAGTCTTCAATTGACCATATTCGACACAATCCTTCTTTATTCTTTCTCTTTCCGGGCTCGTTCTCCAAAGACCACTTTTTATTCAACAGCTTTATCCATTATTCATGAACGACATATCCACCCAAGAGTTCTGCAAAAACAAGAAACAAACCGACCCTTTTTTCATTTTTCTCTTACATTTTATGTTCGATATACTCGCGTCATGAGTTGTCACGCGTCTTTTTTGTTTTAGAATATCAATTTGCATAAAGAACCAGAATATTTTTAAGTCGAGAACGAAATTAGAAATTCGATTCATTTCCATATCTTCAAACAGGACAATAGTAAATAAAACTTTTTGTAGTGCAAAGTATACGTAGTACATCTATGAAAATAACTAAGATATTCGCTGATTGCTGTTACTACACTCTTCTAAGATGTGTACTATCGTAGCCTCCCTCCTCATTAATGTTCCATAATGCATGAGCAGTTCGTTGACTGCTATTAACAGTTTCTTGAAAAACAGGCAGAGGGGGAAGGGGAAAGCACAAACATATTTAGAATTAATACTTCTAATATTTAAACATTTGTCACCTCATGTGAACCCCAACGATACACCTGAAAAATAGTACGTAATTTCAATTCTTTTACCTTTACTACTGAGCTTAGCGAAACCCTTCATTATTGAAAACGTAACGTGCAATTTATTCACGCACTTTCGTTGAGGCATCGCATATGTCACGTGCTATTTTAAATATATCAGGATGTTTACCATACCTTTTAAATCCTGTTTAACCTTGCAAAAAATACTGGGTCAGCATATTCTTGCTTTAACAGGGAGCGAAGCAAGTCAAATGGCTCATGTCAAATATCGATGCGACATCGACAACAGATCATTGATGTTACGAAAAATCGATGTTCAGGTTTAAAACATTGATGTTATACATCGTCAAAAAACTATCGATGTTTTGCAAAATAGTTTTGACAGTTTACCGTAAAAGAATGCGGGAAGAAAAAGATGCTATGCCTACTGCGCGTGCATTGGCCGCCTCTTCGCCAACGAAATACGAGGAAAGGCGTAGAAAATACAACCAAAAAAGCATCGAGGTTACCTCTCGGGGGAGGCATAGTCTACTCCATGAAGGTAGCATGCATAAATACAACATGAATGTACACTTGTATCATAAAGCACTCATGGTACAAACAGCATTTGGTTCGTTCGAGCACGTGAACTGACAGACGTATCATAAGTTATTAGTTCATATTTTAACTTGTACAAAGTTGTAATTATTGTAGTTTGTTGTAGTTTTGTACAACAATGAATATATTTTCATTGTTGTACAAAACATCGAAAACCTAAAAATATCAATATTAAAATACATCACTTTTCGTCTATAGGTGGTTAAACTTCAATTTTTTGTATAGAAATATCGATGCAATGAAAACATAGACATGGATGTCACATCTCTAGTATTAGATGAGCAATATGTTTTTTACGAAGCCAAGTTAAACGTGAACCAAACAACAACGTTTTGAAACGCCACCCACTATACAGCGTATTCCACAGGTGTTGCATTGATCCCTTTGCTTCGGTGTGTGTGTGCGGCGGCGCGCGACGTCCGCGGGCGGCGCAAAAAGCCGCGGGTGCGCGCTTCGCCCGGGGCGACGGGCAGCGGGCGGGGGAGGGGAGGGGCGGAAGGGGACAGCAGAGATGGATACAACAGATATATGGTACAAGTTAAAATAATTGACACATATTAAAACTCGCGAGCCAAACGCTTTTCCTTTCAATACTCCTGCGCTTTACCACAGAAAAATACCAAGCCACGCGTGATGCGAGCTGTCGGCATTCCTCCGTCCCGTGGACAATTACCGTACAATGCCTGACGCCAAAATCTTAACCCGGTCGTGCGACCGTGGTGCCGACAGCACCGAGAATCGTCTGGCCCTTACTCTTTCCGGACATCATCGCCAACCACCTACTCCTGCGTGCATTACAGACACAGCTCGGCGCGCGGAGCTAATAGTGGAATGAGAACGCGGCGCAGATGGGCGATGGCTGCGCGGGTAATAGTTGAGGCTCGACACCCCACCAACTGTTCATAGATCAGGACTCGCCGGTCTGGCGGCCGCGAGACAGGCTCGGCTGGCCAGCAGCTCTGGTTTCCGCCCACACCAGGATTCTCAGGTTGGCTCGCCTGCTTTCCGTAAGCGAGGCTGGCTGGTAGCGTCCTCGGAGTTTACAGCTATGGTTATTTTTGGCGTTGCGCGCGTCTACCTGAGTCAACCGCCAGAGCGCAGAACTCCGCCGAAGTTTCAGGCTCAAACCG